>BLBF01000031.1:22809270-22829189 GCA_015471245.1 Laticauda colubrina | reverse complement strand
CTTTGGCTGCCCATCAATAGTTTCACTGCTAATTGTAATATACTATTTTGTCTTATATCATTCTTTTTTATTTTATTATTATTTTATTTATGTTTTAATTTTAATTGTGATCTGTGACCATTATAAAAGTTTCAATTAAATGTGTGAGTGGGAGGCCCTGCTCACTATCCACCATCATCTTTAAACTCTTGTTTAATTTATTGCAACCCCCTCTACGTTAGGCTGCCTTTGAAGATCATTTGGTGCAAAGTGCAGCTGAATAGGTAATAAATAGTGCCGGATATGTGGCATATGTAATAACACTACTATGTAAGCTAATCACTTCAGTGGATCAGTGGCTTAATAATGCTGGAGATGGTCTCTGTTCCAGCAGTTTGAGCTCTAGCGCTGCATGGCAGATTGAGCTCCAATCACTCACCTTAGCTTCTGTCCACCCAGCAGTTCAAAAGCATGTTCCATGCTGGGAGATAATAGTAGGTACCACTTTGATGGGAAGACAGGCCAATGATTCATGAAGATGGTCAAAATCCTGCTAGCTCTGAATCTTCCTGGTTGCAATATCCATTTTTGGGATTGCTCCAGAGAAGGAAGGGGGTCTTGGATGACACTGCAGGAAGAGCCACTTGTCTTTCTTTCTGGTGTGAAGCCAGCTTATCCTCCTGTAGCACTTATTGGGAAATGCACAAGCATGTCCCACAACAGAGTTGGTAAATTGGCAGCCAAACTACTACCCTGCAATAACATTATGGTCTCCTGGTTAATGTAACAATGCCATTAATAATAACAATACTATATGAGCTGCACTGGTTGCCAGTTTGTTTCCAGTGCAATTCAAAGTGCCTTTTTCTAAGAGTTTCTCCACATCTCATCAAATTCAACAGGTTGGGCATGCTACAGATTTCATCAGTTAAAGAGAGTCAACTGGCAGAAGCTAAAAGATATGCTTTCTTTGATGTAATGCCTGCCTTGTGGAATATTCTCCCCTCAGAAATAAGAATGGCTCCAAACTTGTTGGAACATATTAAGGGTTTTATTACTTGACTTTAATTCTTAACTGAATAATCATCATAGCTTCTGTTTGTGTTTGTTTGTTTGTTGTTTGTTTATTGGATGATTTTACTTTTTTAAATTATTTTATGATTTTAAAATGTTAGCTGCCCAGAGTCACTTAATTGAGTTGGGCAGCTATAGAAATTGAATTGTATTGAATTGAATAAAGTCTCTGAAACCTGATGATACAACACACTTGTATTCATTTGACCTTCTTTGTTAAGAAGAAAACTGAAGGAATTGGTTTTAAGTTATGATAATACTTCATTTATATTTGTATCCATCTTAAAGAATCTGGAGCTATTTTAAAATTATTGCTGTTTTAGAAAGGTACCCTTTTAGGGCAAGTACAAGGACATTTTGTTTATCAAACTAATTGATAGAATTAATTGATTATTTGATTAGAAATACTGAAGAAAACATGAAAATTGAAATTAATAGCTATTGATTATCAGCTTAAAAGCCTTAATCAATATGAATATGGTCAATCAGTAAAGGCCCGGTCCCACTGCACTTACGGATGCAAAGAGGATGTAAAATGTTAAAAAAAGCTTGCCATATATTGGAAAATGCTATGCATCCGTTGTGTAATCACTGCATACGTGTTTCATACGCTCTATCCATCGAGCATCCGTCCACTGCAATTTCATCCGCACAAGAAGTTCTGAGCTGCACAAAATTTTGTGAACGGATGAACTTTCCACCGCATATGATGTACATCCCTGACATATACGGGCAACATACGTTCTATGCCTGTTATCATCTGTTAAACATCCGCTGTATCCTCTCTGCATCCTCTGGCCATCCCCTCAACTCACCTCCACTGCAGCTGAAAACAGAAAGAGGGAGGAAACAAAAGGTACACGGAACATCTACACAGCGTTAGTAGCACGGAAATAGAAAGGATGTAAGCGTGTGCATCTCGTATATAAAGGATTAAAAATGGACAAAACGTTTGTATCTGGGATGTATCTAGTATATTTAGGATGTCTGCAGTATGTCTAGAGCATGTAGAAGGCCCCATAGCGGACAACCGATATTTTCTATAAAAAGGGGGAGAAAATCATCTGGATCACTGGGATGGTGGACCATACAGTCCCACTATGGTTGCACTGGAGGTTTATTTATCTCACAACTATTCTTATCTATCCCACAAGCATGCTTAACCATTTGTTAAAAGTTTTCACCAACACTTTATTAAGTAAAAAAAATAAACCAAGTAAACTAAGAGTGCTAAGCAAAGATAACCTTGATTAACTTTCTTAGTAAACTTTATGACTTTATTAAATAAGCAAAATTAACCAAGTAAACTGTATTAAGTGTGTTAAGCAAAGATAACCTTTATTAATTTTCTTAGGTAAACTTTATTAAAAAAGCAAAATGAACCAAGTAAAGTGTCTTAAGCAAAGATAAACTTAACAAGTAAACAACTCAGTCTCTGACACTATTCTCAGTCACTCTGAGTCATGTCCATGGTCTCAGCTGTTAAGCAGGCAGGGACTGTGGAGGTGGCTGTGGCTTGAGTGCTGGTCTGAGGCACCATTGGGGTGCTTGGCCCCGAGGGTACAACAGGTGGTGGTGTGTTCAAGAAGCTATCCAAGAGCTGACTCAGTCCTGTGAGGTTGAGAGGCCCTTCATGAAGGACTTGAGATGTCAGGCCCAATACTGATTACAGATTGTCCATTGATGGGCTTGGCTGTGGGGTGGAGGAAGGAGGAGCATAGTGGGGCTGTCTGGTCTGCAGCTGGGTGAGGAGTGGCATCTGTGCCATCTAATGAACCTGGGCCTGGACTGGGAAGTTCTGCTTCTGCTGTGGGAAGTCCTGGCAGTCATAGCCTTGGTAGGTGAGGGGCTGTTGAAAGCTGTGGAAGGGCTGTGACATCGCCTGGGGTGGAGGAGCAGACCTGGACTGGGTAGGTGCAGCTTCAGCTGGGCCTTGAGGGTTGTGTAGAAGTGCTGTGATCTTCTGCTTCATCACCTGGTACTGGGCCTCAGGCAGGTCCCTCAGGGTCTAGCTCACGTAGGTGATAAAGGTGTTCCAGACCGAGGATGGTCTGTCCAAGTGGACCAGCTGAGAGAGAGGTTCTGTGCTGGTCTTCATTGTGTCCCTGATCTCCAACAGCACGCTGTGGTCCTGGCCCTCCATTCTGCCTCTCTGCCTGCATACTCTGAAGCTGGGGGTGGGGGTGGGGGTGGGTTGGCCTCTGGTGGCTGCTGCTTCCTCCTCCATTTGTAACAGCAGGGCGTCATCCTCCATGGGATCCTCCAAGTCCGCCGGCATGGGGGAGTGCAGCTGTCAGGGGGTCTCTGCTGTGGGGCCCTCTGAAGACACCTGCCTGGACAGGGTAGCTGGCTCCTGGCTGGAAGAGGACGGGCTGAGGGAGAGGGTCTCAGAGGGGCTGCTCCTCGGTGGCGGATCTCACCCTCCAGGAAACTGCACTTGGCCATGATGTACATCTCCCAATCAGTGAGCTTGACAGCGGCCTGCCCGGATTTCTTGAGGTGTAGCTTGCCAAACCAGGTGTTCATGTTCTTCCACCATCCAAGGAGTACTTCTGCAGTGTACCCCAGGCTCTCTGCCTTGTCTCTCCAAGCTGCCTGCTTCTTCTTGGTGTCGCGATACAGTCTGTGGCCCTTTCTCCAGAGGTACTAATTCTCCCTCAGCCATTCCAGCACCTCATCCTCATGCTCCTCGGAAAACGGTGTACTGTTTCCTCTCTCCCTTCGCCTTCCCTTGCCTCTTCCTCCCTCTGGCAGGGCCTTTAGCAGGGCCTTCAGGGGCTTCAACATCAGGGCCTTCTGGAGATTGTTCAGGGCCTTCAGGGGCTTGAGCAGCAGGGCCTTCAGGGGCTTGAGGAGCATGGCCTTCAGCAGCAGGGCTTTGAAGGGCTTGAGGACCTTGCGGCTGGTCCACAACAGCAGCAGCAGCAGCAACAGCAGCTTCAGAGTCAGTGCCAGGGGGTGGGATGCTGGTTCTGGCCTTCTTCACCTTGCCAGGGCTTGAACGAGTAGGCACGGGCTTCCTCTTCTTGCCTGACTGATGAACCATGGTGTTCCTGCAAGATGGATCTGGCAGCACGTCCTTCCCCTGTATGCTGACTGCATGCATGCTGCATCCTTTTATGTCCACGGAGCTGACACAATTCATACTCCCTGCATGCACAGTGAACGCTGTGCATCTAATATACATCTGTGCGGCAACCCCTTTGTTTCCTATAGGCGTCCATGATGCAGCCGCTTCATCCGCTATGCATCCACCCCTTCCGCTATGCGTCCGCTTCGAAATTCTCCCCCGGAACCATTTTGGAGGTGTCATCTGCTTCCATCCGCGTTCATCCGCTAGGCTTCCTATGAACATCCGTTTAACATCCCAGCTACATACTACCCATGTCCGTTCTTTTCCATTCTGTTTATGCAAATTTTCACCACTTTTTGGAGCAGATGACAACAGATGGAGCCACCCCCGAAATTTTGCTCATCCGCTGTGTCTTTTATGCATACGTTTTGCATCTGTCGGCCAGTGGGACCGGGCCTTAATTCTGAAAATATTTATTCTTGATGAAATTGGAATGTAATATCTAGCAATTCAAGGCCCTGTCACACTGCCCAACGGATGCAAAATGGACACAACAGATGAGCAAAATGTTCCATCCATTGTTATTCACTCTCAAAAGGGGCAAAAATTTGCATAAACAGAGCGGATAACACAGACGCAGGGAGGATGCAGAGCTCATGGAAAATGGATGCGGAACGGAAGCCTAGCAGATGGAAGTGGATGAGAGCGGATGGCACATCCGCAGGGCTTCTGGGGGGCCTCAGCAAAGCGGACGCAGAATGGAAAGAGCGGATGCACAGCGGATGCACAGCGGATGAAGCGGATGCACAGCGGATGAAGCGGATGCACAGCGGAAGCCTAGCGGATGCACAGCAGAAGCCTAACGGATGCCTGCCGTTAATTGCGCATGCGGGGGGGGATGCATTGTGCAAGCCCCCCGGATATAAAGGGAAGCAGCTCGCACGTGGCCAGCATTCGGAGGAAAGACCTGCTGCGGGATACATTGAGTCCTTGCCTGCCCTGCCTTGCTGCCAGCCTGCCTCCAAGCCTCCTGGCCAGCCTTCCTGCCAGCCAGTCTGCCTGCCAGCCTTGGTGCCTGCCTGCCTGCCTGCCTTCCTGCCAGGCTTCCTGCCAAGCTTTCTGCCAGCCAGTCTGCCTGCCAGCCTTGCTGCCTGCCTGCTTGCCAGCCTTGCTGCCTGCCTGCCTGCATTCCTGCCAGGTTTCGTGCCAGCCTTCCTGCCAGGCTTCCTGCCAGCCTTGGTGCCAGGCTTCCTGCCAGGCTTCCTGGCAGCCTTGGTGCCTGCCAGCCTCACTGCCAGCCAGCAACCCGACAACCATGGGGAAGAAGTGAAAGTCTCAGCAACCTGCCGCCATCCCTGGCAAGAGGGACAGGGCCACCCTCTCGCCCCCTGTCCCTGACTCTGCTTCTGCTGGGGCTTCTGCTGAAGCTGCTCCTGGCAGTGGTGCTTCTGCTGCGTACTCTGCTGAAGCTGCTGCTCGTCCTGCTCGTGCTCCTGGTTTTCCTCGTCCTGCTTGTACTCCTGGTCCTGCTCGTGCTCCTGGTGCTGCTGGTGCTTCTGGTGCTTCTGGTGCTGCTGGTGCTGCTGGTGCTGGTGCTGCTGGGGCTCCTGGTGATTACTCTGCTGCTGCTGATCCTGGTCCTGATGATCCTGCTACTGCTGCTGCTGCTGCTGATGATGATGATGATCCTGCTGCTGCTGCTGCTGCTGCTGATGATGATGATGATGATTATGATCCTTCTGGTGATGATGATGATGATGATGATGATGATGATGATGATCCTCCTGGTGCTGCTGCTGGTGGTGGTTTGGAGGAGCAGCCCCTACCACCTGGGAGCCCCTCTGATGAGGGCCCATCTGGTCCTGGCAAAGGGAGGAAGAGGCGTATGCAGGGATGGGAGAGGAGGTAATACTTAATTGAGGAGGAACACGAAGATGAGGTGCTGGAGTGGCTGAGAGAGAATGACTATCTGTGGTGGAAGGGACACCGTCTGTACAGGGACACAAAAAGGAAGCAGGCTGCTTGGAGAGAGAGGGCGGAGAGTATGGGTTACACTTCGAAGGTGCTCCTCGGCTGGTGGAAACATATGCACACCTGGTACGGGAAGCTGCACCTGAAGAAATCTGGCCAGGACACAGGAAAGCTGATGGACAGAGAGACCTATGTCATGGCCAGGTGCAGCTTCCTGGAGGGTGAGATCTGCCACCGAGAAGCACCAGGAGCCCCTCTGTCTACCCTCTCTCTCATGCAGCCTGCTGAGACCCAATCCTCTTCCGGCCGAGAGTCAGTACCTGTCTCCAGGCAGGTTTCTGTGGAGCGTGCCACGGCAGAGAACCCGCGGACAGCTGTTGTCACCATGCTGGAGCACGTGGAGGACTCCCTGGTGCGGTGGGAGAAAGGAGACATTGAGTCCACCACAGTCGTAGCCGCATCCACACACACCCAGCTCCGCCTCTACAGAAAGGCAGAGAGCCAGACAGAAGGAGGGGCAGAGCCACACTGTCCTGCTAGAGATCAGGGACACCATCCGCACTAGTATAGATCTCCTCTCTCAGCTGGTCAGCACTGACTCCTCATCCTCCAACCGCAAGCCCTTCCTCACCTATGTCAACCAGACCCACAAGAACATGGAGGAACCCCAGTACCAGGTGGTGAAGGACCGGATCACCGAGCTGCTTCATAACCCTCCAGACCCAGAGGAACCTGCTCCCACCCAATCCATCCCAGGTGATGTCCCTCCCATGCCAAGGCTCCTCCACCCCAGGTGATGTCCCTCCCATACCAAGGCTTCCCACAGTCCCTCACCTACCAGGGCTATGGCTACCAGGAGGTCCAGCAGCATAGGCAGCAGACCTTCCCAGACCAGGCACAGAGCCATCAGGTGACACTGTTGCCACCGGTTCCACTGATGCCACAGATGCCACCCACGACAATGATGCCACTACGACAGCGATGCCACCCACGCCAGTCCTCACCCAGCTGCAGACCAGACAGCCCCACTACACTACTCCTTCCTCCACCCCACAGCCAAGTCCAGCCTCAGTACATCTCTCATCAGTACTGGCGCTAACACCCCATGGCATGGAGGAAGGAGGTCTCAGCATCGCAGGGCTGAGCCAGCTGTCTTGAGATCTTCCTCAACACACTGTCCCCTGTTGTCCTCTCGGGGCCAGGCACCCCAATGACGATACAGACCAGCACTCCAGCACCACCCACCTCCACAGCGCGTGGACCCTTCACCCCTGAGACTGGGCACACCTCTGAGTGACCAATAAGAGTGCCAGAAACTGGGTAGCTGGCTACCTGTAGAGTTTATTTGGACACTTGACTTGGGTCATTTTTGTTTTTCAGCTTGTTGTTCACTAAAGTTTATCTTTGATTCACACACTTGCTTCATTTCTTTTTTTTAATAAAGTCTTGGTGGAAACATTTAGAATTGCTTTAAGCCTTTGCATGATTGTGGGATGGGTTAAGATAGCAGTGGGGTGGGGAGGGATACCTTTGGGATGGGTAATAGCTGTGGGATAGATAAACCTCCAGTGCAAGCATAGTGGGACTGTATGGTCCACCCTCCCAGGTGCCACACCTATGGCCCTTTATTATCAATAATAATGTAATAATCATCCACACATGTCAACACAAAAACAACTCTTTATTAAATGCCCTGATCATTGTAGGGCCACTCAACATACATGGCCCAATCTCATCCGTGTGATGAGACAGGCTGAAGGAAGCACCCATTAATCATTTATCATCCTGTCTTGCCACTCCACTGCTCCAGCTGGGGAGCTGCACCAGTGTCTCAGGAGGTTGTGCTGCTTCTTCCCTTCACGTGAGGCTCTGTTGGGGCCTTGCACATCCTGAGTGTCTATCAGGTTTCGCCCTTGCCTACATTCACCAGGCTCCATGTCCCCATTGCCTTGTTGGAGGTCCACGAGCCTGTTACTGCAAGACCGGGTAGCGGGTGCGCATGAAATTGTGCAGGATGCAGCAAGCTTCCACAATGCTCCTCACAGTGTCTGGGTGATGCTTCATGGTGGTGAGAAGTATCTGGAACCTGTTGGCCAGGATGCCAAAGGTGTTCTCCACCACCCGCCTTGCCCTGGACAGCCTGTAGTTGAAGATCCTCTCTTCACGGGTGAGGTGTCTTGAAGTGTAGGGCTTCATGAGGTAGGTTCTGAAGGAGAAGGCGTCATCCCCCACGATGAAGTAGGGCACATCTTGTGTGTCGTTGGGCAGGGGGTCTGGATCTGGAAAGCCCATGATGAGGTTGCCTTCCAGCCCCTCCTTGAGGTGACTGGCGTTGTATACCTGGGCATCTGAACATGAGCCGCTGCCTGAAGCATCGATGTACATGAACTTGTAGTCAGCATCGACCATGGCAAAGAGGATGATGCTGAAGAAGCCCTTGTAGTTGAAATAAGTGGAGCCCGACTTGGGTGGTGCTTTGCAGGCCACGTGCTTCCCATCAATGGCTCCAATGGTGTGTGGGAAGTTCCACCTCTGGTCCCACTGCTCTGCAACTTTCTTCCATCCTCCATCAGTGGAGGGGTACTGGAGGAGCTCCTCCAGGTATTCTTCGATGATGGCCTGCACCACTTCTTTGACCACAATGCTGATGGTGTTGTGTGGCACCCTCCAGCCGTACTGCATGCTCCTGTAGGTGGTCCCTGAGGCCAGGTGGTGCAGAGTGAGCGCCACCTTGAGCCCAGGTTCCAGGCTGGGCCAGAAGTTGGTGTTTGCCTTGGTCAACCTGGGTGTCAGGCACTGCACAACTTCGTCAAACATGGCTGGAGGCATCCTCATGAAGTTCTGGAATGCCCTAGTGTCTTCGTTCCTGAGCTCCACCATCAGCTTGTTGTACAGCCTGTACTCTGCTCTTCTCCCGATCCATCTTCGGACCCAGACATTTCTTGGCCACCTCTTTTTCTTCCCGTAGTAGAGTTCACAGAGCCTGTAGATGGCTTTGCACTGTTGCAGAAGGATGGTGGCTGCCAAAAGGACTGTGTTACGATCCACGGTGGACATGACTGGATTCTGTGGAAGAGCAAGAGTCAGATGAAGGCTGCAGAGGTCTGCACAGCTAGGCTGCTGGTCTGAAAGTTAGATGCAGGTGAGTTGCTCCCCCTTTTTATAGGCAGTATAGGTGTCCCTTTGCATCTTCTAGGCATCCTCTAGACATCCTTAATATCTGAGATAGGTCTCCTCTGCGAAAGTTTTTTCCGTTTTAAAATGCTTTGTTTCTGTGCTGCATCCGTTCTGCATCCGTTCTGCATCCATTCTGCTTCCTCCCTGCGTCCGAGCGGATGCGGGTTGCGCGGATGCACAGAGGATGCCTAGCGGATATAGCGGATGCGTAATGGATGCAGAACAGATGCGTAGTGGATGCGTAGCGGATGCAGAACGGATGAATTGGATACATTTTCCACGCAAAAGTTTTGGGCAGCTCAAAACTTTTTGAACGGATGAAACGTCAGTAGATGGATGCTGGATGGATAGAGAGGAAACAAAATGGAGGCAGTGAGTACATTGCTTTAATCAACGGATGGCAAGCTTTTTTGTCCGTTTTACATCCTCTTTGCATCCATTGGTGCATTGTGACATGGGCTTAAAGGTGGTGAAACTTTATCCATCTTTCCATCTATTTACATTATATCTGAATTTATAATGCATTTTTTTTATCTAGGAATAAGATTTAATAAGATTGAAAACAGTGGTGAATAGGAGAAAAAAAATATAAGATGAGAAACCAATAAAACAATTCAGAGGTAAATTATACATGATAATACTTTTTCAAATAACCTCTTTTGAGATTTCCAAGGTTCACATAACAGATTCTACCAAACCAGCCATTTAGTCTAAAAAAGAATTAATTCTACAGTAACATTTTATATACCAACTGGCAATAGCAATAGGAGCTAAAATATATATTTTAAAAATATATTAAACTTTGTGTAGGCAATGTAGTGAGGTGAAAAGAAGAAAATTATTATTTGCACTTAAAACTTTGATGTATATTTTTATGTTGTGTTTAAAAAGTCATTGAAATCTAGAAAAGAATGAAGCTGAAGAGGCCATCTATATATGCCAATATTATCCACATAGTAGCCTATTTAATAAACTATTATATTCTATAGTTTACTGCTAATACTGATATTCCATTTATTTGAACAGCTTAAATCAATAAGCAATATATATTGACAGAAAAAGGTAAAATATTGTTTTCAATCCCTTTTCCCTATTTAAAATCTTTGTTTTTTTCTGAAAATTTGGTGATAGCTCAGTGATTATGGCTGTGGGCAAAGTGACCTTGCAATAATACTTTCTAATCACTGTATTGCAGGCTAAGTCTGCCCACAGCCATTTTGATCCTGAATGGCTTAAGGTTGACTCAGGCTTCCATCCTTTTGAGGTCAATAAAATAAGAACCAGATTTTAGGGGGCAATAGGTTGACATTGTAAACCACTCAGAGAGTGCTGAAAAGCACTATGGAGTGGTATAATGCATCTAAGGGCTATTGATAGTACTATTTCTATTTACTCAAGACAGTTCAAGAATATATGGAACTTCATGAAATCAAACTGTCCACTTAGATAGTAAAGCCCATGTCACACTGCACCAACGGATGGAAAGAGGATGTAAAACAGAGAGAAACACTTGCCATCTGTTGGTTAACGCGATTCATCCGTTCTGTACTCACTGCCTCCATTTTTCATCCTCTCTATCCGTCCAGCATCCGTCGAATGAGGTTCCATCCGCTCAAAAAGTATTGAGCTGCTCAAAACGTTTTGAGCAGAAAATGTATCAAACACGTCCGTTCTGCATCCCCAACGCATACGGGGAACATCTATTCTACATCTGTTGTCATCCGTTATGTGTCTGCTATATCCGCTAGGAATCCGCTGCGCTTCCACGCAACTCAAATCCGCTCCAGTGGAAAACGGACACAGGGAGGAAGCGAAACGGAAATGGAATGGACAAAAAAGTGTTAGTAGCACGGACGGAGAAAGGATGAAAGTGTATGCAGCTCGGATATAAAGCATTAAAACGTTCGCAGAGGGGACCTATCTCGGATATTAAGGATGTCTGGAGGATGCCTAGAGGATTCAAAAGGACACCTAGTGGAAAACCTATATTGCCTATAAAAAGGGGGAGGAACTCACCTGGATCTCACTTTCAGTCCAGCAGCCCTGCTGTGCAGACCTCTGCAGCCTTCATCTGGCTTTTGCTCTTCCACAGCATCCATTGATGTCCACCATGGATCGTAACACACTCCTTTTGGTAGCCACCATCGTTCTGCAACAGTGCGAAGCCATCTGCAGGCTCTTTCAACTGTTCTACAGGAAGAAAAGGAGGCGTCCAAGAAGTGTCTGGGTCCAAAGATGGATCGGGAGAAGAGCGGAGTTTGGACTTACAACAAGCTGATGGTGGAGCTGAGGAATGAAGACCCTCGTGCATTCCAGAACTTCATGAGGATGCCTCCAGCCATGTTTGATGAAGTTGTGGAGCGGCTGAGACCCAGGTTGACCAAGGCAAACACCAACTTCCATCCCAGACTGGACCCTGGGCTCAAGGTGGCACTCACTCTGTGCCACCTGGCCTTAGGGACCACTTACAGGAGCATGCAGTATGACTGGAGGGTGACACACAACACCATCAGCATTGTGGTCAGAGAAGTGGTGCAGGCCATCATCGAAGAATACATGGAGGAGCTCCTCCAGTGCCCCTCCACTGAAGAAGGCTGGAAGAAAGTTGCAGAGCAGTGGTATCAGAAGTGGAACTTCCCCCACACCGTTGGAGCCATAGATGGCAAGCACGTGGCCTGCAAAGCTCCAGCCACCTCAGGGTCCACTTATTTCAATTACAAGGGCTTCTTCAGCATCATCCTCTTCGCCATGGTCGATGCTGACTACAAGTTCATGTACATCGATGCTTCAGGCAACGGCTCCTCTTCAGATGCCCAGGTATACAATGCCAGTGACCTCAAGGATGGGCTGGAATGGAACCTCATCATGGGCTTCCCAGATGCAGACCCCCTGCCCAACAACACACAAGATGTGCCCTACTTCATCGTGGGGGATGACGCCTTCTCCCTCAGAACCTTCCTCATGAAGACCTACACATCCAGATGCCTCACCCGTGAAGAGAGGATCTTCAACTACAGGCTGTCCAGGGCAAGGCGGGTGGTGGAGAACGCCTTTGGCATCCTGGCCAACAGGTTCCAGGTACTTCTCACCACCATGCAGCATCGCCCAGAGACCGTGAGGAGGATCATGGAAGCTTGCTTCATCCTGCACAATCTCAGGCGCACCCGCTACCCAGTCTTGCAGAACAGGCTTGTGGACCTCCAGCAAGGCAATGGGGACATGGAGCCCTGGGAATGGAGGCAAGGGCAAAACCTGATAGACACTAAGGATGTGCAAGGCCCCAACAGAGCTTCACGTGAAGGGAAGAAGCAGCGAAACCTCCTGAGACACTGGTGCAACTCCCCAGCTGGAGTAGTGGATTGGCAAAACAGGATTATAGATTATTAATGGATGCTTCCTTCAGCCTGTCTCATCAAACTGATGAGATTGGGCCATGTATGTTGGGTGGGCCTACACTGAACAGGGCATTTAATAAAGAGTTGTGTTTATGTTGACATGTGTGGATGAATGATTACATTATTATTGATAATAAAGGGCCATAGGTGTGGCACCTGGGAGGGTGGACCATATAGTCCCACTATGCTTGCAATGGAGGTTTATCTATCCCACAGCTATTACCCATCCCAAAGGTATACCTGCCCATCCCACAGGTATCCCTGCCCATCCCACAGCTATTACCCATTCCAAAGGTATCCCTGCCCATCCCACAGCTATTACCCATCCCAAAGGTATCCCTGCCCACCCCACTGCTATCCTTACCCATCCCACAAGTATGCAAAGGCTTCAACCATTTCTAAAATTTCCACCAAGACTATTTACTAAAATAAATGAAGCAAGTGGGTGAAGCAAAGATAATCTTTATTAATAAAAAGCTGTAAAACAAAAATGACCCAAGTCAAGTGTCCAAAGCAAAAATAAAGTCAACAGGTAGCCACCCATTTTCTGGCACTCTTCTCAGTCAGTCTGAGGCATCCCCATCGTCTCAGGGGTGAAGGGTCCAGGTGCTGTGGAGGTGGCTGCTGCTGGAGTGCTGGTCTGAGGTACCACTGGGGTGCCTGGCCCCAAGAGGACAACAGGGGACAGTGTGTTGAGGAGACAGCTGGCTCAGCCCCGTAATGTTGAGAGCCCCTTCCTCCATGACATGGGGTTTCAGCCCCAATACCGATGACAGATGTTCTGAGGCCGGGCTTGGCTGTGGGGTGGAGGAAGGAGCAGTGTAGTGGGGAGATCTGGTCTGCAGCTGGGTGAGGACTGGCATCGGTGGCATCAGTGGCGTGGGTGGCATCTGTGGCATGGCTGGCATTGGTGGCGTGGCTGACATCAGTGGCATCAGTGGCACCGGTGGCAACTGATGTACCTGTGCTTGGCCTGGGATGGGCTCCCTGTGCTGCTGGACCTCCTGGTAGCCATAGCCTTGGTAGGTGAGGGCCTGTGGAAAGCCTTGGAAGGGCATTGACATCACCTGGGGTGGAGGAGCAGGCCTGGACTGGGTGGGAGCAGGTTCAGCTTGGTCTGGAGAGTTGTGAAGAAGATCGGTAATCCTGTCCTTTCAACACCTGGTACTGGGGTTCCGACATGTTTATGAGAATCTGGTTGACGTAGGTGAGGAAGGGCTTGCCGTTGGAGATGGGGCATCGGAGTGTACCAGCTGAGAGAGGAGATCTACACTGCTCCTGATGGTGTCCCTGATCTCCAGCAGGACAGTGTGGCTCTGCCCCTCCGGTCTGCCTCTCTGCCTTTCGGTGGAGGTGGAGCTGGGGGTGGATGCGGGTTGGGATGTGGTGGAAGTGCCCTCTCCTTGCTCCCACTGCATCAGGGGGTCCTCCACGTGCTCTGCCACGGGTAGTACAGCTGTCGGGGGGGGGTCTCCATCGTGGCATACTCTGCAGATACCTGCCTGGAAATAGGAGCTGACTCTTGGCCAGAAGAGGACTGGCTCTCAGCAGGCTGCCTGAAAGAGAGGGTTGTGAGAGGGGCTGCTGCTCGGTGGCAGATATCACCCTCCAAGAAGCTGCACTTGGCCATCATGTAGGTCTCCCGGTCCGTCAGCTTGACCGTGGCCTGGCCAGATTTCTTGAGGTGCAGCTTCCCGTATCAGGTGTGCATGTGCTTCCACCAGCCGAGGAGCACCTCCGAAGTGTAGCCCAGGCTCTCCTCTTTCTCTCTCCAAGCAGCCTGCTTCCTCTTGGTGTCTCAATAGAGCCTGTGTCCCTTCCCCCAAAGATATTCATTCTCCCTCAGCCATTCCTGCACTTCCTCCTCATGTTCCTCTTCAATTGTGTATTGCCTCCTCTCCCATTCACACGTCTTCCTCTTCCTCCCTTTTTTAGGGCCATATGGGCCCTCATCAGAAGGGCTTCGACGTTGTAGGGGCTGCTCTTCCACACCACCACCACCAGCAGCAGCAACAACAACAGTAGCAGCAAAAGCAGGACCAGCAGGACCAGCAGCAGCAGCAGCAACAGCAGGACCAGCAGGACCAGCAGGACCAGGAGCACCAGCAGGACCAGCAGGACCAAGACCAGGAGCATCAGCAGGACCAGCAGGACCAGGAGCAACAGCAGGACCAGGAGCAGCAGCAGGACCAGGAGCACCAGCAGGACCAGCAGGACCAGGAGCAGCACCAGCAGAGTAAGCCCCAGCAGAAGCACCACCACCAGAAGCAGCATCAGCAGAAGCACCACCTCCAGAAGCAGCATCAGTAGAAGCCTCAGCACCAGAGGAGTGAGCCCGGGCAGCAGAAGCCCCAACAGAAGCAGAGTCAGGGCCAGGGGGTGGGAGGGTGGCCCTGTCCCTCTTGCCAGGGCTGGCAGCAGATGGCAGAGGCTTCCATTTCTTCCCCATGGTTGTTCGGTTGCTGGCTGGTTGGCTGGCTGGCTGGCTGGCAAGCTGTGTCTGGATGCAGGTCTTTCCTCTGAAAGGTGACCTGCTTGGGAGCTGCTTCCCTTTATAAACGCTAGGCATCCGCTAGGCATCCGCTAGGCTTCCGCTAGGCTTCTGCTCTGCATCCGCTTCATCCGCTCGGCATCCACTCTGCATCCGCTCTTTCCCTTCCGCATCCGCTTTGCTGTGCTCCCCCGGAAGCCTTGCGGATGTGCCATCCGCTCCCATCCGCTTCCATCTGTTAGGCTTCCATGGAGCATCCTCTTTCCATCCGCCCTACGTCCTCCCCCCCGTCCATTCCTTTCCGTGTTGTCTGCTCTGGTTATGCAAATTCGGGGCACTTTTGAGAGCGGATAACAACGGATGGAACATTTTGCTCATCCGCTGTGTCCTTTTTACAAACGTTTTGCATCCATCAGCCAGTGTGACAGGGCCTTAACACTGATTGACAATCAATTTCACATGCTCTTGTGCAAATGGAATATAGAAGAGGTAGAAAGTATAGGCAGTTAGCAAAACATCCCCAATAAAGGAGTGGTTCTGCAGGTGGTGACCACAGACCACTTCTCAGTTCCTATGCTTTCTGGTTGATGATTTGGTCACTTTTAAATGCTGGCAGTGCTTTCACTCTAGTGGTAGCATGAGATGGAGTCTACAACCCATACAAGTGGCTCAGGTAGTGCAGCTCATCCAGGATGACACATCAATGCATGCTGTGGCAAGAAGTTTTGCTATGTTTTTCAGCATAGTGTCCAGAGCATGGAGGTGCTACCAGGACACAGGCCAGTACATCAGGAGATGTGGAGGAGGCTCTAGGAGGGCAACAACCAAGCATCAGGACCGCTACCTCCGCCTTTGTGCAAGGAGGGATAGGAGGAGCACTGCCAGACCCCTGCAAAATGACCTCCAGCAGGCCCCAAATGTGCATGTGGCTGCTCAAACAGTCAGAAACAGACTCCATGAGGGTGGTATGAGGGCCCGACATCCACAGGTGGGGGTTGTGCTTACAGCCCAACACCGTGCAGGACATTTGGCATTTGCCAGAGAACACCAAGATTGGCAAATTCACCACTGGCGCTCTGTGCTCTTCACAGATGAAAGCAGGTTCACACTGAGCACATGTGACAAATGTAGCAGGGTCTGAAGACGCTGTGCAGAATGTTCTGCTGCCTGCAACATCCTCCAGCATGACCGGTTTGGCAGTGGGTCAGTAATGGTGTGGGGTGGCATTTCTTTAGAGGGCCACACAGCCCTCCATGTGCTCATCAGAGGTAGCCTGACTGCCATTAGGTACCGAGATGACATCCTCAGACCCTTTGTGAGATCATATGCTGGTAAGGTTGGCCCTGGGTTCCTCCTAATGCATGACAATGCCAGACCTCATGTGGCTGGAATGTGTCAGCAGTTCTGCAAGATGAAGGCATTGATGCTATGGACTGGCCCACCCGTTCTTCAGACCTGAATCCAATTGAGCACATTTGGGACATCATGTCTCGCTCCAATGCCACATTGCACCACAGACTGTCCAGGAGTTGGGGGATGCTTTAGTCCAGGTGTGAGAGGAGATCCCTCAGGAGACCATCCACCACCTCATCAGGAGCATGCCCAGGCATTGTAGGGAGGTCATATAGGCATGTGGAGGCCACACATACTACTGAGCCTCATTTTGACTTGTTTGAAGGACATTGCATCAAAGTTGGTCCAGTTGGATCAGCCTGTTGTGTTTTTTTCCACTTTAATTTTGAGTGTAACTCCAACTCTATGGGTTGCTAAATTTGATTTCAATTGATAATTTTTGTGTAATTTTGTTGTCAGCACATTCAACTATATAACGAACAAAGTATTTAATAAGAATATTTCATTCATTCAGATCTAGGATGTCTTATTTTTGTGTTCCCTTTATTTTTTTGAGCAGTATACTACTCTGACAGAACAACCTTGGGAAACAAGAAGAAGAGCCACAGCTTAGGCAGTGATCAGACAAGAGATATTTTAGCTCATAGAAAGAATGAAAATGTTCAGATAGTTCTCTGGAAAGTAAAAGCGAGGAATGGAAGAAGTGCCTAGAGATCTGCAAGATTCTGTTAATGTAATCTTGTAATAAAGGTCATGTTAGTACTCATGGTTTTGGTTTATTTCCTGGACTACCCCAAAGGATTGACATCCAGCAATATAGTGAAAAAAAAAATAGAAATGAGTTTGACTGAACACAAGTGTGGGCTCAAAAGATGGCAATACCAGAAGTGAAGCACAATTTCTTTTCCACATTTTCGCATTCCTGAAATATTGCCCATTTGTATCATTTAAAGTGTCCTAGCTAGCATTATGGAAGGATGGGCTAAGAGAACCAGTGAGTATAAATAGTTATAATCTTCTCAAGTATTATTTGGATAAATAAATCTAGTTTGCTCCAAGTTGAAACCAACTTGATGGAAATTTATTGAGATGAGAGAGATTATACCTTATGATAGTCCATGGGAGTACAATTTTAAGCCAGTTAATCTCAAGCAAAGGTAAATAATTGTTGGTTATCTCTGGCTCATTAGTCAGGGAAAGACCTGGGAATGGCATCCAGGCTGCAATTAATGAGCCATTCGGGTAGGGGACAATCAGAACCCAATAGTTCTGAAAGGGGAAGGGAAGTCTATAAAATTCAATTGTTACAGCCTGTCTTTAAAAGCAATATAGCTTTAGTCTTCATGTGGAGTTAATTTTTTGATTTAGTTGTAACTAGTGAGGTTGATAGAGATCTTGTTTCAAACCTGAGTATGGAACAAAAACTGTTTCAGTTATTTCTGATGATTATAAGAGAACCTAGATGGAGGGAGTGTGACTGTCCTCCAAAATCTCCAGTTTTGATAATATCAGCACAGTACAATGGTTTTGCCAGAACTTAATCCTTTTCCCTACCTCATTTAATATTCAGTTTGGAAGGCCAACTATCAATTCAGGGTACTATCAATGTGCTGATCATATCCAATTGTACTTCAACACCCCAGGTCCAAAGTATCAGAAGTATCTGGAGTAATCTGGAATAAAATATCTGGAATAATCTGCAGTTATCAGAGTCTGGATGGGGGAAAAACAATCTCAGATTCAAAGCAAAAAATTATTCAGAACTTATTCAGATTTCAGCACTGTAGCTTTGTTGAATTTCAGTGGGGTTATGCCTCCCCCCCTCCCCCAGACAGAACAAGATCAAAACACAAAGTTCCTTTTTCATTCACAATTCTTGCTTAAAGAACAGGTGAAAGTCAAGTTCAGGAAGGCCTGTGTTCCATTTTGGTTTATATACCAGCTTTAACCTAAGCTAGTATTGGGGATCCTGAGGATAGTTAATTATGTTGCTGTCATGTTTTAGTTAAATTATTATAATTTACACAAGAGGTGATATTCAGCAGGTTCTGACCAGTTGTGGAGAACCAGTAGTGGAAATTTTGAATAGTTCAGAGAACCGGCAAATACCACCTTTGACTGGAAATTGCACAGTATCCTTCCCTTGACACGCTCAACAAGTTATGCCCACAGAACTGGTAGTAAAACTTTTTGAATCCCACTATTGATTCAGACTACATTGGGATGGCCTTGAAGATAGAAACATCAGTTAGCTTTTCAACCTTTTGAGCAGGCCAAATAAAGACTATCTGAAAATATGACTGGCACTGTATTTCATTCATAATAGGGTAGTCACAAAATCTTGAAAGCCCTTTTTCCCTCCACCCTGTTATGCTATAGTGAATTAAGGAAGAGTCACTCTTCTTCCTCATGCTTTTGTTGCTGCCTGAGCTTAAAGTATGAGTCTGTTTCGGGAATCATTACTCTCCCTGGGTCACCTCTATGAGTCTCTACAGTCTCAAATGTCATGATGGATGTGCTTACCAAGTGGTCAATGTATGGTCAATGTATTTCCAAGTCCAATTCAAGTGGCCCTCAAATTTCACTTAGTTAAAATAGTTTACTATGGAGGGATGGGCCAATATGTCTATGCAGCAATTTGAGACTGATCACTGACTATATACTTCTTGTAGTGAAAGTGGGACAACTGAATATCAAATCTAAGTTGCTTATTCCACATTGGATAACTTCAATTTGAAAGAAACTCAACACTTGATATTATTTATTTACACTTTATACAGGTAGTCCTCAACTTATAGCCATTTGTTTAGTAAAGGCCCTGTCACACTGCCCAACGGATGCAAAACGTAAACAACGGACGAGAAAAATGTTACATCCATTGTTATCCACTCTCAGAAGGGGCAAAAATTTGCATAACCGTAGCGGATAACACGGACGGGGGGAGGACGCAGGGTGGATGGAAAGCGGATGCGGAACGGAAGCCCAGCGGATGGAAGCGGATGGGAGCGGATGGCACATCCGCTAGGCTTCCGGAGAAACGCAGCAAAGCGGACGCGGAATGGATACAGCAGATGCAGAGTGGATGCCGAACGGATGAAGCGGATGCACAGCGGAAGCCTAGCGGATGCACAGCGGAAGCCTAGCGGATGCCGAGCATTAATTGCGCATGCAGGAAGGATGCATTGCATCAGCCCCGCGGATATAACGGAAGCAGCTCGGAAGCAGGTCGCCATTCAGAGGAAAGACCTGCTGCCGGATGGATTGACTGCCTTGCCTGCCCTGCCTGCATGTCTGCCTGCAAGCCTTGCTGCCAGCCTTCCTGCCAGCCTTGCTGTCTGCCTGCCTGCCAGCCTTGCTGCCAGCCAGTCTGCCTGCCAGCCTGGGTGCCTGCCTGCCTGCCAGCCTT
>BLBF01000031.1:22769702-22809260 GCA_015471245.1 Laticauda colubrina | reverse complement strand
TCCAGCCTTGGTGCCAGCCTTCCTGCCACCCTTGGTGCCTGCCTGCCTGCCTGCCTGCCAGCCTTCCTGCCAGCCTTGGTGCCTGCCTGCCTGCCAGCCTTGGTGCATGCCTCCCTGCCAGCCTTCCTGCCAGCGTTGGTTCCTCCCAGCCTCACTGCCAGCCAGAAACCCCACAACCATGCGGAAGCACAGCACGCCTCAGCCATCTGCTGCCAGCCCTGGCAAGAGGGACAGGGATACCATCCCGCCCCCTGGCCCTCACTCTGTGTCTGCTGGGGCTTCTGCAGCACGGGCTCGCTCTTCTGGGGCTGGGGCTTCTGCTTCTGGAGGAGCTGATGACAAGCACTCCAGCACCAGCCACCTCCACAGCACATGGATCCTTCACCCATGAGACTGAGCGACCAAGAGGAGTGCCAGAGACTCATTTTTGTTTCACAGCTTCTTGTTAATAAAGTCTATTTTTGATTCATACAATTGCTTCATTTCTTTTTTTAAATAAAGTCTTGCTGGAAACTTTTAGAAATGGTTTAAGCCTTTGCATGCTTGTGGGATGGGTTAAGATAGCAGTGGGATGGGCAGGGATACCTGTGTGATGGGCAGGGATACCTTTGGGATGGGCAGGATGGGTAATAGATGTAGGATAGATAAACCTCCAGTGCAAGCATAGTGGGACTGTATGGTCCACCCTCCCAGGTACCACACCTATGGCCCTTTTTTATCAATAATAATGTAATCAATCATCCACACATGTCAACATAAACACAACTCTTTATTAAATGCCCTGTTCATTGTAGGCCCACCCAACATAGATGGCCCAATCTCATCCGTGTGATGAGACAGCCTCAAGGAAGCATCCATTAATCATCTATCATCCTGTCTTGCCACTCCACTGCTCCAGCTGGGGAGTTGCACCAGTGTCTCAGGAGGTTGCGCTGCTTCTTCCCTTCATGTGAGGCTCTGTTGGGGCCTTGCACATCCTGAGTGTCTATCAGGTTTCGCCCTTGCCTCCATTCACCAGGCTCCATTTCCCCATTGCCTTGTTGGCGGTCCACGAGCCTGTTCTGCAAGACTAGGTAGCGGGTGTGCATGAGATTGTGCAGGATGCAGCAAGCTTCCATGATCCTCCTCACGGTCTCTGGGCGATGGTGCATGGTGGTGAGAAGTACCTGAAACCTGTTGGCCAGGATGCCAAAGGTGTTCTCCACCACCAGCCTTGCCCTGAACAGCCTGTAGTTGAAGATCCTCTCTTCACGGGTGAGGAGTCTGGAGGTGTAGGGCTTCATGAGGTCGGTTGTGAGGGAGAAGGCGTCATCCCCCACGATGAAGTAGGGCACATCTTGCATGTCATTGGGCAGGGGTTCTGGATCTGGGAAGCCCACGATGAGGTTGCGTTCCAGCCTACCTTTGAGGTCACTTGCATTGTATACCTGGGCATCTGAAGCTGACCCGTTGCCTGAAGCATCGATGTACATGAACTTGTTGTCAGCATCGGCCATGGCGAAGAGGATGATGCTGAAGAAGCCCTTGTAGTTGAAATAAGTGGACCCTGAGTTGTCTGGAGCTTTGCAGGCCACGTGCTTGCCATCGATGGCTCCAACAGTGTGTGGGAAGTTCCACCTCTGATACCATTGCTCTGCAACTTTCTTCCATCCTTCTTCAGTGGAGGGGCACTGGAGGAGCTCCTCCTTGTATTCTTCGATGATGGCCTGCACCACTTCTCTGACCACAATGCTGATGGTGTTGTGTGGCACCCTCCAGCCGTACTGCATGCTGCTGTAGGTGGTCCCTGAGGCCAGGTGGCACAGAGTGAGTGTCATCTTGAGCCCAGGGTCCAGGCTGGGCCGGATGTTGGTATTTGCCTTGGTCAACCTGGGTGTCAGTCGCTGCACAACTTCGTCAAACATGGCTGAAGGCATCCTCATGAAGTTCTGGAATGCACGAGTGTCTTCGTTCCTGAGCTCCACCATCAGCTTGTTGTACAGTCCGTCCTGTGCTCTTCTGGCAAACCATCTTCATACCCAGAGGCTTCTTGGCCGCCTCTTTTTCTTCCCGTAGTAGAGTTCACAGAGCCTGTAGATGGCTTCGCACTGTTGCAGAACGATGGTGGCTGCCAAAAGGACTTTGTTACAATCCACAGTGGACATGACTGGATGCTGTGGAAGAGGAAGAGTCAGATGAAGGCTGCAGAGGTCTGCACTGCAGGGCTGCTGTTCTGAAAGTAAGATCCAGATGTGTTGCTCCCCCTTTTTATAGGTAGTATAGGTGTCCCTTTGCATCCTCTAGGCATCCTCTAGGCATCCTCTAGGCATCCTCTAGGCATCCTCTAGACATCCTTAATATCCGAGATAGGTCCCCTCTGCGAACGTTTTTTCCGTTTTACATGCTTTGTTTCCGTGCTGCATCCGCTAGGCATCCATTCTGCATCCGTTCTGCATCCGTTCCGCTTCCTCCCTGCATCTGATCAGATGCGAGTTGTGCGGATGCGTAACGGATGCAGAACGGATGTGTAGCAGATGCGTAGCAGATGCAGAACGGACGAATTGGATACATTTTCCGCGCAAAAGTTTTGAGCATCTCAAAACTTTCTGAGCGGATGAAACATCCATAAATGGTTGCTGGATGGATAGAGAGGAAGCAAAATGGAGGCAGTGAGTACATCGCGTTAACCAATGGATGGCAAGCTTTTTTCTCCGTTTTACATCCTCTTTGCATCCGTTGGTGCAGTGTGACAGGGGCTTAACTGTTCAAAGTTGCAATAGCATTGAAAAAATAATTTGCACTGTCCCCATGATCAAAAGTTGGACACTTGGCAACTGGCATGTATTTATGATGGCTGCAGTGTCCCAGGGTTCCTTTTTGCAACCTTCTGACTAGCAAAGAATGACAAATCCAGATTCACTTAACCAGTATAAAGATACAGTTAATAGCAGTTGCAAGGAAGATCATTAAAGGGAGCAAAAGTGACTTAGCAACTGTGCTGCTTAGCAACATAAACTTTGGGCTCAAATATGGTCTTCAGTCAAGGACTATCTGAATATCAATAGCAACCAAATGTATCTCTGAAAATGTTCAGTGCCAAAAGCAAGGGAAAATGATGTGAGAGGGGGTGAAAACTTTTTCCAAAAAAATCAAATAAATATGTGAAACTGTGTCTTACGCAACTGCAGGCTGGTTTACGGTGGAACTGGTTTCAAGCTGTGGGTACTGTTGAAATTCCTGGAAGGCGCCCAATAAAAGAAGGAGCAGGTGTAAGCAATTGCTTTCATGTTTCAGAGGAATAATCATCAACACCTGTCCACCATCCAGCTCCTCTATAGTTGTATGTTTGTGTCATTACTCAGTAGAATGGGGGTTGTGGGTAAGCAAAGACTAGCTTTGCTTCTGCAAAAGATTGGGTAAATCTCCCGCACCTTACAAATTGCAGCCAAAATAAACAGGGCAATGACCATACATTCATTATGTTAATGGGTTATTTCTGCTTCAGAAATGCTGACAATGATAATAGCATGCAAGTATTTAGGCTGGAATTTCCACATCTTTTCTACTGAAAATGTAAGAATTTTGAGTGCTAACAACTAAATGTCAGTTGAACAACAAATTTGAATTGGTGAGCTAACTGCTACTTTGGTAAATGAAATAATAACAATAATCCCCCTTCCTTGCATACCTCCTTATGAGGGAGGGAATTGTGATTGATTATCTGATGAGTTTGAGAGCTATACTGGCAGTAGTATTGTCTATCAGAAGGGTCACACATAGCAGACAGGTTTCAGCACAAATGTATCCACCAAGCTATTTAATATGATCAGAAAATACACACAAAAAAGAATCCTATATTGAATCAGTTGTCACCAAGGTCAAAAAGGGCTATGTCAGATATTCAAATTCCTGGGCATCTATCAACAAGTTAGCAACCGAGCTCAGGAGGCATGACTGGGCAACAACAATCTGAAACAAGACAAAAGTATAGTGTATTTTAAAATAACACTATTATTATGAATCGGAACCAACAAACTCAAGATATTTAAAGCAAAAATTAGAATATTGGGGGGGTGAGATATTCAGTCCTGAATATCACTGAACAATGATTAGCAGATCAAATGAGATTCATTACTAGATATAAAATATTCAGAGAAAAAGAATGGGAAGAGATGAAGAGAAATTGTGAAAACGGAAGACCGCCACCCCAAAAAATAGTAGAATAATAGAAGAAACCCAGATAACAATTGCAAATATAATGGAAACAACTGTTATGAACTACATAAATGATAACTTAGAAGACATCCATGTAAGTCAGCACTGAAACTTATGAACTGATTCACATACCTCCCACCTGACAAGAGGAAATAAAAGAGAAAATTATGATATATGCAAAATTGCCAGTAGAAAGACAATAACTATTTTGAATTGAATGTACTGCCCAAAAAAGACCTGGCACCGATAATAAAATATGCAAATAAGCCACCTGTAAGTATTAAAATAATATCTATCAAACAGACCAATTAGCTATTCTATAGGATACAAAAGACCTGGACATCAAAATTAGAAAATCCAAATCATATTTAATTCTGAAGTGTAAAATCAGGCTGGAGACCAAAATAAAGAAATCAAGTTCAGATGCAAGTAATGTAAAAAATATGAAAGAGCAAATATTGAAGAATGTAAATATCAAGACAAGCTTAATAAAAAATAGGTTTAGCATCACAAAAATTGAAGAAGCTTTGGAAATCATAAAGCAAAAAACAACATCAACCAGTGACAGGAATAAAAATTGAACTTTGTGAGGGACAAATCAGCTATTTCAATTAGAACAGAGATGAATCTACCAAATATAAATGGCAATAGAAATTCTGAAGATGGAAAACAATCAAAAAGGAAACAAGAATAAAACAGTCCAGTTTTGGAAAAATCTCTAGAAAAGACCAAAAAAAGGTAATAACAATGCTGAATGAATAAAAGAACCTGAAAATGAATATGGTAAAAAATAAAATAGAAGAACTAATAAGAACAACATAAATGGTTAAAAATTAAGTGAAAAATTTAAAAACTTGGCATCTCCCAGAGATGATCAATTGCAGGACTTTTGGTGCAAATATCTGATTAACTTGCATCCAATTATAGCTATACAACTTAATGAAGTATTACATAATGGAAATATCAGAGAGTGATTAATAACTAATAAAACATCTTATTTAAAAAGACTAATAAATAGGGCAAACCATAAATCTATAAAGTGATAACATGCTTGCCCATACAGTTTTAATTAATCTCAGACATTATAGCTGATAATATCCAAGGTTATCTAGACAATAATAATATCCATCCAATAGAACAGAAAGGAAATAAAAGAAAAAGCAGAAATTCAAAAACAACTTCTGATTGATAAAATGGTTTTGGATAGTTTGAAAAGCCAAAATCCCAAATTACATATGGTCTGGATTGATTATAAAAAGTAATTTGATTTGCTAACAGATAATAGATAATCAGAGTTGGAAGGGACCTTGTAGGTCATTTAGTCCAACCCACTGCCCAAGCATCATTTCTGACAAATGGCAGTCAAATCTCTTCTTGAAGTGATGGCACTCCCACAACTTCCAAGGTCAAGCTGTTCCACTGGTTGATTATTCTCACTGTCAGAAAGTTTCTCCTTATTTCCAGGTTAAATCTCTCCTTGTTCAGTTTCTATCCATTATTCCATGTCTGGCCTACAGGCATTTAGAAAATAGCTTGACCCCTTCCTCTCTGTGGCAGCCCCTCAAATATTGGAAGACTGCTATCATGTCTCCACTGGTCTTTCTCTTTACTAAACTAGCCAAGCCCAGTTCCTGCAACCATTTGTCATATGTTCCAGCCTCCAGTCCCCTAATCATCTTGATTGCTCTTCTCTGTACTTTTTCTGGAATCTCAACATCTTTTTTATAATATGGTGAACAAAACTGGATGTAGTACTCTAGGTGTGGTCTTACTAAGGCTTTATAGAGTGGTATTAGTACTTTCCTTGATCTTGATTGTATCCCTCTGTTAATACAACTTAGGATTGCATTAGCTTTTTTGGCAGCTGCTGCACACTGCTGGCTCATATTTAGCTGGTTGTCTGCTAAGATTCCAAGTTCCCTCTCACAGTTACTGCTATTAAGCCTGATTTCATCCAGTCTATACGAGTACTTTTGGTTTTTCTTGCCTAAGTGTAGGACTTTTCTTTTCTCTCCACTGAATTTCATTTTCTAGAATGAATTTCATTTTCTAGAATGAAGTTCATTTTCTAGAATGAAGTTCATTTTCTAGAATGAAATTCATTTTCTAGAATGAAGTTCATTTTCTAGAATGAAATTCATTTTCTAGAATGAAATTCTTTGAATTTCTCCAGTGTTCTAGTCTGTCAAGATCCATGTTGATCTTGAGCCTATCTTCTTGAGTGTTAGCTATTCCTGCCAGCTTAGTATCATCTGCAAATTTGGTAAGTTCCCCTTCTGTTCCCTCATCTTTAATGAGTCCTTCATGAAGATATCGAAGAGTACTGGGCCTAAGACGGAACCTTGTGGCACCCTAATGCTAACTTCCCTCCATGTAGACTTAGACCCATTAAGGACTACTCATTGAGTATGATTTGCCAGCCAGTTGTGAGTCCATTTAGTGGTGGTACTATCTATTCCACTTTTTTCTAGCTTACTAAGAAGTAGGTTGTGGTCTATTTTGTCTAATGCCTTGCTGTGTTGTTAGCACACAGTTGCATCATCAAATGTTTGAAAACAATGGTTGTCATTAAAACATTAGAATGTTTATGGGAAAAAAAAAACAAAGAAGCTATGGAAGACAGAATTGGTGGTTGGAAATGAAAAATATTAATATTAGGAGAAGCATCTTCTAGGATTGGTCATGAGCATACTTATTATTTGCCATTACTATGATCTCATTTTTAGTAATTTTGAAGAAAACAAATTTATCAAGCAGCAAAAAAAATGCTAATAAATTATCATATTTGCTTTACAAAAAATCAGAAATCAAAATCTAGTCATTAGCAAATACTGTTAGCATTGTTAGCATAGATATAGCAATGGAATTTGTCCTAGAGAAATGTGATGCAGTAGCAATAAAGAGTGGTAACATCGTGAAGTCCTTGAATTGAGATTCCAGGGTTGTGAAAAATGAAGTTTTCTCATTTTTTTCCTCTGAGTGCATCAGTTTCGCCTTGTTAAATGCCATAGTCCAGTAACAGGGATTGATTTGATTGCTTACCCATATCTCATGTCATTTCTTTATATTTCACATTGCCCATTTCTCTCATAAAGGGATTCTGGGCAATGTACAATACAGTAGCAATATAAAGCAGTATATAAAGATTAAAATGTTAAAGTTAAAATTTTAAAAAATAGAAAATGAGAAAAGTTTTCAAATGTTAATAGATGTCAAGGCAAAGGGTTCTCATGGCACCAACCAACCTCATGATTATGTGCTCCTTTCACTTTAGAAAATAGACATCATTTTTGGCCTTAGTATTGCATCCCTCCTGTATGCATATTGTACAAAGGAAAGTGAATGTTCAGTTTAAAATTGAACATTTTAAAAAAGAACTGTATTGTTAATAAGATAAATGGCCTTTCTTGGAAGGCAAGAACATATATTAAAGTTTCTTCTTCCTTTTAAGGTTTATGTATCTATCAAATTTATATAGCCACCCATCTCACAAATGTGACTCTGGGGACCATACAGTAAAATAAAACAATTAAAGTCTTAAATAACCTTTAAAAATATTTAAAACACGTAAAACTTAACACAAATAGCACTATGGAAGAATAAGTCAAAGCCTTTCACACAAAAAACCCATCCTGCAGGTTCCTCATTTCCACTGAATCCCCAGGCCCACTAGCAAAACCATGTTTAAAGAGATTTTCAGAAGGCTGATAGAATTGGGGCTAAACTCACCTCAGGGACACCCATATAATATTAAAATTTTCATTATGATGACTTTTAACTGGCTAGAAAGGTGCATCATAGGATAACAATTTTTGAACCAAGGTATCTCAAATAGCCAACTTACAGAATTCATCTAAGTCTGGAAATCTTGAGTCCTAAAGTAATGAAACTTGAGGAAGTTGTAGCTGCATATATTGCTACTGCAGCAATATGATCTTCATTTTCAATCTTCTGTGACACAGTTTCTGGGACAGCAATTCCTTATTCCTTCCTCCACTCATCTGCAGGGAAGGGTGGGGAAGGGAAGGGAAGGGAAGGGAAGGGAAGAAAAGGAAAGGAAAGGAAAGGAAAGGAAAGGAAAGGAAAGGAAAGGAAAAGATTGCAATCTTCCCTGTCAGATTTCTACAAGGAAACTCAACAGGGAAGCTGTCAGGAAGTAGTCCACCTTTCTGTTTCTCTATTTAGGTAAGAAAACATGTCTGAAACATGTCTGAAACTACTGTATGACCCAATAGGGCATGGTTTGTCGTGGACATTTTTAATAAAGCATAAATGAAAGTTAGTTACTATGGAAATGTTTGAGGAAAGCTGCTGGAGTGACTAGAAGAGATAAAATCAGGAATGAGATTATCAGGGAAAGAATTGGAATAAAATCAATATTAAATTGATTAAATTGATAAATTACAAAGGCAGCAAATGAACTGGTTTGCCTGTCTGGAGAGAATGTCTGGAGATTCCATACCATATAAATCAGGGGTGTCAAACTGGCATCCCACGGGCAAGATGCATCATGTGCAGGCTATGCCCACCCCAGTGCCGCAAAGGGGAAAAAACATCACAAAACGTCATGTGATGGCAATGTGACATCATGAGTTTGACACTTGTGATATAAGGCATACATTAAAAAGAGAAGAAAGTCAAAGAGCATGAGGCAGACTCAGAAGAAGAAAGACAGCATCAAAATCATGCAACAGCAGCATCAAATAACAATAGTTGAAACTGCAAGAAGTGCAAAAAAACCAAACTCAATATCTAGAGTGGTTAAAAAGGAAGTAAAGAAGAAGACAGAAAGATATATTGTAGTTATTTGAATCCCAAAAGAATTCCAAGCGTGGGGGGAAAAGTAACAAGCATAAACAAGACGCAAAATACAAAACCATAAAAGGCAGTTCTTCCATTCTGCACACACATGTATCAATATAAATCTTTCACAGATTATGAACACACTAATCTCTTGGTTTATAATCCAAAAGTACTGGACTCTGACCAACTTTTTAAATCTATATTGTCATGGACCTGCTGGAAGAGAATTTAGGGAGGCATTCTTGGACAATTCTTGATCCTGACTCTTGATATTTTTATACATCAGTCATATTGGACCTCCTGCTATTTGTCACATGATTATTTTTCAATCTTCCCTAGCATGCTATTCTATTTTTAGGCACTTGCGTGGTCAGCTAAATTACATGTAGTTCATTAGACAGAGTATTCATTATAATGTTTATTAAGCTCAATATCCACCATGTTCACTAGAAAAGGTCATTTGTTGGAAAGTTGCAAAGAAACTGTATTATGTTCAATCATACGTAATCTCTGGTTCTGCTATCCTCTTTGGGTGGAAGGAACCATTCTAGATATTAGGAACAGTGTTAATTATTTATACCTTAGTTTTTATTTGGAATATGTTTTAAATACAAAGGAAGGAAAATAAAAAAGCTAGATATTTTTAAATCTAGGATTAATTTGTTAATAATGTTATATTATGATAGGATATATACATATATCAATTATTGAGCTACATTAATATACAAATTATTATTAATTTTGAATGAAACTTGAAAACACTTATATGACACATTTTTATGTTGAAGAAAAACTGTTACAACTATTTTAGGGCTCTACAGTTTCTTTTTAGCAGGAGTGATGAACTTGATATGATCCCTTAAATATAGCTAGATGAAAGTAATTTCAGTGATAGGGAAGCTTATTTTGACTGTATGGAAAATTATTAAAATATTTGGGTGGTCATATTTTTGTTTTGTTTTGTTGTTTTGAACACTAAATTATGTTAAATATGAATACAGCATTATGATTCTCTTTCCATTTGCAACCATATGATCTGGCACAGCACAAAAACAGATATGTGAGAGTTTTCAATGTTGACAAAAATAGAATGTAAAAAAGAATGTGCTATACGTGAAATTTCTATAGCTAGAGCTTTGTGAATATACAACTTTGTTAATCAGGTCACATATTCTGTGATTTAAAATCAATGGAGTTGGTTTTTATATCAATCACAATTGAAATAACAATAAAAGTTGATCAAGATGATAGATATTTGGGGTAGAAATTGACCTAGATGGCAAAAAAATCACCCACTTTTGTATTGGAAATCTATACACTGATTGATACACTAACTTATTGTCACTTTATAAACATACAATTGATCAAGTATTAAATCTACCATATCAATGTTGGTGTCTAATATGTGACTGGAATGCTGAGATATTGACATAATTATAGCAGATAATTGAGAAGATAAATAATACTATCAAAAGAAAACTACCAAAGTCCTCCTTTGATCTTTAACATTAATTGACCTTTGGAGGCAATATGTATGTGTGTATGTATGTATGTATGTATGTATGTATGTATGTATGTATGTGTGTATTTATTTGTATATTTGTATTTACTTTTCTGACCATAACCTAGTTGAACTGATTTAAAAAAATAAATCAATACATTTTAGATGAAAATTTAGTGAAATTTTATCACACAAAGACTGGATATATAATTTGCAATGAGAAATTAATAGAACTTTTTTAGAACAATGTAAACAAAGGTACAAACATAAGAACATTATGGAATGCAAGTTGTAATTAGGGATTATTTTATACACGACAACAATTTATTAAAAAAGAAAGCACAGGAAAATATACACAAGTTTCATAGGATATTAAAAGTAAACAAGAATTAAGGAAAAACCTAGAAAGAAAAATGTTTTAAATGAAATAAAATTTTTTCATCAGCTACTATCTATGTATACTGCAAGAGAATCAGAGAATAAATAGAACTGTCTTAAACAAATTAATTTTAAATATGAAAATAAACCAGGAAGGGGATTGGCTTATAAACTAATGGAAAAAAGAGGGATTAAACTCCAGGAGGGAGGTACAGTGATAACAGACAACAATGATTATAAGATGTTTACAACTATATTGACTGATAGTTTGAAGACAATTCTCCAATAATCTATTCATCAAGATCAAAGTTTTTATCCAAAATGAAATTAAACAATAATGTGAGGCCAGTTTTTAATCTCATAGAATATTTACAACACAATGAAAAGCAAGTTTATTAATATTTTTTAGATGGAGAAAAAGCATTTAATAAACTTAATTGGCTTTTCTATTTAGGGTATCAGAAGACATGGATTTCAATGAGAATTTTATGAAATGGATTAAATCCATATATAAATTGCAAAATGCACATAAGTTTTTAAATGGTGATTTTACAAAAATATGTTATTCAAAAGTCAAATTAATGTTGACTTTAGACATTTCTTTATAAGCATGCCATTTTGAGAATCTGGAAGAAATATAAAATTATACTATGCCGCAAAATACCTTCATGGCTCCCCCCCCCCCCCCCCCCCAAGAACATATTATAGAAAGAAAATGATGGTTGGACAAAAGTGGTTAAGAAATTCAGATTTATTAGAACACTCTTCAGGCAATTACAAAACAAAATCTAGAGAAGACTTGCGTTAGAATGTTTCAAATGTCACTGGTTACTATACTTGCAACACACTGAGAGATTTAAAGTTGATTAAAAAATATGATTTTGAACATGACAAAACTACTTTTGAAATGAAACTATGCACAAATAAGGAATACATTTTTGCTAAAATGTATAGACTTTTGTTAACATTGAAAGGGAAAGTTCAAAATTGCATAATATTGTATGAATTGTGGCAAAAAAATCAATACAACATAAATATTGGTCAGTGGGAAAACATGTGGATAAAGGGATTCATGTTTACACTATGCTATAATCTCAAAAAGAAATTTTATAAAATGATCTTTACATGATGTTTATTTCTGGACATATACAAAGAAACTCCCAGTAATTCCTGGAAGTATAAAATTCAAACAGGAATATTTTACTACCTTTGATAGAGAGAGCTGCAAAATAGCTAAGCAATATTGGACTAAAGATCCTGTAGGCCAGACAAGGAATAATGGATGGAAACCTGGAAATAAGGAGAAACTTTCTGACAGTGAGAACAATCAATCAGTGGAACACCTTGCCCTTGGAAGTTGTGGGAGCACCATCACTTGAGACTTTCAAGAGGAGATTAGACTGCCATTTGTCAGAAACAGTATAGGGTCTCCCAGAAATGGTGTAGGGCAGGTGGTTGGATTAGATGTCCTACAAGGTCCCTTCCAACTCTGATTATCTGTTATCTGACTGAAATAATTTTAAGCTAATATTAGATTTCAAATAATTTTTAAAAATTGAAAATATACAATATAGACCACAATTCAGGATAAAACACTGGAAAAATCACATTTTTAACATAATAGCAGTATAACTTTTATATGCTCAGTACTGGAAAGACCTTACAATACTTACAACAGAGGAATTGTTAGTAAAGGTAATGGAACTGGCAACAATGGCTTATGAGAGAAAAGTCATTGAAGAGATTTATCTACAATTGGAAGCTTTTTGTGGACATTTTGCAGAAGATGGATAAAACAAAATCAAATTATGACATGTGGATTTGATTTGGATTTAAAATTTAAAAAATAGAAAATAGGGTGAAATAGACACTATATTATAGTGCTAAACTAAGAATTGAGTGTGGTTTCTTATATCTTTTGATGAAATTGTAAATTATTCTTTGTTTTGCTGTACTTTCTTTATATCTTTCTGCACTTGTTTTTTATCTTCGTTTTTCTTTTCATTTTTTTCTTTATCTTTTTCTGCCCAATTGTTATTTATGCTAATTTTTATATGTATATTTTGTAAAATTTAATGCATTTATTTTTTAAAATAGAATAAGATATATTGGCGTGGCATGAACTTTTTTTATTACAACTTTATACTGCAATAGTGTTGTGGCCTGCCGGCGGCTAGCAGAGCTAGCGGCAGAGTCAGACAGTGATGAGGTTGGGGAGGAACCTAGGCCAGTCCTGGAGACCGAGGAAGACTCAGACGAGGGCTCTGCATCAAAGGCAGAGGTGGGGCCAGGACAGTTTGACAGTTATCAGCTGCCTTCAAAGTTGAATAGCAATGAGGTAGGGGAGCCAGTTCCCAGCTTGCGCATGTGCAGAGCTGCCAAAAGAAAAGAACAATTATGAATTAAGGGTCAACATGGGAGTAAAGCCACAGGTGGACAGTGAATGGCCCCTCCCATAAAGATTAAAAAAGGAGCAAAAGGGGAGGGGGCTTTTGCAGGAAACAATTTGTTCATTGAAGCAGTGTGAAGATCTGTCTGTGCATCTCAGAGACTCTAGCCGAGTGCTTCCTTGTCAACACTGCATTTGAAAATATTTACTTGGCAGCTCTCCAAACTAGATAAGGTCTATGCTGCTAATTACACCCTTAAAAGACTGTTTGCCAGGCGTTTGGCTGAATGTTAATGCAAGAAATTCACCTTCATTTAATATAAGAGGTTTTGCCAGACAGAGTCTGCTTTGTGCTTTTTGGGGAAGCATAGGTCAGAAGAAATAGGTAATGTGCATCCTTAAAAATTCATTATCAATAGAGTGAATAGTCTGAGGTCCAGAAATTCATATGGCCTCTAATGCCATTTTTCAAAATCTCTGAGCTTCCTCTGCCAAAACATTTAATAAATACATAAATAATCTTCTCATTGAATATTAAAAAAAACAACAGATTGGGAAAACAATTTGCATAAACATAATGTTTAAATCCACTAACTCACACTCAATAATGAAGAATTTCTCATCCATTCTTAAAATGGAACATTTGCATTGAAAATTAAATTTTATAGAAATTTGAGAGAGGGTTCTATCAATTTGCTTTTTCAAAAAGCTGCCAGTGTTTAGCTAGAGAACTTGTATATTAAAATTCAATTCATGTAAGAAAAACTGAATGGCCATGTGGCTTTTGGAAGCATATTAGTTCATGATGTCTGCCAAGTTTAATAAAACATGGAGCTGTAGAAATTAAGGCTATCATATTAAAGGACAATACTGTAAAAATAAGTCTGTGTTCATAGAAATTTAACTTTTGTTTTCTTGAACAAAAGCTTCAGTTTTCAAGCCCTTTGGGAAATACAGTGTAATTAATTCTTAAGAAATGCAATTGCTGCTTGAGCAGGTTAATGGGTAAAAGCTGCCCTCCCCTTTCCTCATCAACTCACATTTTATATTGCAAATTATAATTATTTTCTTAACTCCTTGTTGCTTGGAGGTTTGTCTGCAACTTTCTAACAAGTTAAGGAGAATAATTAATCCATTGGAGAGGTTGTTATATTTCCCACAGAAGAAAAAGAAATAACTAAGCTTCATGCAAGTCGATGGGATCAAAGTATTCAAACAGCACAAGATCAAAGCAGATCTTCCAAAAACTGAATTAGTAAGTGAAATAGCTGTGTAGGACAAGTATATGTCAAAAATATCATTTCAGGAGCAGCAGCTATGTTAGATAGTTGTAACAATAAATTATAAAGTAAGATTGATTTCACAGATACTTGCATGGATACAAATGAGCCTTCAGTGGAAAGTCTAGATACCTGTGAAAGTATAGATTATTTGCTATTACTGTGCTTCATCACAGAAAGGCAACTGATTAACCCAAGAGTCCAACTAGTATGTAAGGTAAATGTAAAGGTTCACCTCACACATATGTGCTAGTTGTTTCCAGCTCTAAGGGGAGGTGCTTATCTCTGTTACAAAGCCGAAGAGCCAGTGCTCTCCAAAGACGTCTCCATGGTCATGTGGCCACCACGACTAAATGCCAAAGGCGCATGGAATGCTGTTACCTTCCCACCAAAGTGATCCCTATTTTTCTACTTGCATTTTTTACATGCTTTTGAACTGCTAGGTTGGCAGAAGCTGGGACAAGTAATGGGCACTCACTCCATTATGTTACTAGTATGTAGGTAGATGGAAAGAGGCATGTGCTTAACTGTTATGGGTTTTTAGAGCTGAAATAGAAGGAGCAATGATTTACAAGAGGACACTTCAAACACATTTCCATATGATAAGGAAAAGGAGGAATGAGTTGAATGGACCGACACAATATTTAATTACTTTAAAAGAACAGGGAGGAAATGTAAATATGCATCTGAAAGTAAAATCAGGAGTATTTTCTCTTTGAATTACAGAGGTAGAACTGAATAAAGTTCTATCATCTACAAACCTGAGGATGACAGAGATGAAGGTAAAGGCTTTACTTATATCCTCTAGCTATCCTTTTCTTCAGTTAAAAAATTACACAAATACATATAAGAATGTATTTGTCCTTTTTATCTAAAAACCCAAAGGGACCTGCTAAAACAGACTCTGGTTTGAGGATCAGGGTTCAGAAGACCTTTATATATCTCAAGATATGCAATAGCCCATTTCAGATATATAAACTAGATGAAACTACATGAGTTCAGATTTTCAGAGGAGAGTTGTTTTTAGAGGCAGAAAGAATATTTTTAAACACTATGATGCCCAAGCTAGGGTTTTAGTATGCTTCCCATGTCTACATGATGAAGGTTTTTGGAGAAAGAACCAGGGATAGGAGTAGATTTTGTTTGCTCTGCATTTTTAAAATGGGTGAACCTGGTTCTTATTTCCTGAATGATTTTAAAAGCTGGAACTGTTATATATTTCTGATTACAGATAGATCTGAATTCTGCAATATCCTTTTTGGCTCAACCTTGTCTACAAAATATGCATCATTGGGGGGGGGGACTATGTATTAAAAGTGCACTTCAGAAACACTTCAAATGGAATCAGTGTTAATTTTGGTATAGGGTTGGAATTTTTGTTTTCAAAAATAAATTCACAGAAAGAAGCAGAAATTGGGTGGAATGGTTTTAGGAATGAATCTATCTGAGAAATGAATCTGCCTCAATTATTCATAACAAATACTAAGCTGTCAGTGAAATTCTTCTGACCCAAGTTTGGATCAGAACGTAATCTGTTGACTGTTGATCCATCTCAAAGGATAGCTGAGTTTTTCAGTCCTTAGATTTTTCTGTGACATAAATTGAAATGAAAGAAAAAGGAGATGATGTTGCAAAAAAATAAAATAAAAATCAAATAATGTGCAGTTCAAAATGTTGATCATCTTTAAAGCACTGCATGGTTTAGGGCCTGTGTATCTACACAACAATCTATTCCCACCGGTGTCTGCCAGTTTATTAGGATGTGGACAAGAAGATTTTATCTGGCTTTTAATCTTTTAGAAGTATAATCACGAGGAATCTCCATCACTTGCCTCCTTGAATGGAACAGAATTTCCCAGACAATATACAGGCTCCAAGTCTTCTGACAAAGCTATTAAGATCTGACTTTTCAACAGGTCTGTGAAATCTGAGGAGTTGTATTTGTCTTATTCCTCTTGGGAGTGATTTTTTAAAAAGTGAGAGTTATTCTTCAGGGTCGTGGAAACTTGTTATCACTATTATAGATCTTGTAGTATATTGCTTTAATCTTATTAGTGGCAGGTAAGTATGTAAGCTGCTTAGAATCAGCATACAAGCCAAATAAATGAATTAATCAGAGGAACAAGCAGAGGACTGGTGAAAGATAAATATTGTTGCTGTTATCAGAAGGAGAAAAAACAGAAGAAAGAAGAGTTCGGAATATATAATCACCTTGACATCAGAACTGGAAAATAATGTACTGTTTGCAAGAGACACCTTGGGTTCATCTCTCTTCTTGCCAAACTAGTCTTCAAAAAAAAAAGTGAGTAGCTTTTTACAGCCTTGTTGGTGATTGATGGTAGCTTTTCCCATGGTTGATGGTGTTCTGTATAGAGTGGTATACTCCAAATAACTTAATCTGATTGGCCAGAAAGGCCAGTGTTGGATTGGTTCATTAAGAACCAATACAAAAGAGCCGCTGAAAGGCGGCAAAGTCAAATAGGTGCCATTGGCTACAAGCCAGCAGGCAAGCCTGTATAAAAAGGCTGCCACGGCTTTAGGCAGACTGTTCCGTTACTGTTGGTTGAATAAATAAAAACTCTGTTTGTTGGAACCCAGTCTACCTCGTGTTTTTCTGGATGGAACACTGGCGACGAGGATGGGATTGTACTAAACGCAAGACTGAGCACGCGGCAGAAAAGAAATCCAGGCTAGAAGTGATGGCTGGGAGTAACGCGTCGCCTGCAACCTTCAATCCCAACGAAGAGGATTGGGAATCATACGTAAACCGTTTCCTGATGTTCTTAGAGAGCAACAAGATGGAGGAGATCTCAGTCCAGTGGAAGAGGGCTGTCTTCCTAACGCATTGTGGGCCAACTGTGTTCAAGATGGCCAAAACATTGGCGAAGCCCAGAGACATGAAACAAATGACCTGGTCTGAGCTCCACCAAATGCTAAAGGCCCACTATGCACCGGTAGTGTCAAATCTCATCAAACGGCATGAATTCTACAAAAGGGATCAAAAGGAAGGCGAGACCATCGCTGACTTCGTGGCAGCTCTCCGACAACTGGGGGGAGCTTGCGAGTTCCTGAACTTGGATGAAGCCATGCGAGATCGAGTTGTCCTAGGTCTGAGAGACTCTAACTTACAAAGTAAATTACAAAATAAACTCAATATCACAGTGGCTGAATTTGATCTGAGAAATTCTTTGGAATGTATGGTCATGGGTTATACAAAGTACCTTTGACTTGATTTAGAAAGATGCAGTCTATGGCAAGGGTGACACACAATAGGGGTTGAAAATCTTTAACTAATATCTTTGCTTTAATTTGGCAGAGAGGCAGAAGAGCAGATGACAATAAATACCAGGATAATTTGAAAGTTTTGGGGATTCATCAACTTTAATAACACTATTAATATTAACAGTAACTAAGGTACCTAGCACCCTGCTTTGATTTTCCTGTCACTAATGTAATAATTTCGGTGGAAAGCAAAAGGGGGGGTAGCCTTTGATATAGAAATCCCAAATTGTACAATGAGTAGTAGTAATCTCATAGGATTCCACTTCTGTTGGGGGAGTGTTTTAACTTCTCATCTTTTCTTTCCTCTTTGCAATAGCAAAGAATTTATATTCAGAGCAATGCATGAGATCCGTTTTATTTGGAAATATTTCAAAGGAGCTTGGTCTTCAGCTTCAAGTTTATATTAAATAACAAGAACTAATTACAATCCTTTATCACAGAATTAATCTTGCTATCTTGCTATCTTCATGTAGAGTTTTTCTATCTAGCAGATTAACTCATACTTAGCCAACAAAGATACCTCAATAAAATCATTTCCTTGCATAAAGCTTCAAGATCAGGGTTATTTTTTTTTTCTTCCCTTCATTTTATAAACAATCATGTTAAATCCCAATGGATTAATTTAACAGTTCAGGGCTTATAGTTTCAAAATGAAACTTCCTAGCTGAACTGTTCAGAGATGTTTCCAGTCCATAAAGCATCAAATTTGCAAGATTCTGTGTCATTCTAAAACATTAAAATGCAACTCATGCTTTTAATAGGAAAATTTGTTTCTATCTGAACATGATTTTAACTGTATTTTTTCAAGTGTATTTCTGGAACTTGTTCATAAATGAAGCTTCATCATTAATAGTTGCACTATTAAATTTCTTATAGATGCTACCAAGCACACAAATACACACAAAAACATGGATGTAACAGATAGCAACTCCGAGCCTCAGATCTTTTTTCACTTCTCTATTTGATTATTGTGAGCATTATTAAGACAGTCATTGATATTTTATTATACATCTAAAAGTCAGGAAGCTTTAAAAGTGATGTTTCTGAATATTGTGCTATGATTGCTACATTTTTTTCTTGGAAGTTATATTAATGCACAGAAAAAGATCCCAAATAACCTTTTTAGTCACATTCATTGGTCCATTTTCAAGTTCGGATTTCTGAATGCATTAGTTTGAGAGTATATAATAACTGAAGATAGAGTGTTCCATGAACAGAATTCTCCATAAACTAATATCAAGCAACTCTTCAACTGGAACAAGTGTCCTCATGTCATTTGGTACATCAAGTGTTTTTATCAGCCAATTAAACATACTGTGTGTGTATGTGAATGTGTGCTGTTTCATGTTTCACACATACACAAAAAGGAGAGCTTCATAAATATAAATTCTGATTTATTCTTGAACTCATTGTTACAAAAGTCAAAAATTGAACAAGGATGAACGATACAAACAGAGAAAGGCAGTAGAAAAATGCCGCCTCCTCCATATGGATAGCAATCAGATATCTTTGATCTTCAGTAATAGACTATTCAACTAAGCATACTTTCCTGCTCTTAACATTTATATCAACCAATCTCAATTCTTATGTATGTGTTTTTTCCCATTCTATTTCCTTTTTTTTTTTACAGAAAATGTTGCAACTATGTATCATTTATGTGTTTGCAACTGTGTATCAATGCAACTATGTATCATTCAGACATTGCAACATTGTATCATTCACGTGTAATCATTAAGCTTCTGTCTTCTCAGTGACCTTTTACAGGGCACGTACAAAGACAAGGAGTCAAACATTTGCAGAAATGGTTTATTCACTTGGGATTACATTGTCTGGCATGCAGCTTTGTGAAGAAGTAATATCCTGATCAAATATAAATCTTGCCATCCTGTCTGTCCTGGTATCTTGCTTTTGTTTGAGCCATTGTTAAATCTGTATATTCCGTCTGACCTAGGCTTCTGAATAAACAATCACCCCCTTTTGAATGAGCATAATAAAAGAGCGTGTACCCGGACATTCGGGGCGCACTCATCGCGAGGAACTTCGTCTCCTGTCGTTTCTCTCTCCTTCGCTCCCTATCATGAGACACCCATCTAATGCGGGATAGCAGATACCGCAGAAAAGATATAGAAATAAAAAAAGTTAGAATCAGAAGATTACATATAAGTTCATTATTATCATCTTGCATTCTTAATACACACTTCATTGGAGAAAGCACATAATGGAATTAATATCAGTAAAGCCCCTGTAACACTGCACCAATGGATGCAAAGAGGATGTAAATTGGACAAAAAAGGTTGCCATCCGTTGGTTAATGCGATGTATCCGTTCTGTACTCACTGCCTCCATTTTGCTTCCTCTCAATCCATCCAGCATCCGTTTAGGGACGTTTCATCCGCTCAGAAAGTTTTGAGCTACTCAAAACTTTTGAGCGGAAAATGTATCCAATTCGTCCGTTCTGCATCCGCTAGGCATCCTCTAGGCATCTGTTCTGCATCCGTTACGCATCCACTATATCCGCTAGGCATCCGCTTCGCATCCGCGCAACTCGCATCCGCTTGGACGCAGGGAGGAAGGGGAACGGACGCAGAATGGATGCAGAACGGATGCCTAGCGGATGCAGCATGGAAACAAAGCATGTAAAACAGAAAAAAAACGTTCGCAGAGGGGACCTATCTCGGATATTAAGGATGTCTAGAGGGTGCCTAGAGGATGCAAAGGGACACATAGGGGAAAACCTATGCTGCCTATAAAAAGGGGGAGCAACTCATCTGGATGTCACTTTCAGAACAGCACACCATTGGAGCCATCGATGGCAAGCACGCGGCCTGCAAAGCACCAGCCAAGTCTGGGTCCACTTATCACAACTACAAGGGCTTCTTCAGCAACATCCTCTTCGCCATGGTCAATGCTGACTACAAGTTCATGCACATCGATGCTTCAGGCAACGGCTCATCTTCAGATGCCCAGGTATACAACGCCAGTCACCTCAAGGAGGAGCTGGAATGAAACCTCATCGTGGGCTTCCCAGATCCAGACCCCTGCCCAACGACACGCAAGATGTGCCCTACTTCATCATGGGGGATGATACCTTCTCCCTCAGAAACTACCTCATGAAGCCCTACATCTCCAAATGCCTCACCCGTGAAGAGAGGATCTTCAACTATAGGCTGTCCAGGGCAAGGCGGGTGGTGAAGAACACCTTTGGCATCCTGGCCAACAGGTTCCAGGTACTTCTCACCACCATGCAGCATCGCCCAGAGACCGTGAAGAACATTGTGAAAGCTTGCTGCATCCTGCACAATCTCATGCACACCCGCTACCCAGTCTTGCAGAACAGGCTCGTGGACCTCCAGCAAGGCAATGGGGACATGAAGCCTGGGGAATGAAGGCAAGGGCGCAACCTGATAGACACTGAGGAAGTGCAAGGCCCCAACAGAACTTCATGTGAAGGGAAGAAGCAGCGCAACCTCCTGAGACACTGGTGCAACTCCCCAGCTGGAGCAGTGGAGTGGCAAGACAGGATGATAGATGATTAATGGATGCTTCCTTGAGGCTGTCTCATCACAAGGATGAGATTGGGCCATGTATGGAGGGTGGGCCTACAATGAGCAGGGCATTTAATAAAGAATTGTGTTTATGTTGACATGTGTGGATCAATGATTACATTGTTATTGATAATAAAGGGCCATAGGTGTGGCACCTGGGAGGGTGGACCATACAGTCCCACAATGCTTGCACTGGAGGTTTATCTATCCCACAGCTAATAACCATCCCAAAGGTATCCCTGCCCATCCCACTGCTATCTCAACCCATCCCACAAGCATGCAAAGGCTTAAACCATTTCTAAAAGTTTCCACCAAGACTTTATTAAAAAAAGAAATGAAGTAAGTGTGTGAATCAAAAATAGACTTTATTAACAACAAGCTATAAGACAAAAATGAGTCTCTGGCACTCCTCTTGGTCGCTCAGTCTCAGGGGTGAAGGGTGCAGGTGCTGTGGAGGTGGCTGGAGCTGGAGTGCTTGTTATCAGCTCCTCCAGAAGCAGAAGCAGAAGAAGCCCCAGCCCCAGAAGAGTGAGCCCGTGCTGCAGAAGCCCGAGCAGAACCAGAGTGAGGGCCAGGGGGTGGGATGGTAGCCCTGTCCCTCTTTTAAGGTCTGGCAGCAGATGGCTGAGGCTTTCTGTTCTTCCCCATGGTTGTGGGGTTGCTGGCTGGCAGTGAGGCTGGCAGGAACCAAGGCTGGCAGGAAGGCTGGCAGGGAGGCAGGCACCAAGGCTGGCAGGAAGGCTGGCAGGGAGGCTGGCAGCAAGGCTTGCAGCAAGGCTGGCAGCAAGGCTTGCAGGCAGGCATGCAGGCAGGGCAGGCAAGGCTGTCAATCCATCCAGCAGCAGGTCTTTCCTCTGAATGGTGACTTGCTTCCAAGCTGCTTCCCTTATATCTGCAGGGCTTACGTAATGCATCCTCCCCGCATGCGCAATTAATGCTAGGTACCCGTTAGGCTTGTGCTGTGCATCCACTAGGCTTCCGCTCTGCATCCGCTTCATCTGTTCGGCATCCGCTGTGCATCCGCTGTATCCGTTCTGCGTCCGCTTTGCTGAGGTCCCCCGGAAGCCTAGCCGATGTGCCATCCGCTCCCATCCGCTTCCATCCACTGGGCTTCCGTTCTGCATCCGCTTTCCATCCACTCTGCGTCCTCCCCATGTCCATTCCTTTCTGTGTTATCCACTCCGGTTATGCATATTTTCGCCCTTTCTGAGAGCGGATAACAATGGATGGAACATTTTTCTCGTCCGTTGTGTCCTTTTTACTAACGTTTTGCAGTGTGACAGGGCCTTAAACATACATAAAATTGTAACTGTGAATCAAGGTTTAATTCTACCAGTAACATCATAAACAATTTTCCCTACCATATGTACAGTATATTTTTCTGTGAAACTTTTTCTTAAAACTTGCATGCTCATACTCAAATTTTGAGTCGAACATTGCATCTCAAAACATGAACCTAATGAAATCCCCATTTTCCAATAAAGCAATAAAAATCTGATGGTACATCTCATAAAGTTTTAGTATGAACTTTTTCTCAGGCTGCAGGAACTATAATTTATTGCAAATGCAAGCAGTTGGATTGGATCTGAATCCTGTTTATACAAGTTACTGGCAGCATCTATAAGGGGGCATCAAAATCAAGAAGTCATGGTAAGAACATAGTGATGCAAGTCCGAACTCCTTTTAAATGTGCAGGTGACACAGATGCAATAGGTGACCTTACATCATGATCTGTTTCTTCCATCTTGCTGTTTTACCTACTTTCACCCTGCTCATATTCTTGTTGCATATTTAAGGTATACACACATAGCACTATTGGCATAAGTCATCTAGCCACTCAAAGCTATGTAGACAGTTATATCAATATTTGCAATAGCCCAGTATCAATGAGATAACTCAGTTTGAATGTGTAGTTATTGTGGCCCTTAATAATAGGTCTCAGTTTAATAGCCCAAATGTCCTTGATCAACCAAGTAAGGAGCTGCCACAAAGAAGAGAAAGTCAAACTATTCTCCAAAGCTCCTAAAGTCAGAACAAAAAGCAATGGTTGGAAACTATTCAAGGAGAGAAGCAACCTAGAACTAAGTAAGAAACAAGATAAAGGTGTTATCTTTATTTCTTCACTTCTGACTAAAATCATTGTCCATTCCTTTCCTTGATCTCACTTTAAAATCTAAAGGATTATGTGTTATATATAGAATATGCTCAGACACTTTATTTTTGTTAGAAATAGGTTACTATGTGAGGAGGTTACCAAGAATTATCTTCTAAATTTTTCTGTTAAAAAATAAAATTAATTTACTTTCAAATCTGCTTAATATGCTGTGAAATCTAGAGATTTAATAACACTTCAATTTCAGAACCATTACTTCAAATACCTTATTGTATATGTGCAATATAGAAATTGTATATGTATAATAAAGGGCAGCATCCCTTAATTTTAGTCATTTTAAAAATATGTCTCTAAAACTACTTTCTGAACATTTTTCTGATACAATCACATGTATAAAACCCATTTAAAATTGACTTATTGTTGATAAGCTCATCATCCAATTAAAAAAAAACAGTTACAGCAATTATTACGAATATATTGCTTATCCAATTGCATCCTCTTATCCATTAACTACATCTTATTCATTTATGCAGGAACTGTTCAGTGAATATCTTCAGGATTTTGGATCATGGACTGAATTGCTGATGACAGCATAGAGTTTTCTTTTTAGAATGCATTTCATATGTGAGGTTGTGAAGACATGGTGGGGCAGTGACCCTTGCAGACAGAGATGTGAGGAACTGACTAGTAAGTTACAGAAAGAAGCATAGCATTATTCAAAAGAACCCACTGTAGTCCATTCCAGCTGGTCCCTTGAGCATCCAGTGAGAGTTTTAAAAACAAAACACAGACTTTTTAAAGCCAAAGCAATCCAAACTAAGATGTCACACTTAAAAAATTAAAAAATGGCTAATCAAAGAAATTAATGTTCTATCAGCAGCCATGTGTATAGCTTGTGCAATCTCTGGCTCCTTTTCTTTCAAGCTTGAAGAACAAGCTCTAGTCTCTGTTTGAACATTGTGTTTAGTCAGGGCCTATCAGCACATAACAGCAGGGGATATTTTTTTTGTGGGGGGTACAGGGTGGTACAATGGGGACACAGGGGGTACAGGGTACCATTCTGTACAGGGTGGTACAGGACCTGATAAACCTGATTTACCCAGTATCATTCTTTTTCTTTTTCCCGTTAACTTATGCTATTTCCCTCAACCTTTTTCTCCAACCTGTTCTTCATCTAAGCAGCCTTTTTGGTCCGTGGATCCTGACTCTGAAAACAGTATAGCTTACAGCTGTGATTCACTCAAAAAGTTGAAAGTCTATGGAGATTGTCCCAAAGGTGTTCTTTTCTCTAGAGGCAGCTTGGACTTTCTCTGAATTTCCTTGAAGATATTTTGCTTCTCATTTTCCTTGAAGACATTTTGAACTGAAGAAGCTTCTAGATGAGTAGCAAAATGCCTTCAAGCAAAAACAAAGTCCAGTTGTCTCTTGGGGAAAAAAACATTTTGAGCTCAAAAACAGATTAGACTTTTCCTTTTATTGGTTAAGAAATTTGCAAATGTTCTCAAATGCATGAAAAATAATAAATCCACAGCTAATTATTTACATGATTCCTACTTAGGTAGATAGCATGCATATTCATTTTATTCCATGTTAGGTAAAAGTAAAGGTTCCCCTTGCACATATGTGCTAGTCGTTTTCTGGCTCTAGGGGGTGGTGCTCATCTCTGTTACAAAGCTGAAGAGCCAGCACTGTCCGAAGACATCTCCGTGGTCATGTGGCCAGCATGACTAAATGCCGAAAGTGCATGGAACACTGTTATCTTCCCACCAAAGTGGCCCTTATTTTTCTACTTGTATTTTTACCTGCTTTTGAACTGCTAGGTTGGCAGAAGTGCTTGGTTGGAAGAAGATCCATGTTAAGATGAAGTCAGATGTCATGGAAGAAAGTATTCCTGTTGCCTTCTTGCTCTTCTGCCTTGAGGAATTGTGATAATATGGTGGTGATGTTTATGAAGAAGAGAGAGACAGAGCTTCATTTGGGTGAATTTGGTTCCAGATTGTCTCAAATGAGCTCAAAAGAATTAGAAAGAGGATATCTAAGGAAATTATTATTTTCTGCAGCTCTTTCAGAAATTGGAATGCAGTCTTCACAGGGAAAGGGCATTTAATAAATTAGATATTTGAAGTCCTATTTTAGTGGGAAAGATTATTTTAATGATTGTTGCTATCTCTTTAATGAAAACTCTGTAAATGCTATCAGGAGATGAGATAAAATATAACAACCAGGCTGAAGGCTGATTCTTTACTAATCTTTCAATTAAGCAATAATGGATAAGAATCAGATATTTCTTGGGAGATTTTTTAAGCTCTGGGAGGTACTGATTGCTGTTAATTAAATTCCACTGATTATTAATCCTCAGAAATGGTCCTGCTTTGACATTTTTAATACTAATTAAATACTGTTTTTGGGAAAACATATAAGCACACACCCAAGTTCAGAGAGTTTCTCTGAAATGAGATTGACAAACTTTTGCATTTTAAGAACCAATACTACTGCCCACTCAATATTTGGGGGATAAAAAATAGGCTTTCCTTATTCTCCCCTCAGTCCTTTAAGCTGAAAATATCTTCTTTCTTTTCTGCACTATCAAAGTGGAGCAGGGATAGCAGTGTTCTAAGGATAGCAATATCTAAGGGGATGCCCCAAAGAAGAACTGGACAACCTGTAGTCCAAAGCACCTGAAGGCAGGACAAGAAGCAATGGATGGAAACTAATAGATTGAGAGAAGCAATCTAAACTAAGGAGAAATTTCCTGACAACTAGAACAATTAAAATCAGTGCAATGATTTGCAACCAGTAGCTGTGAGTACTCCAACACTGGAAGCTTTTAAGAAGAGATTGGAGAACCATTTGTCTGAAATGGTGGAATGTTTCCTGCCTGAGCAGGGGTTGGGACTAGAAGACCTCTAAGGTCCCTTCTAACTCTATTATTCTGCTCTGTTCTGAGATTGAGCCTTCATGGGATAGTGAGAGAAAACAGAAAAAAAAGGAGCCCTATTAAAAAAAAAACATGATTATTTTTTTTTAGCTGATTACAAATTTAAGCAGGATGCCCCAATTTGATTTTTGAGTATCGGCTTTCAAAATATACTGCAAACATTTTCTTCTTAGTTTTTTATTATGATAATAAAATAAATGAGAACGTGTGGAAAAGCAGAAAGTAAGAAATTAAGTCTTATGCAAGAATGTCACATCGGATGTAAGTGTGTTCCTGTTACTGCTGTGACATGGAATATTTAACAGCTGATTCTATTTGATGTTGCAGTTTCTAAGACCATGAATACTCTGCCTTGAAAGTATAATTGTACCATATGAACCATCTTTTGCTTACAAAGGAAAGGGTCAAATTGTAGTCTTTAAATTATTTTTTCCCCAAACATTACTTACCACTGTAAGTAATTCTTTTTTTAAAGAACAAAATTGCTAGGAAAGTTCTGCAAAAAATCAGAAACACTGAAAGGGGTAAATATTGTTTTGTAGAAATGTATGCAGCCAGCATGACAAAGATTGCATGATCTTGTTTTTCCTTAGTTTTCAATTCAAAAACATGAGCATTAGTAATAGTTATGACAGTGGCTCAGCCTGTTTGCAGGTATTCCCTTTTTCACACCTATTATTAAAAGGAAAAACCCAAAAATTAAACAACTAAAGATTCAACAATCATAATAAAACTGTCAGGTTTCACAGAATACAGCATCACTTAGTATGGTTAAAATCCCTACAGAGTTTGATTTTTCATGGTTTACACCATAAAAAAGAGAGAGAGGGGGAGCGAAGGAGGGAGAGATAGTGGGAGAGAGAGAGAGAGACTTAAATGAGAGAGCGTGTGTGCTTTCAGATAGTTTTCTCTAACAATCACACCATCTTCCCTGACTACTCAAAAATCATGTTAATTTTTTGCCAAGAAGAAAAAAAAAATCAAGATATGTTTGAAAGGTATTAAATTGGCAGTACTCTATATATTTATCTCTCCAGATGCTGAGATAGCACGTTTGTGCCCCAAGTAGCATAATTAATTTAATACTTCTGTGCAGGGAATGTATTTATGATGTTTGCAAAATCATTGTTAACTCCCACAGCTGAAAACTGCACATATTCTCAGATTATTCCAACATCTATCAATCTCTAATTTATTGAGAATGAATGATTGGGGAGAATTAATGAAAGAGCATGAGAGATTGTGGGAGGGTGCTTTGAAGATGCTTTGGATTGAGAAGGCAAAATAAGAGTTCTGCTTTATTTCACAATTTATACATCATTTAATAAGTAATTGTTGTAATTTTTGGTGTTTGGGGCAGAGCTTAGTTTGATAGCATTTAAACAACTGTTCAGTATCTAGGAGAATAATTTTAATTGCTTGCAATAAAGCATACCTAATGTTAAACACACCATTAATTGTTCATCACCATTCATCATCATTTTGTGATGAAGCCACTGCTGAAATAGAAAAGTAATGTGATACATTGGTTAGAAGTGGGGATAATAGGCAAATCCAGATTCAAATCCTGACAAGCAATACTTGTAGGCACAGTTGGAGACAGTTGTAATTTCTCAGTTTATTTGTCAGGTCTGTTTTAAAGATAAAATATGTGGGAGGGAGATACATATGCTGCCCTGAGCTCAAGAACAAATGTTGGTATATAAATGTCATAAATAACACAATAAAGACTGCTAACTGGTTAAACTGTAAAGGGCCTGTCGGATTGGCCGACGGATGCAAAACGTTTGTAAAAAGGACACAGCGGACGAGAAAATGTTCCATCCATTGTTATCCGCTCTCAAAAATGCCCCAAATTTGCATAAGCAGAGCAGACAACAACGGAAAGGAACAGACGGGGGGAGGATGTAGAGGGGATGGAAAGCGGATGCTCCATGGAAGCCTAGCGGATGGAAGCGGATGGGAGTGGATGGCACATCTGTAGGGCTTCCGGGGGAGCACAGCAAAGCGGATGCACAGTGGAAAGAGTGGATGCAGAGCAGATGCCGAGCGGATGAAGCGGATGCACAGCAGAAGCCTAGCAGAGGCCTAGCAGATATAGCGGATGCGTAACGGATGACGACGGATGTAGAACAAATGTTCCCCATATGCGTTGCAGATGCAGAAAGGGACGCGTTGGATACATTTTCCGCTCAAAAAGTATTGTGCAGCTCAAAACTTTTTGAGCGGATGGAATCTCAGTCGACGGATGCTGGACGGATAGAGAGTATGAAAAACGAAGGCAGTGAGTACAGAACATAAGCATCGCGTTAACCAACGGATGGCAAGTGTTTTTCTCCATTTTACATCCTCTTTCCATCCATTGGTGCAGTGTGACAGGGGCTTAAAGGGTATAATCCTAATGAAAAAAAAAATAAGCATATGTTTTCTGATCTAAGAAGTTTCAATGTACAAGGATATGTGTACTATGTATATGTTGGATTGTCAGCTTGTTAAGTCCCATTTAAAAAAAACTCATTTTATTCCATATGATTTCCTCCCAACATCTTCCACTGAAAGATGATAAATGCCATTTATTTCTCATGTGATTCATGTTAGATATAGAGTAGCTTAAAATACCAATGTAAAACAAGAGAAATGAAGGGGAGAAATTATAACGAAAATGGTCACATGGCAGACGTTATAATGGGAGAGAAAATGAAAAGAAAACTGGTTTTTGTGCATTCATCAATGGCTATAAAAATTACAGAAACATAAAATGTTGCAGGTACATTCAATACACACACACATACATTAGTCATATACAAATCGAATGTAATTCAAAGCCTCATCAGAAGAAACATAGTATCAAGATTAAGAGATGTCATTCTTCCTCTCTGTCCTGGGATAACTGAACCACACTAAGAATATTATAATTTACCCTGAGCATGGTATTTAAAAGAAGGATGCTGGAACCTTGGAGAATGTCTACAGAAGGAGAATCAAAACAATATAACATGTAAAAGGGGAGGGGAAGTATTGAGGAATTGTTGGAGCTGGTATATAGTTCATTTTAAGTTCCTGGTAGAGGAGGGATGGATGGAACACCTACACAAATTGGCTGGCAAAATAGCAATAGAAATAGTAATTAGGCTTATATAGTGCCCAGTAGCACTTTGCAGCACCCTCTTGGCTGTTTAAATGTTAAAGCATTATTTGCATACTGCCCCCAACAATCTGGATCCTCATTTTACCAATCTTGGAAAGGTGAGTCAACCTTGAGCCCCACCAAGATTGAACACTAGACTGTGGACAGTGTTTGCCAGCAATACTGCACTTTAACAGCTGCTGATGCAAATGAATCTGTGTGTGTACACCTGCCCCTTACACAACACCATCTCCTCTCCCCCTGGGCTGGGTCACCAATCCAGAAAGACTGGGAACATTGTCTGATGCAGTGTGATTTGGGCAGTTGGTGGCAAGTCTTGCTAAGGTGAGAATGCATACTGTAAAAGAGGCTTTGTAAAAATGTAGAAAGGTGGGGAACAGGGGATCTGCATGGATGATTGGAGCAATGTGTTTGCAGCAAGATTTGTGAAGGCATCAGGAAGACTTGGCTGGAGAAATAGCAACAGATGGGTGGGAGATGTGATAGAAGTGCATTTGGAAGCAAAGCAAAAAATGTGCATGTGCCTGTTATCTACAGTAATGAAAGGCTGGGGATAAGACATAAACTGGGTCAGTCAGTCTGGAATTGGGAAACATACAATGTCTTGAAAAGCATGAAGCGAAGAGTCAAAGAGTCAGGAACATGCTGAGGTTAAAAACATAGCAGGAGTCAGGAGCAAGAATATGGTAAGTACAAAGCCAAATGCTGAGGTTGCTTCCAGCAATGGAAGGCAGTCATGTACAGTTTAAATACTCTTCCTGCTGAGAATACACAGCTGAATCTTTCCTTGATCAGCATTTGTCAGTAATGAGAGTCACTATTTTTTCCACTAATTCTCCTGGCACTTACTTTGTTGGGATGCTGGATTTGCATTGTGTGAAGGTTTGTATGCTCTATTTCTTGGCACCCATGTAGGCTAAAGAGGGATCAGTGGTAGTTGAGAAGAATGTGAGAGTATGTCAAAGTTTGCTTCAGTGGCTGCTGAATCTGCAGGAGCAATAACTTATGGGACTTCATGTGTCTTGAAACTTGACACTAAGACCATGACATTGTTCCTACCCTTTGATTATCCTCCTGTGGTTGCTGAACCAGATTTTCTGGGTAACATCAGTGGAATTGGTTGACCAAATGAGGTGCATGAACAATAGTGGTATCTTCTCAGGAACATTCCTGTGGACCACAGCCCTTCCAGTCAACAAAGTATAGCACCATTTAATGTGCTACTAAGAATCCAGAATTGAACTTAGGTCACATTCTGCATGGTCTTCTACTATCATGAATGGAGATGTTGTAGAAGTGCTATAAGCAGGCTGTGGCATTGTATCCAGTATCATCTCCATGTGAGAGATGGAAAATAAGGTGCATCTGATAAGAAGGGGGAAGCTGAAGCAGATAAGCGATAGGGTTGATGTATCCTCTGATGAAGGATCTTAGGAAACGATGGCTAGCTTCCTAGTGCAGCGATGTAATGCAGGTGTGATCACAACCTTTAAAGGTGGCTGTGCTTGATGGTGATGGTCATAAAAATGTCTATAACACTCTTTGGCTGGTGGTGGGTCTTGAATGCTTTAACCTGTAGCTCAGAAAGGATACATCAGTGGTGGAAATGAGGAAGAGGATCCAGATACAGGAAAGAACTGGGTGTGATAACCATAATGGGAAAAAAAAAAAATCTTGCAAGGGTAAAATAATTTCTTTCTCCTTCCTTTTACTCACTTTAGACCCATAATTTGAAAGCCTTGATCATCAGGCCAATTTTTGCATAGTTGTTACAGATAAAATATCACAAAGTTGAATCATGCAAAGAAAAGAGTCTAGCTTACCAATTGTTCATTGAGTTTTATTGAAAGTGCAAATCTTCAAGGTTCCTGTATTTTATCTGGACCTATGTTAATTACCATGCCCCTTCCATGAGGTGTTGCCAAGTCTCAAAAGCATCCTTAATAATGAAAATCTCCTTCTCTCAGATTTTGTAATTAATTTGCAGCCAATTTACAGGAGTGAAATGCACATGGAAAGGGAGGCTGGTTAGGAGTTGTGGGCTAATGGACAAGAGCAGCAACAGCAATATATGAGGCATCCAAGTCCCAATAAAGGGATTTGCAGGGTCAGGATATTGTAGAAGATGATTGTTGGTAGTGATCTGTGAGAAAACTAGAATGAATTTACAATGTAAGTTTGCAAACCCAGGAACGATTGTTCATCTTATTTGTTCTGAGGGAAATGCCAGTTTTGCATCATGTGAATTTTCATTGGGTCCATGGGTAGACCATGAACATAAATGCAGTATCACAGACCTTTGTTCAGTGTCTCTGATTCAAAGACAGCAGAGAAGTGACTCCTGGGAGTGTTTGATCCTGGTATCAAATCTATTGCAAATCACAAAACCAAAGCAGTCAGATTATTGAGCACTGAAAGCACCACTTATTATACTTGGCTGGTAGCTATTGAATTCCTGACATATCTTGGAAGCCATTTCTGTGATCTTCACAACCTCCACATGAGCTTGACATAATTGTGTTTGGAAGGTCAGAATGAACTTGGGCCAGAATTTTAGAGGGTAGTGTGGGAAGGAAGCTCCAGCATGATCTGAAACTCAAGGACTGGCATGACCATGAACTGGAGTTGTTCTCAGTAAGACTTAGTAAGTCTTATATTGTCCCATATTTACAGTTACTGATGCAGTGGTCATAGCAATCTCTCACTCCACAGGTTATCCCTTGATAGTTTTCACTACCACAGGCATTTTAATTGAGCACACTGGAATGCAACATTTTTAAAATTGCAACAAGCCCATGAATCAGAAATGGCAAGTGCTAAAACAAGGTTGTGACCTGGTACAAACAGTTCAACTGGAATCTGAAAATGGAGTGGCACATCACCGAATGGTGCAAGCTCTTGCTTTTCATATCTATTTCAATATCTGGAGCTGGCTGAGTCCTGTGTTTCCTGGCTCTTCTTCCTTGCCTTGTTTCTGTAGCTATTACTGGGCATAGTGATTTGGCTGGCTTTAATACAGACAGAGATTTTATTTGTGCCAACAATTTTTTTCCTTATGTATATGTTAAGCAACTTCAACTGCTACCCAGCTGCATGGGTTCCTCTGAAAGTAGAATGACAAGGGAGCCAGTTTTGGATGACAGGGTTGATTAGGTCTCTTGCTCATGTTTGAATGTTCCCTTTGAGCCTTACAAGTTTCCAAATGTGCATCTATTTGCCTACAAAGTTGAAGTAATCTTTGCAGTGTAGCAGGGCACTCAACTCTAGCCAGCTCAATTCATCCTTCCTCCCCAAATCCTGGACAATTTACTTAAATACAGCAGAATAGTGCATCAAAGATCAAAGCACTATTGGTGAAAGATGCACCTTTGGTGAAAGCATCATATATTTTGATTGGCAACATCAGCCTTAGAATCATCAAAGATTGACAGAGTTCCCTTCTGAAATCTCCAAAATCCAATTGGATGGGACTCTTAGCCACAAGACATCAGGACAATTAACAGATTTGAAACTAAGTCTGAAGGGAAAACCTTTGGGTACAGATAAATATACAAGCTGCATTGTCAAATAAAGGCAACAAATCTGCCAAACTTCTCAGGCTCAGACACAAGACATTTTGGGTGGTGCAGAGCAGCAGACTGAGTTTATCCAAATGTTCTGAATTTGCCCAATGCTATAGCTCATTACCACAGTCGATTACAAAGTACCTGGATTTCTTGATGCAATGCCTTAATCTCTTGTGACCAGTTGTACACCACTTGTGTAAAGTGATAGTACTGCAACCTTTTATATTCCAGATTCAGTGAGGTGGGTATACTGGCAGGTAAGATGTGGTCATGGTGTAAGCAGTTTGGGCACAGCCTACACAGATGTTGGGAAGAGAACACCCATGAGAGAGGTTTAGTAAAAATCAAAGATATGATGCTTGAACAATATGAGAAAAATCTTGGATAAGAACCTTCCATTAGATATAAAGAGGGGAAAAAACCAACCTCTTAAAAATTAAGAAGGAAATATCCTTCTTGAGATTTTTGTCTCTGACTTTTTATTCTTTTCTTGGCTATCTTCATAGTACGTTCTAGTACTTCTGTTTTTTCATCTTTGACTGTCTCTTTTTAATTCCTTCTTAACATATTCTTTAGGTTTACACCATAGCTCTCTGGTTCTGTTATCAAGGAGGTTTACAGGACTTTAAAACAATTACTGATGTTCTCCTTGAAAATGGGGGTAGTAGTTATCCTGAAAATCAGACTGAGGAAACCAGACTTTGGAACTTGTCCCTGAACAGTTCATGATCTGTTCTATAACCAGCACCAGTTTTTAACAATAATATAGTCAATTTGATTTCTTGGTATAGAGTGGGTTTTGATTATTTGAATACAATGTTATAGTGATGAAGACATCACTGAAATGGCAGAAACTGGTGCCATTCTTTTGCTTCTTTTCTGTTCCTTAGGTTATATAATTCAACAACATTTTCCTCACAGTTTCCAACTTACGCATTCAAATCTGCAATCACAAGCAGCACTTCTTGTTTGGATGTTTTGTTGAATTCACATTGAACTTGATCATAAAAATAATCAACCTCATCTTATTTTGTGCTTATGGTTGGATCATAAACTTGGGTAATTGTTGTATTAAAGGATTGTTCACAAAGTCTAATTGATATTATTTGTTCAGTGATTGCATTGTACCCAAGTGCTGTCCTTGCTATATCCTTCTGTATCCTTCAAAAAGTGGGATTGTTTCTTCTTTGTTTTTTATGTCTTGAATAGAAAACTGTATAAATTTCTGACTGACAATGTCCAGTTTCAATTCATTTCAATTCACTGATGTTGTGTAGTTACTTCCTTTCATGTTTCACTGTGCTGAATTTTCCCATGCTCATGTTTCATACATTCCATAATATTCTCATGGTAATTTGGTCTTTGCACTTTTGATTTTCTTTTCTGAATGACAACATCAGCCATGTGATGTCCTGAAGGTGTTATTCCAACCAGGTAACAAATATCATTAGTATTCCAAAAGATTCTCAGCTTTTCCTCAGTAATAGATTGTATGCCATTCCATCTTGGCTGTCCATCATCTATCACTTTATATTGTCTATCTAAGTAGATGGTAAAATGTGAGAATGGTTTACCATTGCCTTTTCCTTGAGGAATATAAAATGATGCCTTTGCCATTCCACCTACAGTATCCTCCTTTATTGTTGCTACCAATTATACATGTCTGATTGCTTTAGCTGGGCAGCTGGGATGACTTTTATGTTTGGGTACGGGATTTATATATTGTGCGGGATTTATATATTCTTGGCATAAACTCTAAGTTTCTTTACTCATTCCTCCTAGGACCATAATGACAAACCTATGCCACGTGTGCCAGAAGTGGCACACACAGCCATCTCTCCAGGCACATAAAGCCATTGCCCTTTGCTCTTCCAGGTTACTGGCCAGCTGGCCTTCACATTTGCGGGAGTGCTGGAAACTAGAAGAGCAGCCACCCAATGTGCATGTGTGCACCAGGAGGCTGCTCTTCCAGTTTCTGATGTTCCCACATGCATGAAGGCCAGCTGGTCTGGTTTCTGACGTGCATGCATGTGTGAAAATCAGCTGGTCAATGCACATACTCATGTCAGAAACTGGAAGATCATCTTCCTGGCATGCATATGCGCACTGGGTGGCTGCTCTTCCAGTTTCTGGTGTGTGCATGCTTATTTTATTTTATTTGTCAATTAGTTACAAAATAAGAGGTCTAAGGATAAACATAGTTATGAATACATGAAATAGATACATATAAGAAAAATAAAAGAAACAATAGGACAGGGACAGTAGGCACATTGGTGCACTTATGCATGTCCCTTACAGACCTCTTAGGAAAGGGGTGAGGTCAATAGTACACAGTCTAAGGTTAATGTTTTTGGGATTTGGGGAAGAAACTACAGAGTCAGGTAGAGTATTCCAGACATTGACCACTCTGTTGCTGAAGGCATTCCTGCAATCAAGTTTGGTGCAGTTAACCTTGAGTTTGTACATATTGCATGTTCTTGTATTGTTATGGTTGAAGCTGAAGTATTCATTGACAGGTAGGACATTGCAATGTATGATTTTACATACCAGAAACCGGAAGACCAACACAGTAATACTTGTGTGGGTCTTCCACTCTTATTCCGATCTTCTAAAATTGTATATATTCCAAAGAATGAGCAAAGGAATCAGATAACACTGAACTGCCATATAGTTTCCGATTTACAACAATTGCTAATTGTTACTATGATATGTTGTTCCAATATACTGTATTATATCTGTACTACTGAGATTCCTTTGTGTATTGCTGCCTGCATTCGTACAATATTTAACCAGGGAATGAAAGATTGATATACCCACCATATGTTAAATTTATCTCTGTTAATGTCAGGTTTATTTTTCTGTTCCACAAACTCAGTCTGTTTGGTTTATTTAAGGTTCATCACATTGCACGAACCCCTCAAAATGTGTTAATTCACTAATCCAGTCAAATATGTTATGCAAATAAAACTATAGCATGATTTCTAATTACATTTGAATTAAGACTAGGCTCTCCCTTCCTCAGCACTCTGTTGCCCTCAGCTCCGCCCATATCAAAGCAGTTTCTTTTTTTTTTTTACTCTAGGTAAAAAAGGTATAAGTTGCATTTATATATATATATTTTTAATAAAGATTAATATGGCATGCTTCTGGGAGAGAGATATGCCAAGGACTTCGTAAAGGTCCCTGCAAATCCATTTAAAATGACTTCATGGTAGTACTATTTTAACTTTTTTGCCATTATGTGAACATGGACCAGTGGCACTGATTAATTAAATGTGTTGACAAAACTGAAGATACTTATTGGAGTTTACAGCATCCATATTTTATGTGATGGGAATATTAGATTTTTCATTACTCTGAAAAATGATTGAAAAAACTTTAGATTCTTGCCTAAAGTTAAATAACTGAGGTCAACAAGATTTTATCAGACTACAACAAACACTGTCTAAAGTCAGGAGATGTTATAAAGCCATTTCCCTCTTGAATTATACACTTAATGAAGTGTGAAAATGATGACATTTAATATCTTCAGTGAAAGTTGCTTCAGGGAACGCTTCACTACTTTAGACTCTGTAGCTGGTAATTTGATTTTACCTGACTAAACAGTCATCATTGCCAACTTCTAATGCTGTTTTTGGAGACATGAAAACTTCAGCCAACCAGAATGTGGCATTCTACCTGCTGGTTGCTGAGAGCCATTTCATCCAAGCAACATTAATTTAGTGAGGACTTTATCTAGAAATAGTTACCAAGCACAAGTCAAGTGCTGGTTTACCTTTAGGATCATTACCATGGAATAATAGGTGCTAATCCTATATGTTTGTACTAAAAGAAATGCTTCATATAGCTCCCTGAGAGGTACAGGGGAAGGAAACCAATCTTCTCAATGATTGCCCCATTCTTATAGAATAGACTCATGGCAGAAATACAGACTATTGTTACTTTTCTCAGCTTTTATGAGGCTAGTGAAAATTCTGCTGGTTTCTCAGAGATTTTGGATCTTTCTGTTTTAATTACTCAGGGTGTTCATATAAGGAGGAAGATAAAATATATTTTAGATTCTAATATATTTGAATTTTTACATTGTTTTATTGAATTGTTTTTGATATGTTCATGGTTTTATGTCTGTTTTATTGTATTTATTGTGTATAAACTTCCGACAATAATGCAGATATGGTATTATACAAATGCTGTCCAAAAATATTCAAATACATGCTAAGCAGAGGTGGTATTCAATCGGTTTGCACTGGCCTGGGGGAACTGGTAGTGGTGATTTGGCATGGATTGCCAAACTGGTGGCAACCCCTGGCTGGCTATGCTGCCAGACCCGGTTGCCTGGTCACCTGGTTGCTCACTTGTCCCAGTCACTCTCCTAGCTTTCCCTACCATGTGGCAGCCATGACACAACTCAGGTAGATGTCCCAGAGCTGCTGCACATGCACACTGAGTGTGCAGCCACTACACATGGAGTGCGCACGTGGAGCAACCCCAGGACATCTGCCTCTGCCCACCCTTCCAGAGCACATTTTCTTCCTTCTCCTGGCAGATGCACCTCTTCCATCCTAGCCTGGCCTGGCCAGTCAGCAGGTGGGTGGGTGGATATCCTGGGGCTTCTTGCCCCCCTTGTTATAAGATGCCTGCAGCTGCTGCATGCTTTTTTCGATGTGGCTGCAGTCTAGCAACCATGCAGAAAAAAGCATGCCCTGTTTTTTTTTTTTTTAACAAAGTTTTATTGATTTTTAAGGACAAACAAAAACAAACAAAACATAAAAACATCCAGCTTTCTTCCATAAGTATACAAACAGCATGTCAGTTGGTTAACAAATTTTTTGTGCATTGATTTCATAGTCTCAATTACAGTTACATTACATAATAACTCATATTATCAGAAATTGAATATCCTAGTATATTATTAATCAATCATTTGACAATAATTTTGTTCATTCATACTTTACAAGATAGCTATACTGAGTTTATTTTATAACAATTCATATAGTCCTTCTAAATCTATCTTAAAAACATTTTATATATGCAATAATAATAATAATAAAATACATCTTTATATATTCATTATTTTCTATAATTCTACATATTCTATTATTATATTTTATTGTCTAACCATTGATAGAAAAGGTCCCAAATTTTGTTATATTGTTTATCCTCTTGTTCTCTAATTTCAAATGTCAATCTATTCATTTTGGCACATTCCAGTATTTTCTTAATAATTTCTTCCTGCAATGGTATTTTCTCAGTTTTCCAATTTTTAGCAAATACAATTCGAGCTGCTGTTAATACATTTACAATCATATATTTTAAATCTTTGCTGTATGTATCAGGTAGAATGCCCAATAAAATTGTTTTTAAATCGATATGCTTTTTAGTCATTTTTTCCAACCATGTGTGAATTTTAGTCCAATATTTTTTTGCATCCGCACAAATCCACCACATATGGTAATATGAGCCAGGTATCTGATGACATTTCCAACATCTTTCGGATTTACTCTTGAACATTCTTGCTATTCTTGTCGGGGGAAAATGCCACCTGTAAAACATCTTATACAGATTTTCTTTAAATGCTGTTGACATTGTCATTTTATAATTTTGAAACCACAGTATTTGCCATTTCTCTAGATCAATCCCATATCCAAAATTCTTATAATTGTTCTCTTTAAATGTACTACATCTTGCTGTCAAATATATCCCCAAGTACTGTACCTTATTCGTAACTTGAATTTTCAATATATCTGCCAATTATTCTTTTTGTCTTAGTAACATGTTCTTTGTCAAAATGTTTGTTTTGTCTTTGTTTATTTTCAGGCCGGCCACCTTACCATATGCCTCTATCTTTTCCAATAGTTTTGGTGCTGTTTCTAGAGGGTCTTCTAAAATAAAAGCCAAGTCATCCGCAAAAGCTTGCATTTAAATTCTTCCTTTTTAATTTTCATTCCTTTTATACTCTTTTCGTCTCTAATGTTTCTATTTAACACTTCCAAAGTTAATATGAATAGCAAAGGTGATAGTGGGCAACCTTGTCTTGTACCTTTTCTTATAGAATCTGTTAATTCTCCCTCTATTATTACCTTTGCCGTTTGCTTATAATATATGGCTTGTATTGCTTGAATAAATTTTCTGGCAAAGCCCATCTGTTCTAATAATAATAATAACATGAATCTCAAGTTCACATTATCAAATGCCTTTTGTGCATCTAAAAATATCAAAGCCATTTGTTTTTCAGGGTGAGCCTCACAATATTCCAAAGTGTCCAATATAACTCTGATATTGTCTTTAATTTGTCTCTTTGGCAGGAATCCATTTTGGTTAGAATGAATAAAATTATTTAAATATTTTTTGAGTCTCTCTGCCAATATTGACGCTGTTAGGGATAACATTGTTCACCCTAACTGTTTTAGGTGAAATACTA
>BLBF01000031.1:22730725-22759702 GCA_015471245.1 Laticauda colubrina | reverse complement strand
CCAATTAAATAGATTTTGATATGTTTCAGTTTTGCTCTTCATTAAATAGCAAAACCCATATCTAGAATAGTGATCCATTATACTTAGTATATTGCGAGCTCCTCCTACACTTGGTTTTTTCGGACCTATTAAATCAGCAAATACTACTTCTAAAGGCTCTTTAGTAGTGAATCCATCAACTCTATTAGCCGGTATAACCCTGCTCTTATTTTGATTACAGGCATTACATTGCAAATATTTATTACAAGATTTCAAACTTATTCCCTCAGCAGGCAGTCATGATCTTTAGTTGGGCTTTTTTTTTTGGTGAGCCCAGGGGCAGAGGAAGGGGGGGAAGGTACGTAGGAAATCACCCTGTCTCTGCAGCATCAGTCATGTGACTGAGTGGGTGTGGCCAACTCAACGTCACTTGCAGCAAGGTGTTGCACCACCTTGCCGAGTTGGCCACTCTCAGACATTCACATGACCACCAAGCCACATCCACCAAACAAGCCACACCCACAGAACTGGTAGTAAAAAAATTGAACCCCACCCGTGATGGGATCTGACCGGAATGACTACTGGTTCTGTGATTTACATTTTGTAGGGGCATGCTTCAGCACACATGCACCTGACACATGCTGTATGCACATGTGAAACATTGTCAGCTTGCTGTCTGGACAGCTGAGCAGCGCTCCATGTGGTGTGCAGCGATTGAAAAAGCACTTTTTTCCTGCTTTTTCAACCACAGCTGTGCCAAGCAGCTGAGGTTGAAAAAGTAGGAAATAAAGGTCAGGTAAGAGCCCGGGAGTGCGGATGGGCCAAACATCAGCAAACACAGAACCAGTTTAGTGTCTGCTACTCTTCAGAGTACCGGTTCTCTGAAGAGTACTGGTTCAGTAACTATCAGTTCTATAGAGCCGGGCAGAACCAGTAGCATCCCACCCCTGACCTTCTCTCATAATGTAGAGATAATGTCTGAAATCATAGGAAGCAGGGAAGAAATAAAAGAAAATCTCAGAATAAAAAACATTTTAACTAGCACTTTAAAGAAATTTAAAGAATATAAAATAAGTGGCAAACATCTGAATAAGAATTTAATTTTAAAATGTTTAAAGGATCTAAATTTAAGTGATTAAAGATGAATTTGGATTAGGACCTTTGCTAAGACTTTTGAAAAACTGAGTAAATAAAGCAATATTTTTATGATAATTTAATTTGTTTAGTCTACCAAGAGAAGATTATTGACTGAAAGTTTAAAACAAAGCAACCCTCCTCCCCCCCCCAAAAAAAAAAAAACAAAAAAAACCCTGAGACTTTGTGAACATAGAAATGCATCACTGGAGAAGGCTAACGTCCAGGCAGGGGAAAAAAAAGTGAAATCTACAAAATGAGAAAGGTATGACATTTGAGACATTTCAAAGGATTTTTGAAAAGGTAAAAGAGAAACCTACCAATCCTGACAGCAATGTACAGGATATTTGTAACTATATATTTCTTTTTTTGATATTTTTATTTGTCTCTTTACATGCTTTTAACCTCTAGTATCTTTCTTTTTCTTTTTTTGCATTTTGCATTTTTTTTAACTTTCTATTTTTTTCTGATTTCAGTTTATTCATTGAATATTGTATAACTCATAAATAAAAAGTATTTTAAAAAAAGAAAACAAGAGGCTGAATTTAGAAGCCATTTTTCTTTGTTTTGTATGTTTATACAGAATTAACAGGCCTGAAATCTTCAATGAAAAAAGATTTCAAGCACAAAGTTCATTAAAAATTAGGTTTACTGCGTTATGATTATGCATTTCAGTTTCATTTAAAGTCTTTTTTCACCCATTTGCATGTTCTAGTTATATCTTTTTTCTATATGACTTTACAAATATATTCTGTACCTATTTGTGTTCAAAGTTCTAATTGAAATTTTGAATTGTACATTCTGAAAAATGAAGTTGCTGCTACATACATGAACACCAGTTCTATAAATACAGGAGATTGAAATGCAGTGAGCTGATGTAAAAAAAAAAAGTGGAACAAATAATTTATCCTTCCCTAATTATACTGAGAAGTCCAATTTTCTACGAATAGGAATAACCTCCCAAAAGAGTACTGGATCTTTGTAATGATTCATCTCTACAAAGAGACTTTTAAGGGACTAAAGCAAGACTAAATTTAGAACTTCAGTTCTCGGAATAGCTTGTGTATCTTTAAGCTTCATCTTTAGCAACTGGATGTGGAGAAAGAATCACATTCACTGTACCTGTTTTTACATGTAGCTCATTTAGTTATGAATAGGCATTCTTAGATTTAAGAATGTAGGTAGTGATATTAATGGATACTGAAATGCAATCAACATTCATACATGCACATCTTCATGATATGTGATACCCATGAAGCCACAAAAATGCTCATATTTAAATACATTTTAAGAAGAACATAGTACCTTCATATTAAAATGTGTCATTGAGAGCATATTCTGAATACATGTACAAATGCACATTGAAATGCATTTTAAATTATTATTTTAAGTATCGTTAAAACATTGTTTTGAGAAGATTAAAATAAATCCTATTTTTACCCTACCATGGAGGAATAAAACTGGTGGGGGAATGAAATACAAAATTTTAAGACACACTAAACATCTGCACTGTGTTTAGGAAAAAAAATATTATATATAATTGTAAATAAGAGAGCTAACTCTTGTTCACAACAGTTCATCTTTTGATTTTATTTTACTTTCCTCTTGACAAAATGATAGTATCCCATTTGTGTTTGCCTATTATTTTTTCTCTATCAAATCCTTTTTGCCCTGAGATCCATAAAAGTATTTTTGGAGGCAACCTGGATTTGTAATATAGAGGAACTTTGGGTTGCAAATGTTCCTATTCACGATCAAATCAGGTGGTGAACAAAAAATCCACCTGATTTTTTAATTGGGTCACAATTCAAAAATTGGGTGGCGAACAAAATCAGTGTGGAAAGATTCCCTTTCTGTGCTGATTTCCCCTTTGGCACCATTTTTTTACTGTGTGCATACACAGTTGGTCGTGCCTCTAGACACGACCAAATTGGGTTGTGAATGGAGTCCGGGAACTGATTACAGTCATGACCCGAGGCTCCACGGTATTCTGAATATGGCACAGCTAACATAATGGTTTTTAAAATCTACATTAACCATAGATGTACAGTTAAAATCTTTACTTTATACAAATATTCATGCCACCCAAATCTCAGGTTGTGCCTTTCTAATCCCAAAATCCTTGTATTTCTCAGCAACACACTCTTTTATCCAAGCCAAACAGCAAACTATAAATAGTTTCATAACAGGTAAATTCAATCTTCCCCTTTCTTTTGCATATTGTAACATCTTATATTTATCTTATTTTTTTCCCTTACCACACAAATTTAGACATATCCTTCTGCCACTCTTTAAATGGAGCATCTGTTGTCTGAAACAAAAACATCATTCTAGGCAAGATAATCAGTTTTATCAAAAACCTCCTTCTGAGCAATTGGGGAAGTTGTAAAGTTAAGGTGTTATCTATCTTAACATGTCTTTTTAAACTTCACTCTGTATCTTAACATAGCTATTTTGAAATATAATACATTTCATATTTACCATATATTTTATCTACCTCAATCTTATAACAAGGGTGGGATTCCAATGTATAACAACTGGATGGGCACGCACACCAAACTTGTGCTCTGTGCACATGCTCCACATTTAGAAAAATTCTCTTATCTTCTACAGCAGTCCCTGTGAATAAAACAGCTGAGGTGCAGCAAACCACTCTGCTGCATGAATCAGCTGTGCTCTAAACAAAGGAAATGAAGCACAGAAAAAAGCAGGGGTGGGTGGACAGCCCCACAGGCTCATCGCAGTGAACAATGTCGCAGTGCTGAGTGAGCAAGGGATTCACCCAAACTGTTGCAAACCAGTATAATCCCACCCCTGCTTATAACCCGTGTTATTCATAAATTCTGTTTGATATTCTGTTTTCACATTTTTGTTAACAACTTTGTCCCATATTTAAATTTGGAATCTGCTAATGCACCAAATTATATTAATTTGTCCATAAATATTTAAGCTTCCTTGAAAGAATCTTCAAGTACCAACACTAAGTGATCTGCAAAAGCCCCTAACTTATAAGTTTTTTGATCATTACTCTCACAAATCTTTCATCTTTTCTTATATATCTCTATTCAATATTTCAAGAACTAAATTAAACAAGAGAGGAGAGTTGGGTGTCCTTACTTTGTTCCTTTTTGTTTCTCAGAGGTGTTTGTTAGATTTCCATAAACAATTGTTTGTTGTTTCTGTGGAGTGTAAATCCATCATACTGTTCTGACCCATGCCCTTTTCCAATAAATCAAACACAATCCAAGGGAACAGAAACCTTGTAATGCTTTTGCAAAATAATTAGCTGTGATAAGCACAAGCCTTGCCAAACTGTGCGAGACTTGCCAAAAGATAACAGACAACAAATAATTTGCAATACAAGAATCTTCAAATACAAACTCAGGATACTTGAATGTCCATGAGGCTGCAGTTTCAAAACGCCTTTGTCTCCTGCAAAATACATTCACTTTACAGCTGGCTTTTATCTTCTTGAAGGAGGGACCATTACCTTGCAGCCTTACTCCCAAGTCACCCATGCTGTTGTTGCTGCTCTTTCCTACAAGAAATTCTGCATGCACACGCACTTGGCACAGGCTCCTCGGGAACCTCTTCATCATTGCTGCCAGCCCCCGCAATCTCTGAAGGCAGCAGTCTACTCCCTAATGGTCCTGGCTCCTCCCTCTCCTCAGCCATCCACACCTGCTGCCCGCTAACCACATCCTCAATTCATAAAGTTATATCCAAAAAAAATCATACATCTTAAACCTTGAACAAGAAAGCCCAATTCAATTTGTCAAAGGCCTTCTCTACATCTAAGCAAGTCAGCATGGTTTATTTTTCATGATGTTGCTTCAAATATTTAAAATTCCAACATATTTCTAACATTATCCTTTAACTCTTTTTTAGTTAAAAACCCACATTGATCCATATGAATAAATGCTTGTAATGTTATTATTGTGAATTATTGTGAACAAGTTGTAGGTCATTATTCAAATGATATCAGCTTATAGTTTTTTGTTGAAGTCAAATCTTGTCTCTCTTTAGGTATTGTACCACTAGATAACCTGCTACTCATTGGTTATTCTTTCAGAAATATTGCTTTACCTAAACTGAGGTGTGAGCATGGGCAGATAAAAAAAAAAACTGGGAGCAGAAGTGACTTAGAAGCTCTTGATGGCTTCCCTTTTGATTTTCTTTGTAGAGAGCTAGTAGGATTAGAAAGGTTGATCATGTGATCACAGCAAAATTTCATTGGCAACACCTGCAAAGTTTTGATCCCATAGGAATCATGGGTCTTGGATTTTGGACACATTCTGTCAGAAAGTCAGTTTGAGGTCTGTTGATTCAAAACGTGTTGCCCTGTGATGCACTGTTTCACCTAAATGAAAGTTGCAGTCAAACTGATACAGACGTTTTATTAGTATATAAATAGATGCTTTATTGGCCTCTTTCCAGTCCTCTGGCATCTTTCCTCCCTATAGGATAGAGTTCATCTTGTTTTGTAAAAGTTACAACCGTTAATCTTCCAGTCATTTATAATAAGAACTTGATAATCCATCTGATTCAGGCACCTTTCTTAGTACAATCTTTTTTTAATAGCTTCAGAAACTTCTCTTATTGTTATAGGTCCATTCATAATCTGTTTCTGTTCCTCTGTAATTCTCAATCAATTTTGTTTCTTTAGATATTCATCTATTTTCTCTAGAGAGATGTCATTCCTTCATATAAATTGGAATAATGTTGATGAAATGCTTTTATATGGCTGCATTGTCCATTCATGTAGTATCTTCTACTTTCAATAACATTGCATTTTTTTCTTTTTGTAATTTATGTACTAAGCCCTTCCCTATTTTATTTGCAAACTTATTTTTTTTGCTTTAAATAATTCATTTTTATTTCCATTTCTCTTACTGTTTACAGATAATTGTCATTGTAAAAGCTTAATTTGATGAGAAATACTTAACTTTTGTGGACATTTCTTTAATTCTTTTCTTTTTAATTTATCCAAAACTGTTTCTTTACTCTTCTTTTCACGACTATTGTTTTGTATAAAATAATACATAAGAAAAAGTTTACTTACATCCCAACCCATTCTTAAATCAGTGTTTTCTTCTAAGTTATTTTTTTTTATGTTATTTTTTTTCAGATCCCTTCACGATTTTTCTTTCTGTATCAACATTTTGTTTAATCTCCTGTAAAAGAATAAGATTATGAAATGAATAAAATTGGTAATATCTTTACTTTAGAAACCTTAGTAGCCAGGTTGTTTGCAATTCAAATCATACCTATTTTTGAAACTGATTTATCACTTTCAGTGAGTCATATTTATGTGGTGTTTTCCTACTGATTGAGTGGTATGTTGTTGGCTGGCAATTGGCTGTTGTTTCCCTGTGTTGCCAATACCTGATAAACTGGTGATAAATCAGTGTTCCTGTTCACTGACAAGGGGCTCCTTTTCCCAGACATCAATTATTTCCCTGACTATCTTTCTACCAACTTGGCCAACAATCTGAGTAGCTGAAAAATTCAAAGTTTTAGTCTCCTCATCTGATCACTTGCTTGTGTTCTTGCAATCTGGTGGTTAGCTTCTACCACCTCTGCCCTATATAATCACAGGGGCAATCCATACAGGGGGTCTGGTAGACTTCATTAGTGGATACATCACTCCATTCCATTCATCACAATTTTCCATAAATTTATTAATATTGTCAAACACGAGAATATCAGTAGTCCAGGCTATTCTAATGAATATAAAACTATTGCATGCTTATGCTCTCTTCAAGAATCCAAACTACTAATGGTCAAAACAAATTGGTGGTAGACAAGAGTCAATGGAAATGAAGGTGGGCTGGATTTAGATCTCTTGTGTGCATTAAGGGACTCAAGACTGATGATGTGTTTGACCCTTCCCTAGGACTCATCCTGCTCACCTCATACAAGTTTCACAATAAATTGTTTATAAAGCAATATTTTGTCCTCATTTGGAGCATATATTCCGAGGTTGAATATGAAGGTTCATACTGAACCCTCATTCATCACCTTCAGACCAACTATTCATGGGGATACTTCTGTAATGACATGTGGGAATACCTGGGAGATTAGAGGAAGAACCACAGCCAGGAGAAAGGTTGGATAAGAGCTATTCAGCCCATAAAAGGTGTGTGGGTGTGGCAGATGTCTCAGAAGGAACCTCTCCCTATTGTTTTTATTGTAAAAATAGGGGTGGGAATGGTGGAAAATGAACTTTCAGACTTGCAGGATTCTGTTTATAGTACCTCACAAGATGGACAACTTCTACCTTACTGGTACTTGAGGAAAGGGGGAATCATAAGTCGCAATTAGCAATAGCACTTAGAACCATATACCATCCTATAGTGCTTCATAGCATTCTCTAAATGATTTTTGAGTCAGCATATTGCCACCAATAATCTGGGTCCTCATTTTACTGATCTCAGAAGGATGGAAGACTGAGTCAGCCTTGAGCTGGTCAAGATCAAACTCCTGGCAGGGAACAGGGTCACCCAGCAATGCTGGATTCTAACCACTACACGACCATAGCTCTTGGGCAAGACCCTGTACCTAAGTGATTCCACTGGAATAAATACTTGTTTCTACAACCTTATCTCTTTCATGTCTCTTGCTAGAGTGGAATGGAATTACTATATCAGTTTCAGAGAGAATATAAATTCCCAAAGTGGGCCTGAATCTGGACTCACTTTTCCCCATTCATCAGTACATGACAATTGTACTTTGTTTTATGCTTTATTCTTCATCCAAGAGGCCGATTACATACTATTCCCTATTCAAAAGCTCACAGTGGGCAATTCTCTCTCTCTACCTTTTTCAGGCAAGTATTATGTTTGGACATCTTTGGGCTATTACTCAAAGGAAAAAAGAGAAACAACAACAACAAAAAGGATTAATTAGACCAAAATAACTAATTAAGTTACTGTTTATTGCTTCCATTTGACAGGCTAAATTTAGACAGCATTCATGCAGATTATAATGCCCAGAGTCTTGGCCTGAGAAGAGGGGGAGGGGAGAACAGAAAGTGAACAATAGCACTTAGACTTATATACCACCCCACTGATTATCAACACTATTTTTCTTTTTCATTATGAATCCATTTTCATTGGTATCTATTGGGAAGCTTCTTTATTTCAGTGGTTAAACAGCTTTCCATACACATGGAAAATCACTGATATTTGCTCTGTCCTTTCAATTTCAGCTTAACCCATCTTTTCACCAGATATCTTTTCTGTGTTATGCTTTTAGTACCACAAGATGGCACTGTCTAAAGCCCATGTCACACTGCCCAACGGATGCAAAAAGGACACAGTGGACAAGCAAACTGTTCCATCCGTTGATATCCGCTCTCAAAAGGGGCAAAAATTTGCATAACTGGAGTGGATAACACGGACCCATGGAGGACGCAGGGCGGATGCAAAGCAGATGCGGAACGGAAGCCCAGTGGATGGAAGCGGATGGGAGCGAATGGCACATCCGCAGGGCTTCCAAGGGGCCTTAGCAAAGCGGACGCAGAAGGGATGACGGGGAAGCAGAGCGGATGCACAGCAGATGAAGCGGATGCACAGCGGATGCACAGCGAAAGCCTAGTGGATGCCTGGCGTTAATTGCACATGTGGGGAGGATGCATTGCGTCAGCCCCGCGGATATAACGGAAGCAGCTCGGAAGCAGGTCGCCATTCAGAGGAAAAACCTGCTGCCGGAAGGATTGGCTGCCTTGCCTGCCCTGCCTGCATGTCTGCCTGCCAGCCTTGGTGCCAGCCTTGGTGCCAGCCTTGCTGCCAGCCTTGGTTTCTACCAGCCTCCCTGCCAGCCAGCAACCCCACAATCATGCTGAAGCACAGAAAGCCTCAGCCATCTGCTGTCAGCACTTGCAAGAAGGACAGGGCTACCATCCCGCCCCTTGGCCCTCACTCTGGTTCTGCTGGGGCTTCTGCAGCATGGGCTTGCTCTTCTGGGGCTGGGGCTTCTGCTTCTTCTGCTTCTGGAGGAGCTGATGACAAGCACTCCAGCACCAGCCACCTCCACAGCAACTGGACCCTTCATCCCTGAGACTGAGTGACCAAGAGGAGTGCCAGAGACTCATTTTTGTCTTATAGCTTGTTGTTAATAAAGTCTATTTTTGATTCACACACTTGCTTCATTTCTTTTTTTTTAATAAAGTCTTGCTGGAAATTTTTAGAAATGGTTTAAGCCTTTGCTTGCTTGTGGGATGGGTAAGGATAGCTTTGGAATGGGTTAGGATACCTGTGGAATGGGTAATAGCTGTGGGATGGGTTAGGATAGCAGTGGGATAGATAAACCTCCAGTGCAAGCATAGTGGGACTGTATGGTCCATCCTCCCAGGTGCCACACCTATGGCCTTTTATTATCAATAACGATATAATCAATCATCCACACATGTCAACATAAACACAATTCTTTATTAAATGCCCTGTTCACTGTAGGCCAACCAAACATACATGGCCCAATCTCATCCATGTGATGAGACAGTCTGAAGGAAGCATCCAATAAGCATTTACCATCCTGTCTTGCCACTCCACTGCTCCAGCTGGGGAGTTGCACCAGTGTTTCAGCAGGTTGTGCTGCTTCTTCGCCTCACGTGAGGCTCTGTTGGGGCCTTACACATCCTCAGTGTCGATCAGTTTTTGCCCTTGCCTCCATTCCCCAGGCTCCATGTCCCCATTGCCTTGTTGACAGTCCACAAGCCTGTTCTGCAAGACTGGGTAGCAGGTGCGCATGAGATTGTGCAGGATGCAGCAAGCTTCCACAATCCTCCTCATGGTCTCTGGGCTATGCTGCATGGTGGTGAGAAGTACCTGGAACCTGTTGGCCAGGATGCCAAAGGCGTTCTCCACCACCCGTCTTGCCCTGAACAGCCTGTAGTTGAAGATCTTCTCTTCACAGGTGAGGTATTTAGAGGTGTAGGGCTTCATGAGGTAGGTTGTGAGGGAGAAGGCGTCATCCCCCATGATGAAGTAGGGCACATCTTGCTTGTCGTTGGGCAGCGGGTCTGGATCTGGGAAGCCCACCATGAGGTTGCTTTCCAGCCCTCCTTGAGGTGACTGGCGTTGTATACCTGGGCATCTGAAGATGAGCCGTTGCCTGAAGCATCGATATACATGAACATGTAGTCAGCATCGACCATGACGAAGAGGATGATGCTGAAGAAGCCCTTGTAGTTGTGATAAGTGGACCCCGACTTGGCTGGCACTTTGCAGGCCACGTGTTTGCCATCTATGGCTCCAAAGGTGTGGGGGAAGTTCCACTTCTGATACCACTGCTCTGCAACTTTCTTCCATCCTTCTTCAGTGGAGGGACACACTGGAGAAGCTCCTCCTTGTATTCTTCGATGATGGCCTGCACCACTTCTCTGACAACAAAGCTGAGGGTGCTGGGTGGCACCCTCCACCCATTCTGCATGCTCCTGTAGGTGGTCCCTGAGGCCAGGTGGCGCAGAGTGAGTTCCACTTTGAGCCCAGGTTCCAGACTGGGCCGGAAGTTGGTGTTTGTCTTGGTCAACCTGGGTGTCAGGCGCTGCACAACTTTGTCAAACATGGATGGAGGCATCCTCACGAAATTCTGGAACGCCCAAGTGTCTTCGCTCCTGAGCTCCACCATCAGCTTGTTTTACAGTCCGTCCTCTGCTCTTCTGGAAAACCATCTTTGGACCCAGACTTTTTTCGGGTGCCTCCTTTTCTTCCCATAGTAGAATTCACAGAGCCTGTAGATGGTTTCGCACTGTTGCAGAAGGATGGTGGCTGCCGAAAGGACTTTGTCACAATCCACGGTGGACATGACTGGATGCTGTGGAAGAGGAAGAGTCAGATGAAGGCTGCAGAGGTCTGCACAGCTTGGCTGCTGTTCTGAAATTGAGATGCAGGCAAGTTGCTCCCCCTTTTTATAGGCAGTGTAGGTGTCCCTTTGCATCCTCTAGGCATCCTATAGGCATCCTGCAGATATCCTTAATATCCGAGATAGGTCCCCTCTGCGAACTTTTTTTTCTGTTTTAAACGCTTTGTTTCCGCTTGGCATCTGTTCTGCATCCATTCTGCATCTGTTCTGCGTCCGTTCTGCTTCCTCCCTGCGTCCCAGCGGATGCAAGTTGCGCGGATGCGTAGCAGATGCCTGGCGGATATAGCGGATGCATAACGGATGCGTAACGAACTGGATACATTTTCCGCGCAAAAGTTTTGGGCAGCCCAAAATCACAAAACAGACAAACACCTGAGCACAGACAGACTCCCTCTGATGCCTCCAACTCAAACATCCCCCCACCAGGTACCCAGGTGAAACCCAACTTGCTAATGAATAATAGCCGTCCTTTCACATGAAGCCAAGCTGCACTGAAAGCCTCCAACACAAGAACAGAGGGTTGCCAGCCAATCAAAGCCACAAAACAGACAGAAGAAACCAGAAACACCAATCAATCAAACTCCAAGTCCAATGAACACAGATCCAGGCTCCCAGCCAATCAGAATGGACCAGCCTCAAATTTGAAACCAGGAACTAACTCTATACAGAAGCCTGAGGATGGCAGATGAGATTCTGCTGAAACGTTGCTACAGCTTTAACAGAACTACAATGATGTGGGAGAATACCTGAAGGAAGCTAAACAGCACACACACACACACACACACACACACACACACACACACACACACACACACATATATATATATATATATATATATATATATATATATATATATATATATATATATATATACCCATAGATATATAATATATATATAATGTTCAGGGGTAATTATCAGGAATAGGATGACCACTTATTTGAAAGGACACAATGCATTGTTGATGGGCTCTGAATAGTTTGATAGGTGTGAACCTTTATAAATATAAATATAAACCTATACAATGAAAATGCTAGAACTACAAACTGTCTAGAGAGAGATCTTAGAGACAGGTGAATGAGTATAATTCTGGTTCATTGCAGTTTCACAAAAGTTATTTATGAGGTCTCTGCATCCTATTTCACAAATAACATGGATACTCACACACACACACACACACATGCACACACTGATCTTGGCTTTTATCCATTCAGTGTTCTGGAAGGCGTGGGATATCTCTGCCAGATTCCAGGAGATTTATATCCTTAGTTCTATATTAAACAATTCTGGATATAATTTATTTAAATATTCCCAGCCCACCTTTATTATGAAGGATTGTATAGAATAATAAATATAACAATTTTGGAGAAGGAATTAGAACCTTGAAGCTTTCAGAAGAGTGAGTCAAGCATTTTTATATAAACTACTTGATATACAAATTGTTAAAAAATGTGTTTGTCTAAAACAATTCTATTTGTTATTTATTCATTACTTTTTTGTTTTTGGCAGTTGCTCTTACCATGGGAATAAATCCTGCTAAATATCAGACAAAGAAATATAGAGTAGGGAGTTATAACAAATAATTTTGTTTTGTTTAGAGATAGAAAAAAGGCATCATAATTTCCAAAATTGGTGACATTGTCAACAAAAACACCAGATACTATAAAATCAACCATCAAGCATGGAACACTACATTTTTCAAATACAGAATATTGTGTCTTTGGTCTTTTAGGTAGCATTGAATTTGCAGATTTGCAAATGTAATTTGAATTGTGAACAGCTTTAAAAATAATTCATTTTTTCATGCTATGATAAGGTTCACACATTGTATAAAACATAGTTAATTTTAACTATGTTTCATGGAATAAAATCAAATGACTCAATTTACATATAAATAGCTACATTTTACAAATAACAGTAGTTGAACTAATACAATATTGTAATATACAGTCAATTGAGCTTCACTATGCTTAATGGAATGTGCAGATTTAGCCATTGAACTGTGATCTATAACTTTCTTAGTGAACTACAGACAATAAAATTAAGGATTTGGTAAGGGACACAGAAATTGGAACTTGATATGTTTCTTTCATTATATTCTTTGTATTCAAGCATGATTCAACTTAGAGATCTGTAAAGATTATGTGTTTTAACTCTAGGACCCAACATTTAAATTTGATAGATATAAAAACTAAATAAGGATTGTAGACCTGTCCAAGGTTATGTATAAGGGAAAACTCATATGAAAATAATAGATTAAACATTTTATTTCTTTCCTAAAGTATTGAAGTTTTGGAAATATAATCATGTGCAAATATTAATGTTTTGACTTAAAAAAACCTCATGTTAAACATTTAAGATTTTTAAAAAAAAATGTGGTATGGATTAAATGATAGGCTCTGGGTGACATTTTCAAAGTTTTTAAATGAGACATAAATATCAACATCCTTTAAAATAAGCAACATTTTGCCATTCTGATAAAAGATCCCTCTTTAGAGGAAGCCATAATAATCAATTCAGATTTTATAATCTTATGATTGTAAAAAAGAATCCAGGAGAACTTTGGCTTAAAATAATATTCATAGTTGAAGCAAGATTGAAAAGATCTAAAAATCTTAATTGAAAAGTTTTTAGGACTACGACTCAGTGTGGACCCAGATATGATTTTTACTATGAGTTTTTCATGTACAGTATATTACTTGAGATTAGAGTTGTAGCCCTGTAGATTTGATATTATTGTTCATTGTTTCATTCATTTACTGCTATAACACAGTCCTTTATAAAGAAGGATAATTTCTACCTCAGATAAATTCTACTCCATATTCTTGCTCTAAGAGTGAGAGGAGATGCAATTTAAGGAGCAATTTTGTTTCTAATAATGGACCAATCTAATCCAAAGTCCAGAGCTCTGCTTCATATTCACACAACTGTATAAAGGAGGGGCAAGAAAGGCTACCAAGATGTTCAAAAAAAGACATTGGCAGGAATGCTACAAAGTTTGTAGCACAGAATTGGGGACCAGGCTTTGAAAAAAGAAGGATCTGTGTCTAATCTGAACACCAGCAGTTAAAAAAAAAACATTAGAAAGCAGATGTTAGGAATCATTCTGGCGAGCCAGAAAAAAATAATAATTATATTTGAATAAATAGTTTGAACATGAGCAACAATGTCTTCCTGTTCCTCTACAAAACTTTCTAAGTTCCAGAAGAAGGTAAAGAAATGAAACTTCCATGTGGCCTTTCAACATTCATTTTATTTTATTTTTATTTATATATCAAATTTATAAACTGTTCATCTCACTCCCAGAGAAAGTTAAATTTTCTTGCTCCTTGGAGACTTTTCAGAGCGGATTCAGATGAAATCTGAATCATTTTTTGAGATTTTAGTAGATTGTAAATTGCAGAATAATGAATTGCAGCCAGGATGAATAGGGGACTGGAGACTAAAACATATGAAGAACGGTTGCAGGAACTGGGCTTGGCTAGTCTAGTAAAGAGAAGGATCAGGGGAGACATAATAGCAGTCTTCCAATATTTGAAGGGCTGCCACAGAGAGGAAGGGGTCAAGCTATTTTCTAAAGCACCTGTAGGCCAGACAAGGAATAATGGATGGAAATTGAACAAGGAGAGATTTAACCTGGAAATAAGGAGAAACTTTCTGACAGTGAGAACAATCAACCAACGGAATACCTTGCCCTCAGAAGTTGTGGGAGTGCCATCACTTGAGACTTTCAAGAAGAGATTGGACTGCCATCTATCAGAAATGGTGTAGGGGGTTTGATTAGATAACCTACAAGGTCCCTTCCAACTCTGATTATCTGTTATCTGAATAGCAAAATTTAAAAAAATATATATTAAAAACATGATTAAAGCCTTAAAATATCTGAAAAAAACAGACTGATCTTACTTACCTTTAGCACTTCTAGCTATCACTATCCAATACAGCAGATATAGTACAGATGGGAGTGGTGGGTGGGAATCTCCAGCCCACTCCCAAACCCAACTTCTTCCATATGCATTCCTGGTCTCTAACAATTATTGTATCATCCATGGCCCTTAAAAGCTAAGGGATAGTAGCAGCTGCATCCATTTAGAAGTTCATTTCAATATGGATATATAAGCATCTATGAATGGGTGCAAGGATGCAAATGAAGTGTGAATGAGGATGGTATCAGATAAATGTTGCAACTTATGTACTTGTTTGTGTTTACTGAAAGCATTGGCAGGTTGGCACTACTGTTTTCATGTTGACATTTTGGCATCAAAACAGTTTGCTATATCCACCACATATGATAATATGAGCCAGGTATCTGATGACATTTCCAACATTTTTCAGATTTGTTCTTGAACATTCTTGCTATTCTTGTTGGGGGTAGATGCCACCTGTAAAACATCTTATACAAATTTTCTTTATATGCTGTTGACATTGTCATTTTATAATTTTGCAACTTTAAATTTAAAAAAAAAATAAAAAGAAATTTTTGCCATTTCTCTAAATCAATCCCATATCCAAAATTTCCCTCCCCCCAAGCAATCATTCTTTCTTTGACTTGTTCTTCTTCTAGCTTAATTTCTAATGAATATCCATACAATTTTTTAATCACCTTTTCATCAGTACCTGTCAAAATCTTATCTAAATCAGTCAATTTATCATAAAAACCTTCTGTTTTAAAATCTTTCTCATACCTTGATAGTATTTGTGCATATGAAAAACAATTCATCTTTATACCTTGTTCCTCTAGTTTTTGTATAGATTGAAGTTCACCCTTTTCATTCAATATTTCACCATATCTAACTGTTAGCTACTTTTTATATATTATAGGATAAGAAAATGCTTCAATAGTCAATAACCAGACTGGAATTTTCAAATAACATTGCCTTTTAGTCTTCTCCCAATTTAACCACAGAGCCTCCCATATATAGTGTCTTCTCAAGTACCCCCGTGTTTTAGTTCCCTTGTATCATAGGAAGGCATGATACCGCAATAACAAATCATGTCCTTCTAATGTCAGAAATCTAGTATTTCTTAATGTTATCCATTCCTTAACGCATCAGATTTGTAGCTTGATAGTATAATTCCCAATTAGGCAAACCAAATCTTCCTCTTATTCTAGCTTCTTGCAAAAGTTTTAGTTTTATTCTCGCTTTCTTGCCCTGCCATATATATTTCAATACAATTTTATTTAAATCTTCAAAGTAATCTTTCCCTAGCCTGATTGGAATTATTTGAAACAAATATAAAATTCTGGGTAATATATTCATCTTGATTGATGATATTAATTATTAATGATAATTGTAAGTTTTTCCCATTTTGTCAAATCTGTCGCTATTTGTTGCTTGAGTTTAATTTAATTATTCTCTTTAAGTATACTACATCTGTGCTGTTGTCACATGAGCTAATGGCTGTGGATTAAGGGATAACTGGAAAAAAAAACCAAACTAGATCATTCATCTGGGACATGAAAGATTTTGCTTTAAACTCCTGTCACAAGGTAAGTAGGTTAATTTCTATCCTTTGTGAAATAACACTATCATTGCTCTGCTGCACAAGGAAATAGACAAATAAATCAACAAATTGTCTTGAATAGCAAAAATGTTGCAAAATGATTAGGAATAATAACTCATAATGTACTGAATGTTTGAAAAGCAGAAAGTAAAGCCCCTGTCACACTGCACCAACGGATGCAAAGAGGATGTAAAACGGAAAAAAAAGCTTCCCATTCGTTGGTTAATGCGATGTACTCACTGCCTCTGTTTTGCTTCCTCTCTATCCGTCCAGCATCCGTTTATTGACGTTTCATCCGCTCAGAAAGTTTTGAACTGCTCAAAATGTTTGCGCAGAAAATGTATCCAATTCGTCCGATCTGCATCTGCTACGCATCCGCTACGCATCCGTTCTGCATCCGTTAGGCATCCGCTATATCCGCTAGGCATCCATTCCGCATCCGTGCAACTCACTTCAGCTCGGATACAGGGAGGAAGCGGAACGGACCCAGAAGGGATGTAGAACGGATGCAGAACGGATGCAGCAAGGAAACAAAGAGTTTAAAATGGAAAAAACATAAGCAGAGGGGACCTATCTCGGATATTAAGGATGTCTAGAGGATGCCGAGAGGATGCCGGGAGGATGCAAAGGGACACCTATACTGCCTATAAAAAGGGGGAGCAATTCACATGCATCTCACTTTCAGACCAGCAGCCTAGCTGTGCAGACCTCTGCAGCCTTCATCTGCCTCTTCCTCTTTCACAGCATCCAGTCATGTCCACCGTGGATCGTAACAAAGTCCTTTTGGCAGCCACCATCCTTCTGCAACAAGGTCGATGCTGACGACAAGTTCATGTACATCGATGTTTCAGGCAACGGCTCATGTTCAGATGCCCAGTTATACAACGCCGTGACCTCAAGGAGGGGCTGGAAGGCAACCCATCATGGGCTTCCCAGATCCAGAACCCCTGCCAACGACATGCAAGATGTGCCCTACTTCATCGTGGGGGATGATGTGTTCTCCCTCCGAACCTACCTCATGAAGCCCTACACCTCCAGACTCCTTACCTGTGAAGAGAGTATCTTCAACTACAGGCTGTTCAGGGCAAGGCGGGTGGTGGAGAACGCCTTTGGCATCCTGGCCAACAGGTTCCAGGTATTTCTCACCACCATGCAGCATCGCCCAGAGACCGTGAGGAGGATCGTGGAAGCTTGCTGCATCCTGCACAATCTCATGTGCACCTGCTACCCAGTCTTGCAGAACAGGCTCGTGGACCTCCAACAAGGCAATGGGGACATGGAGCCTGGTGAATGGAGGCAAGAGCAAAACCTGATAGACAATGAGGATGTGCAAGGCCCCAACAGAGCCTCACGTGAAGGGAAGAAGCAGCGCAACCTCCTGAAACACTGGTGCAACTCCCCAGCTGGAGCAGTGGAGTGGCAAGACAGTATGATAGATGATTAATGGGTGCTTCCTTCAGCCTGTCTCATCACATGGATGAGATTGGGCCATGTATGTTGGGTGGGCCTACAATGAACAGGGCGTTTAATAAAGAGTTGTGTTTGTGTTGACATGTGTGGATGATTGATTACATTGTTATTGATAAAAAAGGGCCATAGGTGTGGCACCTGGGAGGGTGGACCATACAGTCCCACTATGCTTGCACTAGAGGTTTATCTATCCCACAGCTATTACTCATCCCAAAGGTATCCCTCCCCACCCCACTGCTATCTTAACCCATCCCACAAGCATGCAAAGGCTTAAACCAATTCTAAAAGTTTCCACCAAGACTTTATTAAAAAAAAGAAATGAAGCAAGTGTGTGAATCAAAGATAAATTTTATTCAACAACAAGCTGCAAAAGGAAAAAGACCCAAGTCAAGTGTCCAAATAAAGTCCACACCCAGTCTCTGGTAGTCTTCATGGTCACTCGGAGGTGTGCCCAGTCTCAAGGGTGAAGGGTCCAGGTGCTGTGGAGGTGGTTGCTGCTGCAGTGCTGGTCTGAAGCACCACTGGGTTGCCTGGCCTTGACAGGACAACAGGTGACGGTGTGTTGAGAAAGCTCTCGGACAGCTGGCTCAGACCCATGATGCTGAGAAGTCCTTCCTCCATGCCATGGGGTGTCAGCCCCAGTACTGATGAGAGATGTACTGAGGCCGGGCTTGGCTGTGGGGTGGAGGAAGGAGTAGTGTAGGGGGGCTGTCTGGTCTGCAGCTGGGTGAGGACTGGCCTGGGTGGCATCACTGTCGTCGGTGGCATCATTGGCATGGGTGGCATCGGTGGCATCGTGTAACCGGTAGCAATGCTGTCGCCCGATGACTCTGTGCCTGGAATAAGAAGGGCTGCTTCCTGTGCTGCTGGACCTCCTGGTAGCCATAGCCCTGGTAGGTGAGGGGCTGTGGAAAGCCTTGGAATGGGAGGGACATCACCGGGGTGGAGGAGCAGACCTGGGCTGGGTGGGAGCAGGTTCCTCTGGATCTGGAGGGTTGTGAAGCAGCTCGGTGATCCAGTCCTTCACCACCTGGTACTGGGCTTCCTCCATGTTCCTGAGGGTCTGGTTGACATAAGTGAGGAAGGGCTTGCGGTTGGAGGATGAGGAGTCAGTGTTGACCAGCTGAGAGAGGAGATCTATGCTGGTGCGGATGGTGTCCCTGATCTCCAGGAGGACAGTGTGGCTCTGCCCCTCCTGCTGTCTGGCTCTCTGCCTTTCTGTGGAAGTGGAGCTGGGGGGTGGTGGATGCGGCTACGACTGTGGTGGACTTGATGTCTCCTTTCTCCCACCGCACCAGGGAGTCCTCCACGTGCTCCACCACAGTTACAACACCTGTCCGTGGGTTCTCCGCCGTGGCACACTACACAGAAACCTGCCTGGAGACAGGGACTGACTCTCGGCCGGAAGAGGACTGGGTCTCAGCAGGCTGCTGGAGAGAGAGGGTAGTGAGAGGGGCTCCTGGTGCTCCTCGGTGGCGGATCTCACCCTCCAGGAAGCTGCACCTGGCCATGACATAGGTCTCTCTGTCCATCAGCTTAACCGTGGCCTGGCCAGATTTCTTCAGGTGCAGCATCCCGTACCAGGTGTGCATATGTTTCCACCAGCCGAGGAGCACCTCTGAAGTGTAACCCATTCTCTCCGCCCTCTCTCTCCAAGCAGCCTGCTTCCTTTTGGTGTCCCTGTAAAGCCGGTGTCCCTTCTGCCATAGATACTCATTCTCTCTCAGCCACTCCAGCACCTCATCCTCATGTTCCTCCTCAATGAAGTATTGCCTCCTCTCCTCTTCCTCCCTTTGGCAGGACCAGATGGGCTCTCATCAGAGGGGCTTCCATGTGGTAGGGGCTGCTCCTCCACACCACCAGCTGCAGCAGCACCAGCAGGAGTATCATCATCATCATCATCATCATCATCATCATCAGGATCATCATCATCATCATCATCAGGAGCAGCAGCAGAAGCAGCAGGATCAGCAGCAGCACCAGCAGCACCAGCAGGACCAGGATCATCAGCAGCAGAGTAAGCACCAGCAGCTCCAGCAAGACCAGGAGCATGAGCAGGACCAGGAGCAAGAGTAGGACGAGCAGGACGAGCAAAACCAGGAACACAAGCAGTACGAGCAGGACCAGCAGGACCAGCAGTACCAGGAGCAGCTTCAGCAGAGTACGCAGCAGCAGAAGCACCACTGCCAAGAGCACCTTCAGCAGAAACTCCAGCACAAGAAGAGCGAGCCTGATCAGCAGAAGCCCCAGCAGAAGCAGAGTGAGGGACAGGGGGTGGGAGGGTGGCCCTGTCCCTCTTGCCAGGGATGGCGGCAGGTTGCTGAGGCTTTCGGTTCTTCCCCATGGTTGTGGGGTTGCTGGCTGGCAGGGAGGCTGGCAGGGAGGCTGGCAGGGAGGCTGGCAGGCACCAAGGCTGGCAGGAAGCCTGGCAGAAAGCCTGGCAGGCAGGCAGGCAGGCACCAAGGCTGGCAGGCAGACTGGCTGGCAGGGAGGCAGGCAGGCAGGCAGGCACCAAGGCTGGCAGGCAGACTGGCTGGCAGGGAGGCTGGTCAGGAGGCTTGGAGGCAGGCTGGCAGCAAGGCAGGATAGGCAAGGACTCGATGTATCCGGCAGCAGGTCTTTCCTCCGAATTCTGGCCACGTGCGAGCAGCTTCCCTTTATATCCGCATGGCTTACGCAATGCATCCCCCCCCATGCCCAATGAACGCTCGACATCCGTTAGGCTTCCGCTGTGCATCCGCTAGGCTTCCACTCTGCATCTGCTTCATCTGCTGTGCATCCGCTGTGCATCCGCTTCATCCGCTCGGCGTCCGCTCTTTCCATTCCACATCTGCCTTGCTGAGGCCCCTCGGAAGCCTAGCGGATGTGCCATCCGCTCTCATCTGCTTCCATCCGCTGGGCTTCCATTCCGCATCCGCTTTCCATCCGCCCTGCGTCCTCCCCCCATCCGTGTTATCTGCTCTGGTTATGCAAATTTTTGCCTCTTTTGAGAGCGGATAACATTGGATGGAACATTTTGCTCATCCGTTGTGTCCATTTTGCATCCGTTGGGCAGTGTGACAGGGCCTTAAATAGTTCAGTGCATCATCTAAAGCCCATGTCACACTGGCCGATGGATGCAAAAAGGACACAGCGGATGAGCAAAATGTTCCATCTGTTGTTATCCGCTCTCAAAAGGGGCAAAAATTTGCATAACCAGAGCGGATAACATGGGCGCGGGGAGGAAGCAGGGCAGATGCAAAGCGGATGCGGAATGGAAGCCCAGCGGATGGAAGCGGATAGGAGCAGATGGGAGTGGGTGGCACATCTGCAGGGCTTCTGGGGGGCCTCAGCGAAGCGGACGCGGAACGGAAAGAGCTGGTGCAGAGCGGACGCCGAACGGATGAAGCGGATGCTGAGCGGAAGCCTAGAGGATGCACAGCGGAAGCCTAATGGATGCCTGGTGTTCACTGCGCATGCTGGGAGGATGCATTCCGTCAGCCCTGCTGATATAATGGAAGCAGCTTGGAAGCAGGTCACCATTCAGAGAAAAGACCTGCTGCCGGACTCATCGACTGCCTTGCCTGCCCTGCCTGCATGTCTGCCTGCCAGCCTTGCTACCAGCCTTGCTGCCAGCCTCCCTGCCAGCCTTGGTGCCAGCCTACCTGCAAGCCTTGCTGCCAGCCGGTCTGCCTGCCAGTCTTGCTGCCTGCCTTCCTGCCAGCCTTGGTTCATGTCTGCCTGCCAGCCTTGGTGCCTGCCTGCCTGCAATCTTGCCTGCCAGCCTTTCTGCCAGCTTTGGTGCCTGCCTCCCTACCAGCCTTCCTGCCAGCCTTGGTTCCTGCCAGCCTCCCTGCCAGCCAGCAACCCCACAACCATGCGGAAGTACAGCAAGCCTCAGCCATCTTCTGCCAGCCTTGGCAAGAGGACAGGGCTACCATCCCACCCCCTGGCCCTCACTCTGGTTCTGCTGGGGCTTCTGCAGCATGGGCTCACTCTTCTGGGGCTGGCGCTTCTGATGCTTCTGCTTCTGGAGGAGCTGATGACAAGCACTCCAGCACCAGCCACCTCCACAGCACCTGCACCCTTCACCCCGGAGACTGAGCGACCAAGAGGAGTGCCAGAGATTCATTTTTGTCTTATAGCTTGTTGTTAATAAAGTTTATTTATGATTCACACACTTGCTTCATTTCTTTTTTTTCATAAAGTCTTGCTGGAAACTTTTAGAAATGATTTAAGCCTTTGCATGCTTGTGGGATGGGTTAATATAGCAGTGGGATGGGTAAGGATAGCAGTGGGATAGATAAGCCTCCAGTGCAAGCGTAGTGGGACTGTATGGTCCAGCCTCCCAGGTGCCACACCAACGGCCCTTTATTATCAATAATAATGTAATAATTATCCACACATGTCAACATAAACACAACTCTTTATTAAACGCCCTGTTCATTGTAGGCCAACCAAACATACATGGCCCAATCTCATCAGTTTGATGAGACAGGCTGAAGGAAGCATCCATTAGTTATCGATCATCCTGCCTTGCCACTCCACTGCTCCAGCTGGGGAGTTGCACCAGTGTCTCAGGAGGTTGCACTGCTTCTTCCCTTCACGTGAGGCTCTGTTGGGGCCTTGTACATCCTCAGTGTCGATCAGGTTTCACCCTTGCCTCCATTCCCCAGGCTCCATGTCCCCATTGGCTTGTTGGAAGTCCATGAGCCTGTTCTGCAAGACTGGGTAGTGGGTGCGCATGAGATTGTGCAGGATGCAGCAAGCTTCCATGATCCTCCTCACGGTCTCTGGGCAATACTGCATGGTGGTGAGAAGTACCTGGAACCTGTTGGCCAGGATGCCAAAGGCATTCTCCACCACCCGTCTTGCCCTGGACAGCCTGTAGTTGAAGATCCTCTCTTCATGGGTGAGGTATTTAGAGGTGTAGGGCTTCATGAGGTAGGTTGTGAGGGAGAAGTCATCATCCCCCACAATGAAATAGGGCACATCTTCTGTGTCGTTAGGCAGGGGTTCTGGATCTGGGAAGCCCACCATGAGGTTGTGTTCCAGTCCCTCCTTGAGGTGGCTGGCGTTGTATACATGGGCATCTGAAGAGGAGCCGTTGCCTGAAGTATCGATGTACATGAACTTGTAGTCAGCATTGACCATGGCGAAGAGGATGATGCTGAAGAAGCCCTTGGAGTTGAAATAAGTGGACCCCGAGTTGGCTGGAGATTTGCAGGCCACGTGCTTGCCATCTATGGCTCCAACAGTGTGTGGGAAGTTCCACTTCTGATACCACTGCTCTGCAACTTTCTTCCATCCTTCTTCAGTGGAGGGGTACTGGAGGAGCTTCTCCAGGTATTATTCGATGATGGCCTGCACCACTTCTCTGACCACAATGCTGATGGTGTTGGATGGCACCCTCCAGCCGTACTGCATGCTCCTGTTGGAGGTCCCTGAGGCCAGTTGGTGCAGAGTGAGTGCCACCTTGAGCCCAGGTTCCAGGCTGGGCCGGAAGCTGGTGTTTGCCTTGGCCAACCTGGGTGTCAGGCGCTGCACAACTTCGTCAAACATGGCTGGCGGCATCCTCATGAAGTTCTGGAACGCCTGAGTGTCTTCGCTCCTGAGCTCCACCATCAGCTTGTTTTACAGTCCGTCCTCTGCTCTTCTGGTGAACCATCTTCGGACCCACACTCTTTTTGGGTGGCTCCTTTTCTTCTCGCAGTAGTGTTCACAGAGTCTGCAGATGGCTTCGCACTGTTGCAGAACGATGGTGGCTGCCGAAAGGACGTTGTTATAATCCACGGTGGACATGACTGGATGCTGTGGAAGAGGAAGAGGCAGATGAAGGCTGCAGAGGTCTGCCCCGCTGGGCTGCTGTTATGAAAGTGAGATGCAGATATGTTGCTCCCCCTTTTTATAGGCAGTATAGGTGTCCCTTTGCATCCTCTAGGCATCCTCTCGGCATCCTCTAGGCATCCTCTAGACATCCTTAATATCCGAGATAGGTCACCTCTTCGGACGTTTTTTCCGTTTTACATGCTTTGTTTCCGTTCTGCATCCGCTAGACATCCGTTCTGCATTTGTTCTGCGTCCGTTCTGCTTCCTCCCCACGTCTGGGTGGATGGAGTTGTGTAGATGCGTAGCGGACGCCTAATGGATATAGCGGATGCACAACGGATGCGTAACAGATGCGTAGCGGATGCATAGCGGATGCAGAACCGACGAACTGGATACATTTTCTGCGCAAAAGTTTTAGGCAGCCCAAAACCTTCGGAGCGGATGAAACGTCCATAAACGGATGCTGGATGGATAGAGAGGAAGCCAAACGGAGGCAGTGAGTACATCGCGTTTTCGAACGGATGGCAAGGTTTTTTGTCCATTTTACATCCTCTTTGCATCCGTTGGTTCAGTGTGACATGTGCTTAAACTGGATTGGTGAGAAGTAGGTTTGATTTTTTTAAAAAAAAATACAACTAGATATCAAGGAATATTAAGTAGCTTTACTTTTGTGCTTCCTTAAAATAAAAAATGAAGTACAAAATATAAAAGTAGTGCTCTGTATAATTTGGTTCCTGAGTTTTGTACTTAATTGTTCGTGGAAAATTTGATGATGAAAATTTGGCAGCATCACATCTCTAAAGAGTTGGAGATCACCAACAAAACAAACTTCTAATCCTCCCCTCAAAGATTTTGGTTTCAATAAAATTTTGCAGAATAGAAAGCATTTTAAACAATCATGCTTAAAAGTACATTTTAAGTACATTCTAAATAAATTCTGTAACTAGTCCAAGATTATAATATATGGTATAAGGTATAGTCTTTGACTCAATGGATCCATAGTTGAGATCAACTAGAATCATTTCAGTTATTAATTGACCTGCTTAGGAAGGTGTGTGTGTGTGTATTCTGTGATGATTGAATTAACTCCTATCCTATATCATATAAAGCAATATATTAGCAAATTAAATCATTAAAATTTTAGATACTAAGTTACTTAGGCAGTAGTTTTACTAGTGTCTTATAGAATCTCCTAGTGTCACTCAGCTTTCACTGGAGTGATAGAAATCTGTCTTTTATTTCTATCACCTCAGTGATAGGAGATCCTAAAAGGTGCAATAAGTTATATGTAGGAAAATAATTATTAAAAGTATACAGAGTGAATAGAAGCAATAAATAGAACATACATCAACAATTGTGTCTGCAATGTTAAGGCCCTGTCACACTGCCCAACGGATGCAAAACGTTTGTAAAAAGGACACAGCGGACAAGAAAAATGTTCCATCCGTTGTTATCCGCTCTCAAAAGGGGAAAAAAATTGCATAAACAGAGTGGATAACACAGAAAGGAACGGACACGGGGAGGACGCATAGCGGATAGAAAGCGGATGCGCAATGGAAGCCCAGCAGATGGAAGCGGATGAGAGCAGATGGAACATCCATGAGGCTTCCGGGGGACCTCAGCAAAGCGGACGCGGAACGGATGAAGCAGATGCACAGCGGATGCACAGCGGATGCACAGCAGAAGCCTAACGGATACCTAGCATTAATTGCGCATGCGGGGAGGATGCATTGCATAAGCCCTGTGGATATAACGGAAGCAGCTCGGAGCAGCTCACCATTCAGAGGAAAGACCTGCTGCCGGACGGATTGACAGCCTTGCCTGCCCTGCCTGCATGCCTGCCTGCAAGCCTTGCTGCCAGCCTTCCTGCCAGCCTTACTGTCTGTCTGCCTGCCAGCCTTGCTGCCAGCCTCCCTGCAAGCCTTGCTGTCTGCCTGCCTGCCAGCCTTGCTGTTAGCCAGTCTGCCTGCAAGCCTTGGTGCCTGCCTGCCTGCCAGCCTTGATTCATGCCTGCCTGCCAGCCTTGCTGCCTGCCTTCCTGACAGTCTTGGTTCCTGCCTTCCTGCCAGCCTTGGTTCATGCCTGCCTGCCAGCCTTGGTGCCTGCCTGCCTGCCAGCCTTCCTGCAAGCCTTTCTGCCAGCCTTCCTGCGAAGCCTTGGTTCATGCCTCCCTGTCAGCCTTCCTGCCAGCCATGGTGCCTGCCTCCCTGCCAGCCTTTCTGCCAGGCTTGGTGCCTGCCAGCCTGCCAGCCTTCCTACCAGCCTTGGTTCCTGCCAGCCTCCCTGCCAGCCAGCAACCCCACAACCATGGGGAAGAACAGAAAGCCTCAGCCATCTGCTGCCAGCCCTGGCAAGAGGGACAGGGCCACCATCCCACCCCCTGGCCCTCACTCTGGTTCTGCTGGGGCTTCTGTAGCACGGGCTCACTCTTCTGGGGCTGGAGCTTCTGCTGCTTCTGCTTCTGGAGGAGCTGATGATGCAGGGGATCAGACAAGCACTCCAGCACCAGCCACCTCCACAGCACCTGGACCCTTCACCCCTGAGACTGAACGACCAAGAGGAGTTCCAGAGACTCATTTTTGTTTTATAGCTTGTTGTTAATAAAGTCTATCTTTTATTCACACACTTGCTTCATTTCTTTTTTTTTAATAAAGTCTTGCTGGAAACTTTTAGGAATGGTTTAAGTCTTTGCATGCTTCAGGGATGGGTTAAGATAGCAGTGGGGTAGGCAGGGATACCTGTGGATGTGTAATAGCTGTGGGATGGGTAAGGATAGCAGTAGGATGGGCAGGGATACCTTTGGGATGGTTAAGATAGCTGTGGGATAGATAAACCTCCAGTGCAAGCATAGTGGGACTGTATGGTTCTCCCTCCCAGGTGCCACACATATGGCCCTTTATTATCAATACTAATGTAATCATTCATCCACACATGTCAACACAAACACAACTCTTTATTAAATGCCCTGTTCATTGTAGGCTCACCCAACATACATGGCCCAATTTCATCAGTGTGATGAGACAGGCTGAAGGAAGCATCCATTAGTCATCTATCAACCTGTCTAGCCACTCCACTGCTCCAGCTGAGGAGTTGCACCAGTGTCTCAGGAGGTTGCGTTGCTTCTTACCTTCACGTGAGGCTCTGTTGGGGCCTTGCACATCCTCAGTGTCTATCAGGTTTTGCCCTTGCCTCCTTTCACCAGGCTCCATGTCCCCATTGCCTTGTTGGAGGTCCACGAGCCTGTTCTGCAAGAATGGGTAGTGGGTGCGCATGAGATTGTGCAGGATGCAGCAAGCTTCCACGATCCTCCTCACGGTCTCTGGGCGATGCTGCATGGTGGTGAGAAGTACCTGGAACCTGTTGGCCAGGATGCCAAAGGCGTTCTCCACCACCTGCCTTGCCCTGGACAGCCTGTAGTTGAAGATCCTCTCTTCACGGGTGAGGCATTTGGAGGTGTAGGGCTTCATGAGGTAGGTTCTGCAGGAGAAGGCGTCATCCCCCACAATGAAGTAGGGCACATCTTGTGTGTCGTTGGGTAGGGGTTCTGGATCTGGGAAGCCCACGATGAGGTTGCGTTCCAGCCCCTCCTTGATGTCACTGGCGTTGTATACCTGGGCATCTGAAGATGAGCCGTTGCCTGAAGCATTGATGTACATGAACTTGTAGTCAGCATTGACCATGGTGAAGAGGATGATGCTGAAGAAGCCCTTGTAGTTGAAATAAGTGGATCCCGACTTGGCTGGCGCTTTGCAGGCCACGTGCTTGCCATCGATGGCTCCAACGGTGTGTGGGAAGTTCCACCTCTGATACCACTGCTCTGCAACTTTCTTCCATCCTTCTTCAGTGGAAGGGCACTGGAGGAGCTCCTCCTTGTATTCTTCGATGATGGCCTGCACCACTTCTCTGACCACAAAGCTGATGGTGCTGGGTGGCACCCTCCAGCCGTACTGCATGCTCCTGTAGGTGGCCCCTGAGGCTAGGTGGCACAGAGTCAGTGCCACCTTGAGCCCAGGTTCCAGGCTGGGCTGGAAGTTGGTGTTTGCCTTGGTCAACCTGGGTGTCAGGCGCTGCACAACTTCGTCAAACATGGCTAGCGGCATCCTCATGAAATTCTGGAACGCCCGAGTGTCTTCGTTCCTGAGCTCCACCATCAGCTTGTTGTACAGTCCATACTCTGCTCTTCTGGCGATCCATCTTCGGACCCAGATGCTTCTTGGCCGCCTCTTTTTCTTCCCGTAGTAGAGTTCCCAAAGCCTGTAGATGGCTTTGCACTGTTGCAGAAGGATGGTGGCTGCCAAAAGGACTTTGTTATGATCCACGTTGGACATGACTGGATGCTCTGGAAGAGCAAGAGTCAGATGAAGGCTGCAGAGATCTGCACCGCAGGGCTGCTGTTCTGAAAGTGAGATCCAGGTGAGTTGCTCCCCTTTTTTATAGGCAGTGTAGGTTTTCCCCTAGGTGTCCCTTTGCATCCTCTAGGCATCCTCTAGACATCCTTTATATCCGAGATAGGTCCCCTCTGCGAACGTTTTTTCCATTTTAAATGCTTTGTTTCCATTCTGCATCCGCTAGGCATCCGTTCTGCATCCGTTCCGCATCCGTTCCGCTTCCTCCCTGCGTCCATTTACCACTGGAGCAGATGGAGTTGCGCAGATGTGCAGCGGATGCCTAGCGGATATAGCAGATGAGTAATGGATGCAGAACGATGCCTAGCGGATGCCTAGCGGATGCACAATGGACACATTGGATACATTTTCCGCTCAAAAGTTTTGAGCAGTTCAAAACTTTCTGAGTGGATGAAACATCAATAGATGGATGCTGGACGGATAGAGAGGATGAAAAATGGAGGCAGTGTGTACAGAACGGATGCATCACGTTAATCAACGGATGACAAGTGTTTTTCTCCATTTTACATCCTCTTTCCATCCATTGGTGCAGTGTGACAGGGGCTTTAGAGTGTTAATTTATGTTAGTTCAGCACAGATCTTCAGTTCGCAATTATTTTGCCAATAATGAACCTTATGCTTAAAATTGATTATTTGAATACCAGATGGCAAATATGAATGTGTGTGTGATTTAGCCTCTTTAAATTTTCACTTATTCTCAAGTTTTCCCCTGTATTCTTGTGTGAATCTGTATTTCCCAAGCTCAAATCTTTGCATTAATTATTAAATTAATATCTACTATTCAAGAAACAAATATTGAAATAAGTACTTGG
>BLBF01000031.1:22626043-22725725 GCA_015471245.1 Laticauda colubrina | reverse complement strand
TTAATGTTTTGTATGTTTGTCTGTTTGTAGAAAATTAATAAAAAACTAAAAAAAAAAAATATTAAAGACTGAGCAGAGGTTAGGAATTATTACAGCAGAGTAGAATTTTTCCTTTTGATTATGGAAGTTGTTTGTTGCACAATGACTGGGATTCCAGATGGAGTTTATAACCTTTCTTTTACCTGATTATTTATTTATTAGATTTGTATCCCACCTTTATTAATTTTTAAGTTTCTTAAGGCAGCAAACATATCTAATACTCCTTCCTACTATTTTCCCCACAGCAACAATCCTATGAACTGAGTTGAACTGAAAAAGAGTGATAGCTGCTTTCATGCCTAAAATGGGACTAGAACTCAGTCTCCTGATTTCTGGGCCAGTATTTTAAACCACTACATTAAATTAATTACCATTCTCCTGAGCCAATAATGTCTTTTTGTAGTTTCAGAAAGCCTTGCAATCTTTCTAAAAGTGCAACCTTTCTGAAAATCTTGCCTTGGCCAAAATGGGTATTTTCCACATATACAAAGGAATGGAAGAACTACCAAGCAGAGAGTAAAATAATACTTTACCCAATCCAGATTAAATTGCACAATTGCACAGTGCCTCAAAGATATGTATGAAGATTTTAATAAGAGTACACTTTTTCCCAGAAAAATTCCACATATCTCCAGGTGAAATTTTAAGAGCTATCTGTTGGCTTATGCTAAGGTAGGAGAGTCAAATTCATGTCAGTGTCATTACGTGACATATCATGACTTCCCCCCTTTGCTAAATTGGATGTGGGTGTGACCAGCGCATGACGATCTGGCTCATGGGCTGCGAGTTCGACAGCCCTGTGCTAAGGCAAGGTATATAGTAAATTCTCCAGGAAGGGTAATAGAATTTGGAGAAGTTCAGACAATTTTCTCAGAGTCTTTAACTCAAAAAGACATGTTTGAATATGTGCCTAGCATCACAGTGGTCTTTTCAATACTACTATGCTACAGAAAATAGGGGGTCCTGCTTTCAAAAATCTGCCAGACAGAGAAATAGTTTAAGAAATCTAGCTTGATTCTTTTTCAGATAAGTATGAATTTAATTATCAAATAAATATCCAAGTCAGTATAAAGGACACACCAATTAGGTGAATAGAATAGAAAAAAATGGTTTTGCATAGATATAAATAAGTCTGCTGAAATGTAATGATTAATGGATAGAATGCTGCAAACCATCCAGAAGTCCAGCAAAATGGTTCTAAGTGATAATACTTTAGCAAGTCCACAATTGATCAAAAATTTGAATATTTTCCTTATAAGAAGAAGCAAACAAAAGGGAAAGTTATGTATTTAATTTCTACAGCCATCCATACCAATAAGTGACTTTGGGCAGCAGTCTACAATTAACTAGGATATCAGCTGAACTTGGTTAGTAGCTAAGGCTACTAGAACCAGAATGCAAAATCTAGGCAGCTATCAGATGTCAGCAAGGAAATACAGAACCTGAAGCTTCTTGTTGTCTCACTGCAAATCCAATATGTTTTCCAAATCTTAAACATAACTTTTAAAAAAATATGTACTGAGAAATTTAAATAATTCAAGGTATTGAATTTGGAAAGGCACATGCTGTCAGAATTTCTCTTTTGCTCCACTTATGTGTGATCAAAGCTTGATCATGGCAAGTCATTTTGTGCAACCTTTTTTCTATAAATCAATTGACCATTTCAAAGAGTTATTGAGGAGCATATAAAATGTAAGATATACTAGATACATAAGCAGAAATTACTGTCAAATATAGAAGCAAGCATGTTTTTTTTCTTCTTCTTTTTAAACCAATCAATCAATCTTTATTACGATCATAGACCAGAGTAAAAGTTAAACACTGAAATAAAATAAAAGAGGACAGGACAGGACAGGACATACTAATGTATTACAATTGATGGTGAAATCATCAGTGGATAACCAGGGTCTGGTTTTACAGATAGTAAAACTTAGTTATGTTCAACAAACTGTATCATACTGATCCAACAGAAGTAACTTTGCATAAAAAGGATTGGAATTCCAAGGATATTTTGTCAGGTAAGGTGTTATAAAAAGAGTGTGTGAACACTTATAAAAGATGCAAAATGACAAGAAAAAAAGTGATTTTAATGGCACCTTGTCCATAGGAGCACAATTTTAGCTCATACAGGACATTTTTTTTTTTATATTGGGCCTAAACAGCTTCTGTGGGCAAAGTATTACAGCAAGCTAGAATTAATGCCCTCCAAAATTTAGAGACAGTTACAATATATGTTATAAATATTTCACCAGCTTGTGAAGGAAAGTCTTTGCTCATGAAAACATTCCTCAGTAAATAAAGCAGACAGGTCCTGTTGGACTTCCTAATCTTTCAAAGATTGTTTAAGCCCCTGTCACACTGCACCAACGGATGCAAAGAGGATGTAAAACGGATAAAAAAGCTTGCTATCCATTGGTTAACGCGATGTACTCACTGCCTCCGTTTTGCTTCCTCTCTATCTGTCCAGCATCCGTTTATGGACGTTTCATCCACTCAGAAAGTTTTGAGCTGCTTAAAACTTTTGCGTGGAAAATGTATCCAATTCGTCCATTCTGCATCCTCTAGGCATCCGCTAGGCATCCGTTCTGCATCCGTTACGCATCCACTATATCCGCTAGGTATCCGCTGCGCATCCGCGCAACTCCATCCGCTCCAGCAGTAAACGGACGCAGGGAGGAAGCAGAACGGACATGGAACGGATGCAGAACGGATGCCTAGCGGATGCAGCATGGAAACAAAGCATGTAAAACGGAAAATACGTTCGCAGAGGGGACCTATCTCGGATATTAAGGATGTCTAGAGGATGCCTAGAGGATGCCTAAAGGATGCAAAGGGACACCTATACTGCCTATAAAAAGGGGGAGCAACTCATCTGGATCTCACTTTCAGAACAGCAGCCCTGCTGCAGACCTCTGCAGCCTTCATCTGCTTCTTCCTCTTCCACAGCATGCAGTCATGTCCACCGTGGATCGTAACAAAGTCCTTTTGGCAGCCACCATCCTTCTGCAACAGTGCGAAGCCATCTACAGGCTCTGTGAACTCTACTACAGGAAGAAAAAGAGGTGGCCAAGAAGTGTCTGGGTACGAAGATGGTTCACCAGAAGAGCAGAGGACGGACTGTACAACAAGCTGATGGTTGAGCTCAGGAACGAAGACACTCGGGCATTCCAGAACTTCATGAGGATGCCTCCAGCCATGTTTGATGAAGTTGTGCAGCGCCTGACATCCAGGTTGATCAAGGCAAACACCAATTTCCGGCCCAGCCTGGAACCTGGGCTCAAGGTGGCACTGACTCTGCGCCACCTGGCCTCAGGGACCACCTACAGGAGCATGCAGTACGGCTGGAGGGTGCCACCCAACACCATCAGCATTGTGGTCAGAGAAGTGGTGCAGGCCATCATCGAAGAATACGAGGAGGAGCTCCTCCAGTGCCCCACCACTGAAGAAGGATGGAAGAAAGTTGCAGAGCAGTGGTATCAGAGGTGGAACTTCCCACACACCGTTTGAGCCCTCGATGGCAAGCACGTGGCCTGCAAAGCGCCAGCCAAATCGGGGTCCACTTATTTCAACTACAAGGGCTTCTTCAGCATCATCCTCTTCGCCATGGTCGATGCTGACTACAAGTTCATGTACATCGATGCTTCAGGCAACGGCTCATCTTCAGATGCCCAGATATACAACGCAAGTGACCTCAAGGGTGGGCTGGAACGCAACCTCATCGTGGGCTTCCCAGATTCAGACCCCCTGTCCAACGACACGCAAGATGTGCCCTACTTCATCATGGGGGATGACTCCTTCTCCCTCACAACCTACTTCATGAAGCTCTACAACTCCAAATACCTCACCCGTGAAGAGAGGATCTTCAACTACAGGCTGTCCAGGGCAAGGCGGGTGGTGGAGAATGCCTTTGGCATCCTGGCCAACAGGTTCCAGGTACTTCTCACCACCATGCAGCATTGCCCGGAGACCGTGAGGAGGATCATGGAAGCTTGCTGCATCCTGCACAATCTCATGCGCACCCGCTACCCAGTGTTGCAGAACAGGCTCGTGGACCTCCAGCAAGGCAATGGGGACATGGAGCCTGGGGAATGGAGGCAAGGGCGAAACCTGATAGACACTCAGGATGTGCAATGTCCCAACAGAGCCTCACGTGAAGGGAAGAAGCAGCGCAACCTCCTGAAACACTGGTGCAACTCCCCAGCTGGAGCGGTGCAGTGGCAAGACAGGATGATAGATGCTTAATGGATGCTTCCTTCAGCCTGTCTCATCACACTGATGAGATTGTGCCATGTATGTTGAGTGGCCCTACAATGATCAGGGCATTTAATAAATAGTTGTGTTTGTGTTGACATGTGTGGATGATTATTACATTATTATTGATAATAAAGGGCCATAGGTGTGGCACCTGGGAGGGTGGACCATCCCGTCCCACTATGCTTGCACTGGAGGTTTATCTATCCCACAGCTATTACCCATCCTAAAGGTATCCCTGCCCATCCCACTGCTATCTTAACCCTTCCCACAAGCATGCAAAGGCTTAAACCATTTCTAAAAGTTTCCAGCAAGACTTTATTAAAAAAAAGAAATGAAGCAAGTGTGTGAATCAAAAATAGACTTTATTAACAACAAGCTATAAAACAAAAATGAGTCTCTGGCACTCCTTTTGGTCGCTCAGTCTCAGGGGTGAAGGGTCCAGGTGCTGTGGAGGTGGCTGGTGATGGTGTGCTTGTCATTAGCTCCTCCAGAAGCAGAAGCAGCAGAAGCCCCAGCCCCAGAAGAGCGAGCCCGTGCTGCAGAAGCCCCAGCAGAACCAGAGTGAGGGCCAGGGGGCGGGATGGTAAATGTGTCCCTCTTGCAAGGGCTGGCAGCAGATGGCTGAGGCTTGTTGTGCTTCCGCATGGTTGTGGGGTTGCTGGCTGGCAGGGAGGCTGGCAGGAACCAAGGCTGGTAGGAAGGCTGGCAGGGAGGCAGGCACTAAGGCTGGCCAGAAGGCTGGCAGGGAGGCAGGCACCAAGGCTGGCAGGAAGGCTGGCAGGGAGGCAGGCACCAAGGCTGGCAGGAAGGCTGCCAGGCAGGCAGGCACCAAGGCTGACAGGAAGGCTGGCAGGCAGGCTGGCAGGCAGGCAGCCACCAAGGCTGGCAGGAAGGCTGGCAGGAAGGCATGCACCAAGGCTGGCAGGCAGACGTGAACCAAGGCTGGCAGGAAGGCAGGCACCAAGGCTGGCAGGTAGACTGGCTGGCAGCAAGGCTGGCAGGCAGGCTGGCAGCAAGGCTTGCAGGCAGGCAGGCAGCAAGGCTGGCAGGGAGGCTGGCAGCAAGGCTGGCAGGCAGGCAGGCAGCAAGGCTTGCAGAAAGGCTTGCAGGCAGGCATGCAGGCAGGGCAGGCAAGGTTGTCAATCCGTCCGGCAGCAGGTCTTTCCTCTGAATGGTTACCTGCTTCCGAGCTGCTTCCCTTTATATCCATGGGGCTTACGCTATGCATCCTCCCCGCATGTGCAATTAACGCTCGGTATCCGTTCGGCTTCCGCTGTGCATCCGCTAGGCTTCCACTCTGCATCCGCTTCATCCGCTGTGTATCCGCTGTATCCGTTCTGCATCTGCTTTGCTGCGCCCCCCTGGAAGCCTAGCGGATGTGCCATCCGCTCCCATCCGCTTCCATCCGCTGGGTTTCCGTTCCGCATCCGCTTTCCATCCGCCCTGCGTCCTCCCCCTGTCCGTGTTATCCGCTCCGGTTATGCAAATTTTTTCCCCCTTTTGAGAGCGGATAATAACGGATGGAACATTTTGCTCGTCTGTTGTGTCCGTTTTGCATCTGTTGGGCAGTGTGACAGGGCCTTTAAAAGTACTAAATGCCCATAATTAGGAACTCCTCCTTAGAGAGGCCAAAATATTGGAGTTTTAATGAAATAACCCTAATCCATGTTGATTTATAGTTATCCTCCATAAAGAGAAGTCTCAAATCTGTGGGGAAGAACAGCAAGTTCAGCCAGTGTGTTATAATGCAGATCCATTCACTATTTCAACTTTCAACAACCCAACCTGCCTCCTTGGAACTGCACTAGGAACACAGGGGCCTACCTGAAATATAGCCCCTTAGAAATTTGGACTGAACCCTTTTGTGAGGGATAAAAGAGGAATAAGGTCTTATCTGCATATCACAGAGTAATTGTGCAGAAGTTTTTGCTGAAAATAACTTCAGTGCTGCTGATATATACTGTGCTCCTCTGGTGAAATAGAAGGATTGGATTGCGGCCACTAGGTTCTCTTTTGTTTTGTTCTTGTGGCATCTTGTGGCATCTTGTGGCATAGTATAATTTTGATGGGCACTGCATTTGGGGGAACTATAGAAAATCATGTCCAAACTTTTGAAGATTTTAATTTGTTCAATATTCTGGCTGTTTATCCTCCTGGCATGCTGCTTAGAAGTCTCTGCAAAAATCAGGATTTTGATTTTGCCATGATTGATTTCAAAAACTTCCTCTGAACAGTCTTTGGTCAAAACATTCAGGGCTCATTTGACTCCAGTTAGTGTTTGTAACAGAAGTGCTATGTTGTCTTCATATAACATGGTGGCAATTTGTCTGTGTCCTAGTTTTGGGGTGTGTATGTTCTAATTGGTTCATTTTGGCCATGAGTGAATTTGTACCTGGCAGGGGAGACACTTTGATAATATATTTTTTTCCTAAATACACTTAGGATTAAATGGAATTGGTACATTATAAGTTTGTCAAACATCAGGAGAAGTTACAGGGGGCAGTTTACTGACTCCATAAACTATTTGGAGAGGGCTGTAAAGCACTATGTGCTATTCCTATTGGTATTATAAGCAATTAATGCTGCATATATCAAAGTCAATTGAATTGTTTTTGCAACAAAATTAAATTAATAAGAGAACACAGCTAACAATCTTAAGCAAGACTGATAATGATTTATTAGTATGTCTTGAAATATGTTAAATTGCTATACAAGAGTATAAACACATCTAAAACAGTGCAATAAGTGAAACATTCAGAGAATACAGCATTAAACAAACAAACAAAAAAAAACCCCACCATATAGTAAGTCTGTGTTGTATCCTGGTAAAATGTTCCAGCTAGATTAAGAGCTGAGGTGTTAAATTAGTCCCAGTCTCAACTTCCTATATCCATAGACAGGTATTTTCAGGGATATATTACCTCTCAGCCTGGCCTACTTACAAGATTATAGTGAAGATGAAACTGAAAAATCCTATAGATTACTTTGACCTCCTGAAGGAAAGGCAGAATATCAGTGTAATGAATGGATGAGTTAAGCAAGCAAGCAACATTTTTGTCAAAGGAACATTCTCAACAACATCTCAGTGCAATCCAAGAAAATTAAGGTATGGGAATACTCAATCGTAGAAGCTGGCTTAAATAAATGCTATGGAATTTATTCTACATGATATCTTTTGAAACCCTCTGAGGAGGAAATCCTAAAATGAACAGTTTAGCCAATTGTTCATTTTGAATGTAGCCATTCAAAGGTTTGAGGTCTGAAATAGAGTCCCTTCTGAATGTTAGAGTATCTGGGCTGGCTATTCAAAAAGATATTTATCCCAAATTATTGGGTCTCAGCTATTTTGGCCTTCAAACTATCAGTTATTTATTTTCTAGGAGAGGGTGTGGGTAGGAAGTCAACATAGTTGGGATATCATTAGCAATTTTTCATTCTGAAGAGTTTTTAAGAGGAGAAACATTACATTTGAGATTTCTGTAAATCTCTCGTCTCTATACAATACAGCTAATTTCAATCCATACTCATCAAAGAAAACATGAATATTACCTTCCATATTTTATAGGTTATGGTTTCCATGGAAGCCAACATGTGAACAGTTCTTCAATCTCTTGCCAATATATCCATATCATTTACAAATGTCTGCAAAAGAATCTAATTTTTAACCGTGGTAATAAGGACAAGGTTTTATTGGCACACTCAAAATATGGGTATTACAAATGAAAGAAAAATCTGAATGGTGCCAAAAATTTGAATTTAGCATTGCCAAATATGCTTCATAGCTCCTCTGGGACTTGAACTTTAATCTTTCTAACAGAGTCTGATGCCCTAATAATAATAATTTCTTTTTTGTTGGTAAGTTTCCTCCATCTGTGCATCTGTGCATCGATGCATGGGGAGAGAAAGAGAGAGAGAGAAAGAGAGCCTCTTCTATCGAGACTTCCAAATGAGAAAAGAATGCTGCAATTGTCCCATTACAACAGTATCTAATTTGTGAGTTCATCACTACACTAAGATCAATCAACATTTGTCAACAATAATTCTAGCTCCTTTTCATTAGTTAAATAATCTTTGCATACTGAACAAATGAATTCATTCCAGAAGTATAGACTTAAAAGATTTTGTGATGACCCGTAATCTCTCAAAATAACCCCAAACCCAAAACATATATTAAAGTCTGGTAAGGCCTTCAACTTAACTTCAATGTTTTATTAGGCACAGTTTAAAGTCACAAAAGTAACTAATGAGGCAAATAGAAAACCAAAACAAACTGCATTGATGAGAGTTCCGAAGCAAGCCAAGATAACTAATCATAAACTCCAGGCAAATAATTGAGGAGAGTCCACAGGAAGAACTCCAGCACAGACAAACCTATTTCAAGGTGAACACTAAAATTGACTCCTGCAAATTCTAACTGCGCAGTTGCAAACTTATATACATAGCTCCCACCTGCAAGCCACGAGGAAAATCATAGTAATCTCCTCTTGAGTAGACCCCACTTTTCCCTAATCCTCTCCTCCCTGCAAGACCTAGGATGGATAGGGAATGGGCCTGGATCCTATTCTGACTGCTCAGCTGATCTCTGCCCTTCCCCAGCCTCCTCCACCACCTCTTGAGCCACGCTCCCACTCCCTGTTGGCTGTTCCTCCTCTTCCTAAGAGTCAATCTCCACCAGGGGCATGACAGATTTTTTCTCACATTTATTCTTGAACGTTGTCTTCAAGAGACAAGCAGTTTAGGAAAAACAAACCATTGAGGAAATAGCATACAGCCGTAGCAACCCATATATAATATTGTACTTACCTGGAGCAAAATGGACAACTGCTGGCATATTTTGAGACAGACTATTCCATCTTGTTTGAAGGCTTCCACCATTGTTCTGCCAAAGAAGTTCCCTATCAATAACCTCAATGATTACAGACCAGTGGCACTCACTCCTATCATCATGAAGTGCTTTGAGAAATTGGTCTGCCAGCACATCATTTCTGGCCTTCTAAATACATTTGATAAACACCAGTTTGCATACAGAAAAAATAGATCGACAGAGGACGTGATAGCCATCACTCTTCACACTGCTCTGATTCATCTAGAACAGCGTGAGGATGTTTTTGTGGATTTTAGTTATGCGTTTAACACAGAATTCAACATAGACTAGTTTCTAAACTTCTGGACCTTGGTCTTTGTAATTCAATCTGCCTTTGGATGATGGATTTCATATCTGACCTCTCACAGAGGTTCAGATTAGGTAATCATACCTCTTCAGCCCTTAAGGCCCGGTCCCACTGGCTGACGGATGCAAAACATATGCATAAATGACACAGCGGATAAGCAAAATTTCAGGGATGACTCCATCCGTTGTCATCCGTTCCAAAAAGTGGTGAAAATTTGCATAAACAGAACAGAAAAGAACGGAAAAGAACAGATGTGGGTAGTATGTAGCGGCGATGTTAAACAGATGTTCATCAGAAGCCTAGCGGATGGAAGCGGATGACACCTCCAAAGGGGTTCCGGGGGAGAATTTTGAATTGGACGCATAGCGGAAGGGGCGGATGCATAGCAGATGAAGTGGATGCATCACGGACGCCTACAGGAAACAAAGGGGATGCCGCGCAGATGTATATCGGATACAAAGTGTTCACTGCGCATGCGGGGAGTATGAATTGCGTCAGCTCCATGGATATAAAAGGATGCAGCATGCACGCAGTCAGCATATAGGGGAAAGACGTGCTGCCATGTCTATTTTTCAGGAACACCATGGTTCATCAGTCAGGCAAGAAGAGGAAGCCCGTGCCGACTTGTTCAAGCCCTGGCAAAGTGAAGAAGGCCAGAACCAGCATCCCACCCTCTGGCACTGACTCTGAAGCTGCTGCTGCTGCTGCTGCTGCTGCTGTGGTGGACCAGCCCCAAAGCCCTCAAAGCCCTGCTGCTGAAGACCCTGCTGCTCAAGCCTTTGAAGGCCCTGCTGCTCAAGCCCCTGAAGGCCCTGCTGCTCAAGCCCCTGCCAGAGGGAGGAAGAGGCAAGGGAAGGAGAAGGGAGAGAGGAAACAGTACACTGTTTCCGAGGAGCATGAGGATGAGGTGCTGGAATGGCTGAGGGAGAACGAGTACCTCTGGAGAAAGGGCCACAGACTGTATCGCGACACCAAGAAGAAGCAGGCAGCTTGGAGAAACAAGGCAGAGAGCCTGGGGAATACTGCAGAAGTATTCCTAGGATGGTGGAAGCATATGACACCAGGTATGGCAAGCTACACCTCAAGAAATCCGGGCAGGCTGCTGTCAAGCTCACTGACCAGGAGATGTACATCATGGCCAAGTGCAGTTTCCTGGAGGGTGAGATCTGCCACCAAGGAGCAGTCCCTCTGAGACCCCTCTCCTTCAGACAGCCCACAGACAGCCAGTCCTCTTCCAGCCAGGAGCCAGCTACCTTGTCGAGTAGCTACCCTGTCCAGGCAGGTGTCCTCAGAAGGCCCCAAAGCAGAGATCCCCCCCCCCAACATCTGCACTCCCCATGCCGGCAGACTTGGAGGATCCCATGGAGGATGACGCCCTGCTGTCACAAATGGAGGAAGAAGCAGCATCCACCAGAGGCCAACCAGCCCCCACCCCCATTCCCAGCTCCAGAGGAGGCAGGCAGAGAGGCAGACTGGAGGGCCAGGACCACAGTGTGCTGTTGGAGATCAGGGACATAATGAAGACCAGCACAGAACTTCTCTGTCAGCTGGTCAGCTGGTCCACAGAGCATCCTCGGGCCAGAACACTTTCATCACCTATGTGAGCCAGACCCTGAGGGACCTGCCCGAGGCCCAGTACCAGGTGATGAAGCAGAAGATCACAGCACTTCTGCACAACCCTCAAGGCCCAGCTGAAGCTGCTCCTACCCAGTCCAGTTCTGCTCCTCCACCCCAGGTGATGTCACAGCCCTTCCACAGCTTTCAGCAGCTCCTCACCGACCAAGGCTATAAATACCAGGACTTCACACAGCAGAAGCAGAACTTCCCATTCCAGGCTCAGGTTCCTCGCATGCCACAGACGCCACTCCTCACCCAGCTGCAGACCAGACAGCCCCTCTACACTCCTCCTTCCTCCACCCCACAGCCAAGCCTGTCAACGGACAATCTGTCATCAGTATTGGGCCTGACATCTCAAGTCCTTGATGAAGGGCCTCTCAACCTCATGGAACTGAGTCAGCTCTCGGATAGCTTCCTGAACAAACCACCACCTGTTGTACCCTCGGGGCCAAGCACCCCAATGGTGCCTCAGACCAGCACTCAAGCCACAGCCACCTCCACAGTCCCTGCCCACTTAACAGCTGAGACCATGGACATGATTCAGAGTGACTGAGAGTAATGTCAGAGACTGAGTTGTTTACTTGTTAAGTTTATCTTTGCTTAAGACACTTTACTTGGTTCATTTTGCTTATTTAATAAAGTCATAAAGTTTACCTAAGAAAGTTAATAAAGGTTATCTTTGCTTAACACACTGAGTTTACTTGGTTCATTTTTTTTAACTTAATAAAGTGTTGGTGAAAACTTTGAAAAAATGGCTAAGCCTTTGCATGTTTGTGGGATAGATAAGGATAGTTGTGGGATAGATAAACCTCCAGTGCAAGCATAGTGGGACTGTATGGTCCACCCTCCCAGCTGCCACACATATGGACCTTTATTATCAATAACAATTTATTCATTGATCAACACATTTTAAAATAAACAAAGCTCTTTATTAATGCCTTATTCATTCTAGGACCACTCAACATACATGGCCCAATCTCATCAGTGTTATGCGACAGCCTCAAGGAAGCATCAATTCATCATCTATCATCCTGTCTTGCCACTCCACTGCTCCACCTGGGGAGTTGCACCAGTGTCTCAGGAGGTTGCGCTGCTTCTTCCCTTCATGTGAAGCTCTGTTGGGGCCTTGTACATCCACAGTGTCTATCAGGTTTCATCCTTGCCTCCATTCACCAGGCTCCATGTCCCCATTCCCTTGTTGATGGTTGACAAGTCTGTTCTGCAACACTGGGTAGCGGGTGAACATGAGATTGTGCAGGATGCAGCAAGCTTCCATGATGCTCCTCACAGTCTCTGTGTCGTGCTGCATGGTGGTAAGAAGTATCTGGAATCTGTTGGCCAGGATGCCAAAGGCGTTCTCCACCACCCGTCTTGCCCTGGGCAGCCTGTAGTTGAAGATCCTCTCTTCACGGATGAGGTATGTTGAACTGTACGACTTCATGAGGTAGGTTCTGAGGGAGAAGGCGTCATCACCAACAATGAAGTAAGGCACATCTTGTGTGTTGTTGGGTAGGGAGTCTGGACCTGGAAAACCCATGATGAGGTTGTGTTCCAGCCCATCCTTGAGGTCACTTGCATTGTGTATCTGGCCATCTGAAGCTGACCCATTTCCTGAAGCATCGTTGTAGATAAACTTGTAGTCAGCATCAACCTTGGCAAAGAGGATGATATTGAAGAAGCCCTTGTAGTTGTAATAAGTGGACCCTGAGTTGGCTGGATCTTTGCAGGCTATGTACTTCCCATCTATGGCTCCAACGGTGTGAGGAAAGTTCCACCTCTGATACCACTCTTCTGCAAGTTTTCTCCAGCCTTGTTCAGTGGTGGGGCACCTGAGGAGCTCCTCCACGTATTCTTGAATGATGGCCTGTACCATTTCTCTGACCACTTTCCTGATGCTGTTGTGTGGCACCCTCCATGCATATTGCATGTTTCTGTATGTGGTTCCGGAGGCCAGGTGCCGCAGAGTCAGTGCCACCTTCAGTCCAGGGTCCAGGTTGGGACGGAAGTTGGTGCTAGGCTTGGTCAACTTGGGTCTCAGATACTCTACAAGTTCGTCAAACATGGCTGGTGGCATCCTCGTGAAGTGATGGAATGCATGAGGGTCTTCATTCTTCAGCTCCACCATCAACTGGTCATAAAGTCCAAACTCCATTCTTCTCATGATCCATCCTCGAACTCACACAGCTCTTGGATGTCTCCTTCTTCTCCTTCTGTGTAAAACTTGATAAAGTCTGAATAGGTTTTGGTTCTGGTGATGAATGAGTACAGCTATCATACGGACTGTGTCATCATCCACGGTGGACAACAATTGATGATGTTGAAGACCAAGGCCAAGGGTGAAGAGATCTGTACACCATGGCTGCTGGACTCATACTGAGATCCAGATGATTTTCTCCCCCTTTTTATAGAAAATATCGGTTGTCCGCTAGGTGTCCTTCTACATACTCTAGACATACTCCAGACATCCTAAATATACGAGATACATCCCAGATACAAACGTGTTGTCTGTTTTTAATACTTTATATACGCGATGCATACGCTTACATCCTTTCTATTTCCATGCTACTAACACTGTATTCACGTTTCATGTACCTTTTGTTTCCTCTCTCTTTCCATTTTCAACTGCAGTGGATGTGAGTTGAGGGGATGGTCAGAGGATGCAGAGATGATACAGCGGATGTTTAATCGATGATAATGGACATAAAACGTTTGTTGCCTGTATATGTCGTGCATGTACATCATACGCGGCGGAAAGTTCATCCGTTCACAAAGTTTTGTGCAGCTCAAAACTTCTTGCGCGGATGAAATTGCAGTGGATGGATGCTCGACGGATAAAGCGCATGAAACACGTATGCAGTGAGTACACAATGGATGCATCGCATTTTCCAACAGATTGCAAGCTTTTTTTAATGTTTTACATCCTTTTGCATTCCTAAGTGCAGTGGGACTGGGCCTTTATTCTTAACACTGGTACACCACAGGTTGCGTGTTGAGTCCCTTACTCTATACTCTTTATGTGCATAACTGCATTCCCACTCATTTTAGTCATACTATTGCTAAATTTGCAGATGATACAACAGTGGTGGGACTTATCTCCAGGAGGGATGAGTCTGCCTACTGATATGAGGTGGACCAGTTGCTTTAGTGGTGTGGAGACAATAACTTGGTCCTCAATAAGACCAAGGAGCTTATAGTGGATTATAGAAGGAGCAGATCAGACACACAGCCCTTGCTTATCAATGGAGACCGAGTGGAACAAGTGGCCAGTTTTAATTTTCTGGGTGTTACCCTAAAAGAGGACTTGACCTGGGCTGCCCACATTGCAGCTCTGGTTAAAAGGCCCCAGCAGAAATTATACTACCTGAGGCTTCTCAGAAAACAACAACTGAATGAAAAGCTGCTGATGACCTTCTACCGCTGCACCATAAGAGAGCATTTTAACATACTGCACCTCTGTATGGTTTGCCAATTGCACAGTGACAGGTAGGAAAACACTCCAGTGGGTTAATGTCATTGCCCAGAAGATCATTGGTTGCCCTCTCCCCTCTTTGGAAGAGCTTTATCGCTCCCGCTGCCTTAAGAAAGTTCAAAATATTCTCAAAGATCCATCTCATCCTGGAAACCCTTTTTTTTTTAACTATTACCATCTGGAAGATGGTACAGAATAATAAAAACAAGGACAAATAGGCTGAAAAACAGCTTCTATCCCAGGGCAGTAGGTTTTTTGAATTTTGCTGTATAGTGCAGTGTTGGGTGTGGTGTCAGGTTTTTCTGGTTCAATGTGTGAAGGGTGAAGGATGTGTGTTGTGTTTATTTTCATGATCATGGTCATAAAATGCACTGAAGATGGTGTTTGATTTCGTTGTATGAGATATCATGACAATAAAGTAAACTAACTAACTATATGTGATACTCCAATTAAAGACTAGAATAAACTAATAGATCTCATATAAGCTAAAAGTGGTACAGGTAGTCCTTGTCTTTAAAGCACAGTTGAACCCCAAATTTCTGTTGCTAAATGAGATTTGTTGGGTGAGTTTTGCCCCATTTTATGACTTTTCTTGCCACAGTTGATTAGGAAATCATCACAGTTGTTAAGTTAGTAACACGATTGTAAAATAAATCTGGCTTCCCCATTGACTTTGCTTGTCAGAAGGTCACTAAGAGAATTGCATGATCCCAATGCACTGCAAACATCACAAATGTGAATCAGTTGCCAAGTGTCTGAAGTTTGATCCCATGACTACTAGGAGGCTGCAACAGTCATAAGTGTAAAAAAAGGTCATCACTTTTTTCAGTTCCGTTCTAAACTTTGAACGGTCACTAAACAAACTGTTGTAAGGTGAGGACTATCTTTATTTTGTCTTTCATCTTATTCTTCCTCCATTATGAACAACATCTAGAAATATACAAATAGGACATTTTTGCATTTAAGTCCCTAATTCTAACATGGCAAGATAACATTGAATCCCGCAATATAATCCAACCATAATTAAACATAGTAAAGGCTAGTGTGACCACTTCAGGTTCCATAAACTATTGTTGCTCCTGCTCAGGATTTTTTCTTCCAGCATCTTTTGTAACCTGCAAAAGTTTTGGCGATAGCCACCTTCTCCAGGGGTGGGATTCAACCAGTGTTACTACCAGTTTGGTGACTACATTTTCTGACCGGACAGCTGAAAAGTGCTGCACGCAGGTGTGCAGCATTTGAAAATCCACTTTTTTCCTGCTTTTTCAGACTCAGCTGTGCTGCGCAAAGCAGCTGAGGCTGAAAAAGCAGGAAATAAAGGTCAGGTAACAGCCCAGGAGGGCGGATGGGCCAAACAGCAGCAAACACCAGTTTGGTGTCTGATGCTCTTCAGAGCTACCAGTTCTATACAGCTGGGAAGAACTGTTAGCATCCCACTCCTGACCTTCTCTCATAATGTAGAGATAATGTCTGAAATCATAGGAAGGCAGGCAGGGGTGGGATCCGACAGGGTTAACTATTGGTTCGGTGATTTATGAGGTTCGGTGATTTACGATGTGCTTTCCTGCATGTGCGCGCCTGTAAATCGTCATCAGCACGCTGCATGCAGAGAAGCAGCCTTTGAAAAAGGACTTTTTCCCTGCTTTTTTAACTGCAGCTGTGCCTCGTGTGGCAGTTGAAGTTGAAAAAGCAGGAAATAAAGGGCAGGTAAGAACCCAGGTGGGCGGGTGGGCAAAAACATCAGCAGACATAGAACTGGTTCTATGTCTGCTGCTCTTCAGAGCTACCTGTTCTACAGAGGTGGACAGAATTAGTAGAAACCCGCCCCTGAAGGCAGGGAAGAAATTGCTCGCCTGTTTTCTGCTACTTTACTTCCTGCATCAGGGAAGTAGGGGTGGTGCCTGGTATAGTGTAGATTATCTTCCTGTCTATCATAGATACAGTTAACTACAGCAGGTCTATTGTGCTCTAACCTTTCTATTCCATTATAATACAGAGTTCATGGCTATGAGCAGATCACAATGTTGCATGAATATCTTTAGTTCTATAAATATTTTGTCACGATTCCTATTGGATTTAGTTTTACTTACTTCTGAATAGACACGGACAGGACACATGTACATACACTGATAGTAATTGGATTTGGGGTATATTGTGACCTGTGTGTGGTTTTATTTATAATTGTTCTGTGAAAAATGTTCATGTGCCAATTATTTTTAGGGGTGTATTTATTACATATCATGTAATAATTTTATTAGATCTCATGAGAGCCAGTTTGGTGTTATCATGAAGGCATCAAGCTCGATGCCAGGAGACTGTGAGTTCCTGCCTTGCTTTAAGCCTGGGTGACTTTGGGCCAGTCACTCTCTCTTAAACCATTTTTTTAAAGTATCTATTTATCATTGATTTTTTGAAATGTATGAAAATCCTACCCCTGTATATACATACTTATTTATGATGGAGAGGGAGGGAGGGAGAGATAAGTTTGTGGTACACTGTGCCATGGAAACAAAGTTAATGGGAAAAATTTATAGCTTCTGTTATGATCCCTAATCTCCCTTAAAGTAATTTGCTCCACCTTCCATTAACTTCAATCACTGTTGCTAAAATCCGATTTTTAAAAATGAGTTAGCCCAGTGTGTTCTTCACATTAGATTAAACAAGGCACAGAATAAAAATGCAGAAACTTTGCAGTAACCTTAAACTGCTGGGTAGATTAAAAAAAGATGAACTTGATATATTAACTTAATGCTTCTCTTCTGAATGTTATAGTCTCAGTTTTAATTTGTTTTCTTTCAACCTAATTGTTTAGCACTTGAGAATTATAGTTTTCCTTTTTAATGTGAATCATAATAAAGCTAAAATAGGAAATGAGAGCAAGGAAAAAAGAATGTCTATACAATTTATATAAAATAATGTTACTCTAGGAAGACAATGCCAAATGCCATGGTCTTTTAAAATTATCTAATTCAGAGCATCGTAACATTATTTAATTCAATGCAGGGTCTTTAAGGTAGAAATAAAAGTGGAGTTAATGATCCCCTTACTAAATAGCACTATTCCTTAAAGAAGATTTCATGTGCAATGCAAAACTACGCAAAGCAGAAATTACTGGTGGTATGATAAATGAAGCTAACCTTGGAAGTGAGATTAGTCGATGTTGAACAAGTTTGTATTTCCTCTTAAAATACTGATTCATAGTTTAGAATAAATCCTAAAGGCTCAGCAGTTGTTTGTGACTAATATTGTCTTTACTCAGTTTAATCAAAATGATCCAGGTGTTATAGTGTAATTACATCACAGTTGGATTGTCACAATGTTTTTAAAATACAGTAGGTCTACTTTTAAGATTCCTCAAACACTACTATTGGACCAGTGTATGTTGCAAATTGGCTAGCAAAGGAATACACAATTTTCTTTCTGAATGAGAACAGTGACTACTGAATCATTTTTCAGGTTCCATTTAAGTCGTGGTGATAGCTTTTGAAATGAATGATTTAGAACTAGAATATCTGCTAGTGCTAATTAGAACTTGTCCAGACACTTGCATTATAGCCTAATAGCAAGGGTTATAGATTTATTCTGCAATAAATTCCACTGGGAGTGAATAAGAGCATTCTGCTTTCATCAGACTTCCCTGTGGGACAAATCCCACAATTAAAATCAAATAGCATTGATATATATTTTTCCAATCAAAATCCTGCAAAAACTAAAAATGTAAAGATAGGGAAAGATATTACATCTACATTGTAGTGATTAGATTTGAAAATGAAGTTTACCTTGGGAGTGTGATCTGCATTTTGCACTAGAGAACTGTTACTCAACTTCAGCAACTTTAAGATGTTTTGAACTTCAACTCCCAAAATTCTCCAACCAGTATGCATAATGGCAACTCAAAAATTGTTTGGATAAAATTAGTATTTAGACTACTTTTTTTTCCTTTTGAGCTTCTTACCAGGTGAATGAATGATCCTAGAGCAATTAACATGTATGTATATATTAGTCACTTGCAATTTCTTATTCTGTATTGGCTATACCACTTTTATTTGGTAAATATTTCTGGGCTAGTAACTTTACTATATCTTTTCTATAGTTGTTAAAATGTTCCCTGTTCTCTCCATAAAAGCTTGTAATCTTACTTACCAGAATAACTCCTCTAACAACCAAACTGTTGCATGATTTTGTTTTTTTCCCCAATTTTGGACATTAATAGTATGAACTGATTAACTGCAGGAGCTAAAGCCCCTGTCACACTGCACCAACGGATGCAAAGAGGATATAAAACGGTCAAAAAAGCTTGCCATCCGTTGGTTAATGCGATGTACTCACTGCCTCCATTTTGCTTCCTCTCTATCCGTCCAGCATCCATTTATGGATGTTTCATCCGCTCAGAAACTTTTGAGCTGCTCAAAACTTTTGCGCGGAAAATGTATCCAATTCGTCCGTTCTGCATCTGCTACGCATCCGTTCTGCATCTGTTACGCATCCGCTATATCCACTAGGCATCCGCTGCGCATCCGCACAACTCGCATCCGCTCGGACACAGGGAGGAAGCGGAACGGATGCAGAACGGATGCAGAATGGGTGCCTAGCAGAAACAGCATGGAAACAAAGCATGTAAAATGGAAAAAACGTCCGAAGAGGTGACCTATCTCGGATATTAAGGATGTCTAGAGGATGCCTAGAGGATGCCGAGAGGATGCCTAGAGGATGCAAAGGGACACCTATACTGCCTATAAAAAGGGGGAGCAACATATCTGGATCTCACTTTCAGAACAGCAGCCCTGCTGCAGACCTCTGCAGCCTTCATTTGACTCGTCCTCTTCCACAGCATCCAGTCATGTCCACTGTGGATCATAACACAGTCCTTTTGGCAGCCACCATCGTTCTGCAACAGTGCGAAGCCATCTGCAGGCTCTATGAACACTACTGCGAGAAGAAAAGGAGCCACCCAAAAAGAGTCTGGGTCCGAAGATGGTTCGCCAGAAGAGCAGAGGACGGACTGTACAACAAGCTGATGGTGGAGCTCAGGAACGAAGACACTCGGGCATTCCAGAACTTCATGAGGATGCCTCCAGCCATGTTTGACGAAGTTGTGCAGTGCCTGACACCCAGGTTGACCAAGGCAAACACCAGCTTCCGGCCCAGCCTGGACCCTGGGCTCAAGGTGGCACTGACTCTGCACCACCTGGCCTCAGGGACCACCTACAGGAGCATGCAGTACGGCTGGAGGGTGCCACACAACACCATCAGCATTGTGGTCAGAGAAGTGGTGCAGGCCATCATCGAAGTATACAAGGAGGAGCTCCTCCAGTGCCCCTCCACTGAAGAAGGATGGAAGAAAGTTGCAGAGCAGTGGTATCAGAAGTGGAACTTCCCCCATACTGTTGGAGCCATAGATGGCAAGCACGTGGCCTACAAAGTGCCAGCCAAGTCGAGGTCCACTTATTTCAATTACAAGGGCTTCTTCAGCATCATCCTCTTTGCCATGGTCAATGCTGACTACAAGTTCATGTACATCGATGCTTCAGGCAACGGCTCATCTTCAGCATGCAAAGGCTTAAGCCATTTCTAAAAGTTTCCACCAAGACTTTATTAAAAAAAAGAAATGAAGCAAGTGTATGAATAAAAAATAGACTTTACTGACAAGAAACTATAAAACAAAAATGAGTCTCTGGCACTCCTCTTGGTCACTCAGTCTCAGGGGTGAAGGGTCCAGGTGCTGTGGAGGTGGCTGGTGCTGGAGTGCTTGTCATCAGCTCCTCCAGAAGCATAAGCAGCAGAAGCCCCAGCCCCAGAAGAGCGAGCCCGTGCTGCAGAAGCCCCAGCAGAACCAGAGTGAGGGCCAGGGGGCGGGATGGTAGCCCTGTCCTTCTTGCAAGTGCTGGCAGCAGATGGCTGAGGCTTGCTGTGCTTCAGCATGGTTGTGGGATTGCTGGCTGGCAGGGAGGCTGGCAGGAACCAAGGCTGGCAGGAAGGCTTGCAGGGAGGCAGGCACCAAGGCTGGCAGGAAGGCTGGCACCAAGGCTGGCAGGAAGACTGGCAGGGAGGCAGGAATCAAGGCTGGCAGGAAGGCTGGCAGGCAGGCACCAAGGCTGGCAGGCAGGCATGAACCAAGGCTTCTAGGCAGGCAGGCACCAAGGCTGGCAGGCAGACTGGCTGGCAGCAAGACTGGCAGGCAGGCAGGCAGACAGCAAGGCTGGCATGGAGGTGGGCAGCAAGGCTGGCAGGCAGGCAGACAGCAAGGCTGGCAGGGAGGCTGGCAGCAAGGCTGGCAGCAAGGCTTGCAGGCAGACATGCAGCCAGGACAGGTAAGGCAGTCGATGTGTCTGGAAGCAGGTCTTTCCTCTGAATGGCGACCTGCTTCCGAGCTGCTTCCTTTATGTCTGCGGGGCTGACGCAATGCATCCTCCCCGCATGCGCAATTAACGCTCGGCATCCGCTTGGCTTCTGCTGTGCATCCGCTGTGCATCCGCTGTGCATTCGCTTCATCCGCTGTGCATCCACTGTGCATCCGCTGTATCCATTCTGCATCCACTTTGCTGTGCCCTCCCGGAAGCCTAGCGGATGTGCCATCCACTCCCATCCGCTTCCATCCACTAGGCTTCCGTTCCGCTTCCGCTTTCCATCCGCCCTGCATCCTCCCCCCATCCATGTTATCCACTCCGGTTATGCAAATATTTGCCCCTTCTGAGAGTGGATAACAATGGATGGAACATTTTTCTCGTCCCTTGTGTCCATTTTGCATCCATTGGGCAGTGTAACAGGGCCTTAAGCAAGATTTTTGAATGGGTGTACCTAGATTTGGAGCCTGTATACTTTTTTCTTCCTACCATTCTTTTTCAAGAACAGGAGGGGGGGAGGGGGAAATCAATTGAGTGTTCATCCATTGGTTGTGACAGAAATTGACTGGCTTGTCACTTCAACCTGATCTTGTGAGTTTAAGCCCATGTCACACTGCACCAACGGATGAAGAGGATGTAAAACGGACAAAAAAGCTTGCCATCCATTGGAAAATGCGATGCATCCATTGTGTACTCACTGCGTACGTCTTTCATATGCTCTATCCGTCAAACATCCGTCTACTGCTATTTCATCCACTCAAAAAGTTTTGAGCTGCACTTTTTGAGCGGATGAACTTTCTGCCACGTACGATCTACATCCACGACACATACGGGAAACAAACGTTCTATGTCCATTGTCATCCGTTACACATCTGATGTATCCTCTCAGCATCTTCTGGACATCCGCACAACTCACATCTGCTCCAGCGGAAAGTGGAAAGAGGGAGGAAGCGAAAGGTACGTGGAACGTCCACACAGCGTTAGTACCATGGACATAGAAAGGATGAAAGCAGATGCAGCTCAGATATAAAGCATTAAAACGGATAAAACATTCGTATATGGGACATATTTCAGATATTTAGGGTGTCTGGAGGATGCCTAGAGTATATGGAAGGACACCTAGCAGAAAACTGATATTTCCTATTAAAATGGGGGAGGAAATCACCTGGATCTCACTATCAGTCCAGCAGCCCTGGTGTGCAGACCTCTTCAGCCTCACTTTTGCTCTTCCACATCATCCATTGATGTCCACCATGGATCATCGCACACTCCTTTTGGTAGCTGCCATCATTCAACACCAGAACCAAGTCCTCTTCAGACTGTTTCACCTTTTCTATGCAAGGAGAATGAGATGTCCAAGAGCTGTGTGGGTCCGAAGATGGATCGGGAGAAGAGTGGAGTTTGGACTCTATGACAAGCTGATGGTGGAGCTGAGGAATGAAGACTCTCATGCATTCCAGGAGGGGGCTTGAGGATGCCACAAGCCATGTTTGACGAAGTTGTGGAGCATCTGAGACCCAGGTTGGCCAAGCCAAGCACCAACTTCCATCCCAGCCTGGACCCTGGACTGAAGGTGGCACTGACTCTGCACCACCTGGCCTCTGGAACCACATACAGAAACATGCAGTATGCCTGGAGGGTGCCACACAACACCATCAGCATTGTGGTCAGAGAAGTGGTGCAGGCCATCATCAAAGAATACGTGGAGGATAGATAGAATAGAATAGATAGATAGAATAGATGGGAAGCACATGGCCTGCAACGCTCCAGCCATCTCAGGGTCCAATTATTTCAACTACAAGGGCTTCTTCAGCATTATCCTCTTTGCCATGGTTGATGCTGACTACAAGTTCATCTACATCAATGCTTCAGGCAATGGGTCAGCTTCAGATGCCCAGATTTACAACGCCAGTCACCTCAAAGAGGAGCTGGAATGCAACCTCATCGTGGGCTTCCCAGATCCAGAACCCCTGCCCAACGACACACAAGATGTGCCCTACTTCATTGTGGGTGGTGACGCCTTCTCCCTCAGAACCTACCTCATGAAGCCCTACACTTCAAGACACCTCACCCGTGAAGAGAGGATCTTCAACTACAGGCTGCCCAGGGCAAGACGGGTGGTGGAGAACGCCTTTGGCATCCTGGCCAACAAGTTCCAGGTACTTCTCACCACCATGCAGCATCACCCAGTGACTGTGAGGAGCATCGTGGAAGCTTCCTGCATTCTGCACAATCTCATGTGCACCCGCTACCCAGTCTTGCAGAACAGGCTTGTGGACTGTCAACAAGGGAATGGGGACATGGAGCCTGGTGAATGGAGGCAAGGACAAAACCGGATAGACACTGTGGATGTGCAAGGCCCCAACAGAGCTTCACATGAAGGGAAGAAGCAGCACAACCTCCTAAACACTGCTGCAACTCCCGAGCTGGAGCAGTGGGGTGGCAAGACTGGATGGCAGATGCTTAATGGATGCTTCCTTCAACCTGTCTCATCACACTGATGAGATTATGCCATGTATGTTGAGTGGGCCTACAATGAACAGGGCATTAATAAAGAGTTTTCTTTATGTTGAAATGTTTGGGTCAATGATTAAATTGTTATTGATAATAAAGGTCCATATGTGTGGCAGCTGGGAGGGTGGACCATACAGTCCCACTATGCTTGCACTGGAGGTTTATCAATCCCACAGCTATTACCCATCCCACAGGTATCCTTGCCCATCCCACAATTATCCTTACCTATCACACAGCTATCCTTACCTATCCCACAACTATCCTTACCCATCCCACAACTATCCTTACCAATCTCACAGCTATTCTTACCCATCCTACAGCTATCCATCCCATAGCTATCCTTACCAATCCCACAAGCATGCAAAGGCTTAACCCTTTTTTCAAAGTTTTCCCCAACACTTTATTAAGTAAAAAAAATGAAATAAGTGTGTGAAGCAAAGATAACCTTTATTAATAACAAACTGTATGACTTTATTAAAAAGGAAAATGACCCAAGTAAAGTGTCTTAAGCAAAGATAAAGTGAACAGGTAACAACTCAGTCTGTGGCACTCTTCTCAGTCACTCTGAGGCGTGCCCATGGTCTCAGATGTAAAGGGGCCAGGGACTGTGGAGGTGGCTGTTGCTGGCGTGCTGGTCTGAGGCACCATTGGGGTGCCTGGCCCTGAGAGTACAACAGGAGATGGTGTGTGCAGAAAGCTCTCAGAGACCTGACTCAGTTCCATGAGGTTGAGAGGCCCTTCATCACGTACCTGGGATGTGAGACCCAAGACTGATGACAGATGTTCTGAGGAAGGGCTTGGCTGTGGGATGGAGGAAGGAGGAGTGTAGTGGGGCTGTCTGGTCTGCAGCTGGGTCAGGTGAGGTGTCTGTGGGGTCTGTGGGGTCTGAGGAACCTGGGCCTGGACTGGAAACGGCTGCCTCTGCTGTGAGAAGTCCTGGTAGTGGTAGGCTTGGTAGGTTTGGTAGGTGAGGGGCTGTTGAAATCCGTGGAAGAGCTGTGACATTGCGTGGGGTGGAAGAGCAGACCTGGAGTGGGTAGGAGCAGGTTCAGCTGGGCCTGGAGGGTGATGCAGAAGAGCTGTGATCCTCTCCTTCATCACCTGGTACTGGGCCTCGGGCATGTCCATGAGGGTCTGGCTCACGTACGTGATGAAGATCTGTGCTGGCTTTGATTGTGTCCCTGATCTCCAAGAGATCAGGGACACAATCTGTGGCTCTGTTCCTCTGGTCTGCCTCTCTGCCTGCTTTCTGTGGAGGTGGAGCTGGGTGTGGGTATGGGTTGGTCTCTGGTGGCTGCTTCTTCTTGCTCCATCTGAGACAGGAGATCCTCCACGTCTTCCAGCATGGGGAGTGCAGCTGTCGCTGGGGTCTCTGTCATGGGGCCCTCCAAAGACACCTGCCAGGACAAGGTAACTGTCTCCTGGCTGGAAGAGGAGTGGCTCTCTGTGGGCTGTCTGAGGTAGAGGGTTGACAGAGGGGCTGCTCCTCGGTGACAGATCTCACCCTCCAGGAAGCTGCACCTGGCCATGACATAGGTCTCCCGGTCAGTGAGCTTGACAGAGGCCTGCCCAGATTTCTTCAGGTGCAGCTTGTCATACCAGGTGTGTATGTGCTTCCACCATCCAAGGAGTACATCTGAAGTTTAACCCAGGCTCTCCGCCTTCTCTCTCCATGCTGCCTGCTTACTCTTGGTGTTGCGATAGAGCCTGTGGCCCTTCCTCCACAGGTACTCATTCTCCCTCAGCCATTCCAGCACCTCCTCCTCATGGTCTTCGAAAATGGATTCCTGTTTCCTCTCTCCCTTTTCCTTGCCTTGCCTCTTCCTCCCTCTGGCAGGGCCTTCAGGGCTTTCAGCAGTAGGGCTTTGAGTGCCTTGGGGCTGGTCCATCACAGCAGCAGCACCACCACCACCACCAGCAGCAGCAGGAGAAGCACCACCAGCAGCAGGAGAAGCACCAGCAGCACCAGCAGCAGCACCAGCAGGAGAAGCACCAGCAGCACGAGCAGGAGAAGCACTAGCAGCAGCAGCAGGAGAAGCACCAGCAGCAGCAACACCAGGAGCACCAACAGCAGCAGCAGAAGCACCAGCAGCTTCAGAGTCAGCGCCAGGGGGTGGGATGGTGGTTGTGTCCTTCTTGCCAGGGCTGGCAGGAGTAGGCACAGACTTCCTCTTCTTCCCCATGGTGTTCTCTCAAGATGTCTCTGGCAGCAGGTCTTTCCTCTGAATGGTGACTGCTTGTGAGCTGCATCCCTTTATATCTGCGGAGCTGATGCAATTCATCCTCCCTGCATGCGCAGTGAATGCTTTGCATCCACTACGCATCCGCTATGCATCCTATAGGCATATGTGATGCATCCGCGTCATCCGCTACGCATCCGCTATGCATCCGCTCCTTCCGCTATGCATCCCCTTTGCTATTCTCCCCCGGAAGCCCTGCGGATGTGTCATCTGCTTCCATCCGCTTCCATCCACTAGGCTTCCTACGAACATCTGCCTTACATCCCCGCTACATCCTCCCCACGTCCGTTCCTTTCCGTTGTTTTCCATTCTGTTTATGCAAATTTGGGGCAGTTTTGAGAGCGGATAACAACGGGTGGAGCCACCCCTGAAATTTTGCTCATCTGCTGTGTCCTTTTTGCATACATTTTGCATCCGTCGGCCACTGTGACCTAGCCTTTAGAGAGAGTGACTGGCCCAAAATCTTTCAACCAGTTTTCATGTCTAAAATGGAACTAAAATTCACAGTCTCACTGTTTCTAGCCTGGAGTCTTAATCACTCGTGCAAACTTGCTCACTATTTAGATATTGCATATTCTTCTGTTGATATCCCTGAAGTCTATGGATACTCCTGAAGTCTGTGGATAATTGCTAACTAGAGCATACAAAACTTTTGCCAGACCAGTACTAGAATACTGCTCATCAGTCTGGAATCCACACTGCATATCGGACATTAATACAATTGGGAAAGTCCAGAAGTATTTCATAAGATGGGTACTACACACCTCTGCTCGCAACGGAATACCCTATATCACCAGGCTTGAGATTTTGGGCTTGGACAAACTTGAACTATGCTGCTTCCAGTTAGACTTAAGCGTAGCACACAAATTATCTGCTACAATGTCCTACCAGTCAATGACTACTTTAGTTTCAACTACAACAATACAAGAGCATACAACAGATACAAACTCAGTGTAAACTGCTTCAAACTCGATTGCAGAAAGTACGACTTCAGCAACAGAGTGATCAATGCCTGGAATGCACTACCTGACTCTGACAGAGATGTCTAGTATTTATTATGGATTTTTTTTTAAAATGATACCTGCTGTCATATGCTTTACCTCATAGGTAGGTAGGTAGATATATAGATAGATATATCTATAGATAGATAGATAGATAGATAGATAGATAGATAGATAGATAGATAGATAGATAGATAGATAAAATATTTTGCAAATGTCTATTTGGTTGTTCAATACCCCACAGCACAGATTTTGAGTGGGTGATTTTTTCACATCTTTTTTTTTTTCAAAAACTCCCAACAGCATTTCAATTTCACTGCAGAAAACAGTTTTACAATTTTTGAGGATGACTTTGTTAACATTAAATGAATTTTGGTTCTTATAAAGCTTTAACTGTTTCACCAAATAAATGAAAGAAAGAAATATATTGGAGAGGTTAAAAAAAATGATATTTTATAGTCTCCTAAGCTTTCATCACCCTCACCATATGGTGAGTTCCAATGTTTCAAAAGCAGCAAATGTTCTGTCAGGAATTATCAGAGATGGTGTGACTGAATTGCTCTATTATCTCAACAAGTCGGCAAAAGGAAAACACCTCTACAATGAAGAGGGTGCCAGATCAGCCAAGTTGTAAAGGAGAAAAGAAACTAAAGCAGGGATGGGATTCTACAGGTTCTGTCTGGCTCTGTAGAATCGGTAGCTTTGAAGAGCAGCAAACATAGAACCAGTTCTATGTCTGCTGCTGTTTTGGCCGGCCGGCCACTTGGACTCTTACCTGACCTTTATTTCCTGCTTTTTCAACTGCAGCTGCTTTGCACAACACATCTGCTGTTGAAAAAGCAGGGGGAAAGTGCTTTTTCAACCACTGCAGACCTGCGTGCAGCGCTGCTCAGCTGTCCAGGCAGCAAGCTGACAATGATTTACACACGCAAATCATAAATCACCGAACTGGTAGTTACACCAATCGGATACCACCCCTGAACTGAAGCATGTAGTGACAAGCATGTAGTGACTGAAGCAAGTAGTGATTGAAGCATGTTGTGACAAGTTATGCTAAAGAGGTCATGATAGATTCCCTATGGTAGAGATAGGATAAGGTGGGGAATGTTTTAGCTCTGGCAGCCTTTTGTCCTTGCATAACTCATTTGAAGCTCAGAAACACCAAATAAGAATTTCTTAAATTTCTTCTTAAGCTTATTAAGTTAGTTTTCTGAAGAAATATTTGGCTAATAGATGATGAGCTAGATAACAATTCCTGTCTCTAGGGAACAGAAGAGAATATCTATTTCAAGCATCTGTGCATCTCATCTCAATGGAAGGAACAACAATAACAACAGTATAAACAAAGATGCATTCATGTATACCATGGAATTTGAAATGTGCACCATAGAAATTCAAATCATTATTAGCATTCCTCCTCAACCAAAAAAAAACCCAACACTTTGTTTTCCAGCTTAAAAGCTATTAACTTTGCCCCAGACAAAAAAGCAGATAGAAGACCTTGTGGTAACATAGTTTCTGCTCAAACTGAACATTCAAAGATACTCCTTTATGGGTGTTAAGTAGGCAAAGGAGGGACAATTAAATCACTTTTACAAGACAAGTAGTACATCTAGGAAGTTGAATCTCAATTATTTGGACATTTTTTTTTCTTTAAAAAGAGGCAAGGAAATATGTATTTTATTGATGGGTAAATGCATATATAATATTGTTTACAAGAATAAAGAGTCCCTATTTAAGTCAGGAGAGTTATGGATGATAATTCTATCTACAATTTCATGTTTGCACTGCATTGCACTTAAAACAGGCCTTGGTTCATGTGTTTTACTCCTTGTTCCCTGGTCTTCTTTATGCACTTTTATAAATATCTTTAGATATCCTAATTCACAGGGCTTCTAGAAAATACTGATACTTGAAATAGCATTCCTCTTTGATTATTTACTTTTGGCTATCTCACACTTTTGAAAGAGACTACAATGTGGGAGACAGTCACTTGGCGACTTGTTGCTGCAACCTGTTTTAAGATGAGACTCCTTAGATGTATTTTTTTCCCAATCCTTAGGGACACCTAAGAAAAATAAACATAGCAGGTTTGTAGGTTGTCTCTATATTTATATTTACCCTATTGATTCTTTCATTCAATTATATCATAAAATCTCACTATGTACTTCAAAAATAAATTAACATAAGATGTTACACTACTCTTCATCTGTTTCATTGCCTTGAATGTATTTGTCTGCTCTCGTATTATTTTAAATGATTTTTCCAAAAAAATCCATTTTTTTTCCTTTACATGAAGGAAAGAAAATGGGAGGCAGTGTTTCTTGTGTGTTTTCATAAATTGTATCATAATTCTGTGAGAGAGACTTCTTTGCTGGTATTTTTCTCCTCAAATAAGAATAAATGCAACCACTATATATATTTACCTTCTATTTTTTTCTTTTTTAGCTACTATATTCCATAGATCTGTGTTCAGAAATTATCTCATTTTATTTTGTCCATGATCTGTAGAGAAAATCATTCAAGAGCATTGAGTGAGTCTTCCCCAACCATTTTTCCAACACCAAAAGGTAAGAGTTTGCTATTCTTGTCTTATATTTTTCTGAGTTTTCTCTTTCTTCTGCTGATATTTCATTACCAGGTTTAAATAATATCATTAATGTTTTTGGAAGTTAGCACCCAGCCCTCTCCTAAAATATTTTAGGGTATATTAAAAAGAAAGAATATTTCCCCTAAAAGGGAAGTAGAAACTCAGAGAGGCAAAAGCTCACTCCCCATCTTTGTTAATGGGCGGGCCATTAAGGACTGAGCCAGAGTATTCTACATAACAAAAGTCTCTACCCATCTCACCACCTGGCTTGGGAAGATTTCATCAGCCAGCACTCATGTGAAGCAATGTGGTCCAGACAAAGCCTACAAGGTTAACTAAGACTGCTACCCCCTGGGAGTCTGACAGCCAATGGGATACATTTCTTATACAGGAACAGGAAACATTAAGGTGGGGTCCAGCAGAAGGAATAAAACTAAGGGTGTCTTCGCATCTTGCTTCTTCTTGAAGCGTGTGATTGTCATCTACTTTCCTGATTTATTAAAATGATATCCTGCTATCATTAGTTAGCCATGTTTTTTACAATTTACATATACATTTCCCATTTTAATTTGGGAGGGGTATTTTTTTCCATTTTATAATGCTGTGTTGAGAGTCAGTGAGGGATTATATAGTCAATATAATAATGCAAACAACATGATTTGGCTGCAGATAGTAGCATCTGCAAACACTCACTACTTTAATCAGAATGACAAAAATAGCACCATGCCATGTTTTTGGGTATTACCCTAAAAGAGGACCTGACCTGGGGTGCCCACATTGCAGCCCTGGTCAAAAGGGCCCAGCAGAGATTATACTACCTGCGACTTCTCAGAAAACAACAACTGAATGAAAAACTGCTGGTGACCTTCTACCACTGCACCATTGAAAGCATTTTAACATACTGCATCTCTGTATGGTTTGCATACAGACAGGACAGCACTCCAGAGGGCTAATGTCATTGCCCAGAAAATCATTGGTTGCCCTCTCCCCTCTTTGGAAGAGCTTTATAGCTCCCGCTGCCTTAAGAAAATTCAAAACAACCTCAAAGATCCATCTCATCCTGGGAACCCTTTTTTTGAACTATTACAATCTGGCAGACAGCACAGAATAATAAAAACAAGGACAAGTAGGCTGAAAAATAGTTTCTATCCCAGGGCAGCAGCTCTTTTGAAATCTGCTGTATGGTGCAGTGTTGGTGTGGTGTCGGGGGTTTCTGGTTCAATGTGTGAAGGGTGAAGGATGTGTGTTGTGTTTATTTTCTTTTTTTTTAAATAAATTTTATTAAGTTTCCAAATTTTAAAAACATAAAGTAAAACTTTATACATTTATTATCAACATCAAGACATTTTTTTGCATTTCCTCACATTTTTCAGTATATGTATTTATTTATTCCTTTACCATTGCATCTTGCTCTTGCTATAAATATCTTTTATCCTTACATCTCAATCTTCTCCATGGTATATTTGCATATTTGCATATTCCCTCATTCTTTTCCTAATTGCCATTTTATTTTCTTTTTATTTCTAAACCACTCATACCAGGCATCCCAGACCCTATAATAAATTGAATCTTCTGTCTTTTATTTTCATCGTTAGCCTGTCCATCTCTATACAATCTACCATGCCTTCCAGTGGAACCCTTTTCTCCTTCCAGAGATGTGCATACGAAATCCTTGCAGCTGTTAATATATGTAACATATCTATCTGTTTTATTGCATTTTTGTGTTATTAAAGTTTCCGGATTAAATTCAATTTTCTGATTTGTGATTTCTTCTATCCATTATCTTATTGTATTCCAATATTTTTTCACTTCCTGGCATGTCCACCAGATATGAAAATAAGTGCCTTTTTCTTTTCCACATTTCCAACAATTTGGGTCTGAGTTAAACATTTTTGCCAATCTAGTGGTAGGAAGGTGCCATCTGTAGAACATTTTGTATTGATTTTCCTTGTATGCTGTGGATGTAATTAGTTTGTAATTTGATCCCCACATTCTCTCCCAATTTTCCAGGTCTATATTATGGCCAACATTTTTCTCCCATGCCACCATCGTCTCTTTGACCACCTCCTCTTCCATTTTAAAATCTAGTAGAAAGTTATACATTTTTGAAATTATTTTCTGTTCCATTTCTTGTAGAATTTTATCTAATTGATGCTTTTCCATGCAGAAACCAAATTGTTCTTTGTCCTTCTGATATTTCACCTGGATTTGCATGTATGGCCACCCAATCTATCTTTATATTTTGTTGCTGTAATTCTTGTCTCGTTTTTAATCTTCCTTGTGCACCTAATAGGTCTTTGTAACTCCTCTTTTTTCCCCAGATCCATTGCATTTGGGTGTATTTGTGCTTCCATAGTTGACAACCAGTTCGGTATTTTAGTATAATGGTTCTTTTTCCATGTCTGAATTAATGAAATCTCTAATCATGTGTCTCTGAAAATATTCATGCTGTTTACATTTCCCATCCCATAGGAAACTATGCCACCCTCTCTGCAAGTCATGACCCTCTATCGACAATACCCTTCTATTTTCCAGGTTGATCCAATTTTTAATCCATAACCATAGCCACAGCCTGATAATACATTTCCCAGTCAGGGAGTCCAAAGCCACCCCTTTTTCTTTTGTCCTGTAACAATTTCATTTTTATCCTAGCTTTTATCCCATCCCGAACAAATTTACTTATTATTTGATCTAATTCTCTAAAAACGGTTTTATCCAATCTTCTTGGTACAGTTTGAAAAAGATATAGTATTTTTGGTAGGGTAGACATTTTAATTGCCGCAATTTTCCCCAGTAGCAATAGCTGTAATTTCCCCCATGTTTCCAATTCTTTTTAGATTTGTATTATTGCTTTGTCATAGTTATCTTTTTTGATTGAAGAGTATCTTGCTGTTAACCAAATGCCTAAATATTTTACCTTTTTCACACTTTGCATTCCCAATTTTCCTTTTAATTCTTTTTTTTTTTTTTTTTGCTTAACTTTTAAATTTTTAGTCAGTAATTTTGTTTTGTTTTTATTAATCTTAAAGGCCCTGCCACACTGCCCAACGGATGCAAAACGGACACAACGGATGAGAAAAATGTTCCATCCATTGTTATCCACTCTCAAAAGGGGCAAAAATTTGCATAACCGGAGCGGATAACACAGACGGGGGGAGGACGCAGGGCGGATGGAAAGCAGATACGGAATGGAAGCCCAGTGGATGGAAGCGGATGGGAGCGGATGGCACATACGCTAGGCTTCCGGGGGGCTGCAGCAAAGCGGATGCAGAACGGATACAGAGGATGCACAGCAGATGCACAGCGGATGAAGCGGATGCAGAGCGGAAGCCTAGAGGATGCCGAGCGTTAATTGCGCATGCGGGGAGGATGCATTGCGTAAGCCCTGCGGATATAAAGGGAAGCAGCTCGGAAGCAGGTCACCATTCAGAGGAAAGACCTGCTGCCGGACGGATTGACAGCCTTGCCTGCCCTGCCTGTCAGCCTTGCTGCAAGCCTTGCTGCCAGCCTTGCTGCAAGCCTTGCTGCCAGCCTCCCTGCCAGCCTCCCTGCCAGCCTTGCTGGCTGCCTGCCTGCCAGCCTTGCTGCCAGCCTCCCTGCCAGCCTTGCTGGCTGCCTGCCTGCCAGCCTTGCTGCCTGCCTTCCTGCCAGCCTTGGTTCATGTCTGCCTGCTAGCCTTGGTGCCTGCCTGCCTGCCAGCCTTCCTGCCAGCCTTGGTGCCTGCCTCCCTGCCAGCCAGCAACCCCACAACTATGCGGAAGCACAGCAAGCCTCAGCTATCTGCTGCCAGCCCTTGCAAGAGGGACAGGGCTACCATCCCGCCTCCTGGCCCTCACTCTGGTTCTGCTGGGGCTTCTGCAGCACGGGCTCGCTCTTCTGGGGCTGCTTCTGCTTCTGGAGGAGCTGATGACAAGCACCAGCCACCTCCACAGAACCTGGACCCTTCACCCCTGAGACTGAGCGACCAAGAGGAGTGCCAGAGACTCATTTTTGTTTTATAGTTTGTTGTTAATAAAGTCTAGTTTTGATTGACACACTTACTTCATTTCTTTTTTTTTAATAAAGTCTTGCTGGAAACTTTTAGAAATGGTTTAAGCCTTTGCATGCTTCAGGGATGGGTTAAGATAGCAGTGGGATGGGCAGGGATACCTTTGGGATGGGTAATAGCTGTGGGATAGATAAACCTCCAGTGCAAGCATAGTGGGACGGGACGGTCCACCCTCCCAGGTGCCACACCTATGGCCCTTTATTATCAATAATGATGTAATAATCATCCACACATTTCAACACAAACACAACTCTTTATTAAATGCCCTGATCATAGTAGGGCCACTCAACATACATGGCACAATCTCATCTGTGTGATGAGACAGGCTGAAGGAAGCATCCATTAATCATCTATCATCCTGTCTTGCCACTCCACTGCTCCAGCTGGGGAGTTGTACCAGTGTTTCAGGAGGTTGCGCTGCTTCTTCCCTTCACGTGAGGCTCTGTTGGGGCCTTGCACATTCTCAGTGTCTATCAGGTTTCGCCCTTGCCTCCATTCCCCAGGCTCCATGTCCCCATTGCCTTGCTGGAGGTCCACGAGCCTGTTCTGCAACACTGGGTAGCGGGTGCGCATGAGATTGTGCAGGATGCAACAAGCTTCCATGATCCTCCTCCCAGTCTCTGGGGGATGCTGCATGGTGTTGAGAAGTACCTGGAACCTGTTGGCCAGGATGCCAAAGGCATTCTCCACCACCCGCCTTGCCCTGGACAGCCTGTATTTGAAGATCCTCTCTTCATGGGTGAGGTATTTGGAGGTGTAGGGCTTCATGAAGTAGGTTGTGAGGGAAAAGGTGTCATCCCCCACGATGAAGTAGGGCACATCTTGTGTGTTGTTGGGCAGGGGGTCTGGATCTGGGAAGCCCGCAATGAGGTTGCATTCCAGCCTACCCTTGAGGTCACTTGCATTGTATACCTGGGCATCTGAAAATGAGCCGTTGCCTGAAGCATCGATGTACATGAACTTGTAGTCAGCATCAACCATGGTGAAGAGGATGATGCTGAAGAAGCCCTTGTAGTTGAAATAAGTGGACCCTGACTTGGCTGGAGCTTTGCAGGCCACGTGCTTGCCATCTATGTCTCCAACGGTGTGTGGGAATTTCCACCTCTGATACCACTGCTCTGCAACTTTCTTCCCTCCTTCTTCAGTGGAGGGGCACTGGTGGAGCTCCTCCTTGTATTCTTCGATGATGGCCTGCACCACTTCTCTGACCACAATGCTGATGGTGTTGGGTGGCACCCTCCAGACATACTGCATGTTCCTGTAGGTGGTCCCTGAGGCCAGGTGGCACAGAGTCAGTGCCACCTTGAGCCCAGGTTCCAGGCTGGGCCAGAAGTTGGTGCTCTGCTTGGTCAACTTGGGTGTCAGCCGCTGCACAACTTCGTCAAACATGGCTGGAGGCATCCTCATGGAGTTCTGGAATGCACGAGTGTCTTCGTTCCTGAGCTCCACCATCAGCTTGTTGTACAGTCTGTCCTCTGCTCTTCTGGCAAACCATCTTCATACCCAGATGCTTCTTGGCCGCCTCTTTTTCTTCCCGTAGTAGAGTTCACAGAGCCTGTAGATAGCTTCGCACTGTTGCAGAAGGATGGTGGCTGCCAAAATGACTTTGTTAAGATCCATGGTGGACATGACTGGATGCTGTGGAAGTGGAAGAGGCAGATGAAGGCTGCAGAGGTCTGCAGCTGGGCTGCTGTTCTGAAAGTGAGATGCAGACGAGTTGCTCCCCCTTTTTATAGGCAGTATAGGTATCCCTTTGCATCCTCTAGGCATCCTCTAGGCATCCTGTAGACATCCTTAATATCCGAGATAAGTCCCCTCTGCGAACGTATTTTCTGTTTTACATGCTTTGTTTCCGTGCTGCATCCACTAGGCATCCATTCTGCATCCGTTCCGCGTCCGTTCCGCTTCCTCCCTGCGTCCATTTACCGCTGGAGCGGATGGAGTTGTGCGGATTCGCACCGGTTGCCTAACGGATATAGCAGATGTGTAACGGATGCAGAACGGATGCGTAGCATTTGCATAGCTGATGCAGAATGGACGAATTGGATACATTTTCCGTGCAAAAGTTTTGAGCAGCTCAAAACTTTCTGAGCGGATGAAATGTCCATAAACGGATGCTGGACGGATAGAGAGGAAGCAAAACGGAGGCAGTGAGTAGAGAACGGATACATCGCGTTAACCAATGGATGGCAAGCTTTTTTGTCCATTTTACATCCTCTTTGCATCTGTTGGTGCAGTGTGACAGGGGCCTAAGGCTTTTAGATTAATAATCAACCTTGCCAAATTCTTCTATTTCCTTTTTTAATTTTACTTCCGTATCCTCTGGGTCATCATTTTACTCATCTTGGAAAAATGAAAGGTTAAATCACACTTGAGCTGGTGAGAATCAAACTGATGACAGTTGGCAGAATTTGCCTACAATACTGCATTCTAATCATTGTGCCTCCACGATTCCCAATAACACAGTATCCTTAGGATTGTCTTTGAAGACTACTTGAACATTGGATTTAGTACAAAATATAGAAGCCCACCTATTGACTGGTGATAACTCTTTCAGCAATATAATATTAATGTTACAGAAACTGTATTGATTATACATGTGTTTCTAAGTGCAATTCAAAGTTTACTATAAACCTATTAATGTGATCTGGTGTCTCATGGAGACCTTCTCCTTCAGTAAAATCTTCTCAACCCATGAGATAATCTGGGAAGGAATGTTGGAAATCTTCTTTTTAGGGAAGCTAGGGAAAATACACCTTTTTTCAGTAGCATCTCTCATTACCCTCAAATAAGTTGCTCCCTTAGTGATTCTAACATTTCCTATTTGAGTAATATTTTAGGGGAATACCCTGGTTATTGCAATAAACTTTTTAAGATTGAATAATTGCAGCATAGACTCATTTTTTAAATTCCCTCTTTAACTTCCTTGTCATTACTTCTTAACAATTGATTTTTTTTCCAAATATGTTTTCAAATTAGATTTGAGATAAGCCATCAGAAGTTTCTTTAAAGAAAATATAAATATTGTACAATAAAATCAAATAAAAATAACCCACAGATGTCTACCAATTATATTTTATTTCTTTATTTTTATTTATTTCATTTGTCAAGTATTATTAGAAAAAAAAACAAGTATAAGTATGAACATAAGACATAAACGTATAAGTATAAACAGGGATAAGTATATACATAATAAATGAGTACAAATAAATGGATAAATGAGAACAGTAGGACAGGGACAGTAGACACGCTGGTGTGCTTATGCATGCCCCCTTACAGATCTCTTAGGAATGGAGTGAGGTCCATGGTAGACATTTTAAGGTTAAAGTTTTGGGGGTTTGAGGATGTAACTTCAGAGTCAGGTAGTGAGTTCCAGGCATTGACCACTCTGTTGCTGAAGTCATATTTTCTGCAATCGAGTTTGGAGTGGTTTACTTTGTATCTATTGTTTGCCCACATATTATTACAGTTGAAGCTGAAGTAATCATTGACAGGTAGGACCTTGTAGCATATAATTTTGTGTACTAAGCTTAGATCAGACCGTAGGTGGCATAGTTCTAGGTTGTCCAGATCCAAAATTTTGAGCCTGGTAACATAAGGTATTTTATTGTGAGCAGAGGAGTAGAGTACTTTTCTCATGAAATACCTCTGGACTCACTCAACTGTATTAATGTCCATTATACAGTGTGGATTCCAGGCAGATGAGCTGCATTTGAGAACTGGTCTGGCAAAGTTTTGTATGCCCTGGTTTGCAGTACAGTGTTACCAGAGAAGCTTCACAAAATTAGGTTAACAACACTTAATAGTTTTTTTTGGCAATTTTACAGTTACAGTGAGCTCTGGGGCTTAGATCTTTTGAAATGAGCACTCCTAGGTCCTTGATAGAGTGAAGGTCATCTACAAGGTCATATCTGCCCAGTTTGTATTTAGTGTTCTGATTTTTGTTGCCAATGTATAAGACAGAACATTTTTTGGTTGGGATTTGAAGTTGCCAATTGTTCGACCATTCTGACACATAGTCAAGGTTGCTTTGTAAGGTAGCAATATTGTCAGTGATGTTAAATAGTTTTATGTCATCATCAGCAAAGAGGATGTGGTTGCTTATAATATGATCGTAAAGATCATTTATGTAAATTAGAAAGAGAGTGGGTCCTAGAATGCTGCCTTGGGGGATACCGCTGTTAAAGGCCCTGTCACACTGCCCAACGGATGCAAAATGTTTGTAAAAAGGACACAGCAGATGAGAAAAATGTTCCATCCGTTGTTATCCACTCTCAAAAGGGGCAAAAATTTGAATAAACAGAGCGGATAACACGGAAAGGAACGGACGGGGGGAGGACGCAGAGCGGATGGAAAGTGGATGCAGAATGGAAGCATCCTTTTGCATCCTCTAGGCATCCTCCAGACATCCTTAATATCCGAGATAGGTCCCCTCTACGAACGTTTTTTCCATTTTAAATGCTTTCTTTGCATGCTGCATCCACTTTCATCCTTTCTCCGTCCGTGCTACTAACGCTGCGCGTCCATTCCATGTCCGTTCTGCTTCCTCCCTGCGTCCGTTTACCACTGGAGCGGATTTAAGTGGCACGGATGTGCAGCAGATGCCTAGCGGATATAGCGGATGTGTAACGGATGACAACAGTTGCAGAACGGATGTCCCCCGTATGCCTTGCAGATGCAGAATGGATGTGTTTGATACATTTTCCACTCAAAAGTTTTGAGCAGCTCAAAACCTTTTGAGCGGATGAAATGTCAATAGACGGATGCTGGACAGATAGAGAGGAAGCAAAACGGAGGCAGTGAGTACAGAATGGAAGCATTGCATTAACCAACAGATGGTAAGTGTTTTTCTCCGTTTTACATCCTCTTTCCATCCATTGCTGCAGTGTGACAGGGGCTTAACTGGTACAGGGTTTGATACGGCAGTCTTTATTTTGGTTACTTGTTGCCTGTTTGACAGGAATGCAATTGTCCATTTGTGCAGTAAACCAGAAATGCTGTTAGAGCATAGTTTTAACAGTTCCACTGAGTCAAATATCTAAGTGTGAGTTAATTAGTCATAGGATAATAACCAGGAATATTGAAAACCCAGTCCATTAGAAAACTGTTCCATCAATGAAAGAGTTAGCATAATTAAGTTGAAAATAAAGAATAGTGTTACTGTGAATGAACATTATTATCTGTATTTGTAGTAAGGACAGTTAGAATCTTATTTATTCTTTTCTAAAATAAAGGAAATTGGACCCTTAACTCCATAGAACTATACAAAGTTAGATGTATCAAGAAAGGAGAATATTTGTAACTCAGGTTTGAAATGAGAAGTCCTTGATGCTCTATGAGCTTGCTTGTTTTCTTTCAAATGTTTTACCCTAACAAGGTAATATTGTCAGTGATAGTCAACTAGCACTGATGATGTTACCTGGTTAGGGTAATGAAACATTTGAAAGAAAATAACATTTGCAAGCTCAGAGAGCACCAAGGATCCCTCTTTCCCCATTAATAAAATAATTTTTCAAGCTCTGCTGTGATTCAGGTGTAAGTCTATGCATCTTGTGCAAATGTATAGAAGATAGCTTCTTAGTGAGCTGGATACAGGCAGTAATGGATGTAGCAGAAATAATTAATAAATTGCTGCATAGCTTTCTTATGCAGGGGGAGAAAGATTAAAGTACCCAACTTTGGGCTAACTGATTGGGCGGGCCAGGCTTTAAATGTCATCTTTTTCTTTAAATACTCAATATAAAGCTGACATTTGAAAAACATTTTGTCAGATGAAGATAGTCATGTCTGCCATCACTTGCTTGTTTGGGGACCTTCTATTAAGATATTGCAGTGTATAAAAAAACATAAAGGTGGAAAGCTACAGAAAACATTTAAAAGTACACTGATCTCATCACTCTTTTTTTTTCCCCTGAGACATACCTGGTAAGAAGATTGTAACAACCATTCCTCTGTTTTATCCAGCCTCGGCACTAAATGCATCTTTCATCATGTGCAGATTGCTTTTTAGAACTGCAAAACCTCTCAACATTCATTCCAGCATCACCAAGAATATGAGCGAAAAACAGTTTTGCCATGTTTGAGATGTTTTAACTTTCCGAATGTTGCTGCCAACTTTTCCCACGTTAAAGAGAGAGAGAGAGAGAGAGAAAGAAAGAAAAGACAGGCAACATGCTAAGTTGATAGAATTGGTGCTTATATCCTTGCCTTTCCCTGGAGTGAAGATGATAATATTTCAAGAAGAAAAGACATATAAGTGGATTTCTCAATTTCATTGTGAATTTTCTTTCAGAGTTCTAGAAGAATCAAACCAATCCAGAGTTAAACTTGATTAAGGTGATTATCTTTTCCCAAGGCAACTTTGGAACAAAATGGATGAGTTGATAAGTGTTATCAAAACTATTAGCATCCTCATAGACTATGCTTTCTGTTAACTCTGGTAATATCTAACAGACAAAACCATTATAGTCATCTCGTGTGTAAATTAGGGAATTTAACATATCTACTATTAACTTCTAAATCAAATATGGGGAAATGGGTGGAAGGATTTTACCCCAACTGGGATCCATGAAGGAGGTTTCAGGGCCAGGAATAGACTTTGAATATTACATGAAGGGCCAGATTTCAAGAAAGAACTTTTGACCAGGACTGTATTTAATTTCTTTAATTTTCATTAATTTAATTTTAACTATATTCAGTTAAAATTAAATTAATGAAAATTAAAGAAATTGATTAAATAGAATTTATCCAATTAATTCATATGTTTGAATTATATATTCATTTTGTCACATTAAAAATTGTAATTTGAAGAGGCTACAACTCTGGACTTCAGGTTCTGCAACCCTGATCTGTAGGTCTTGTATTATATAAATCTGACTAAATGGATTCCAAATTTCTGTTAGACAGCTAGTTAGACATGGTCTACATATCAGGGTTGTTATAGTCAATTTGTGGGATTTATCAAAGCAATCCTACGGTAATTTGCCACATGGATAGTGTTTTATTTTTTCACATAAACTTAAGGAAGCCACAGAACTATATTCAAAATACACAGTGAATCACCATGGATGCTAAAGTTCATCAGGTAGCAAAGTTTGAACCTTTACTGCTGGCTATAAAATATAAAACAGCCCACAGAAAATATATAAAACACTCATATTGTTGAACTTGAATCCACCATCTGAAATTATAGATTAATAAAATAGTATTGCTTTAGTCAATAATATGACTTTGATGCCAACAGCATAATTTAACTAATTAAAACAAATAGCCTATTCTCCTGTCCTAGATGAGGACACAAATAATGGAGAGGTTTAGATATTCCCTTTCTTTCTTTAAACTATTTTATTCTAGTTATACAAAATACTAAAAAAAAGCTTTTCCTTAGATACCACTGCTGCAGATCTTCACAGCATGCTTAAATGGGTTATTGACTTAACCATTTTTTGCTTATTATTTTAAGAATTTATGCAGTTTTTAGAATCATAGCATAACAATTTATAAAGTGAAAAGTGTTATGACCAAACCAAATTGGATTGGATTTGCTAAACTACAAATAATCTAGCCAAGATTAGCAATATTAAAATTTAGCAAGAAGCACTTGGGAAGTCTTAATCTCGTTAAGCATGTTTTGTAAACATACTTTGTTTTCTTCCAGGATAAATACCAGTATGAACAAATATTCTGAAATAAACATATGTATGAGTTTATTTGATTGCTAAGCCATCATGAGCCCAAGAAGGAATGTGCAGATTAGCCTTGATTCCTACTAGTATCTTACAACATGGTATTATTAAATAGATTTAGCACCATTAAATATCCTAGAACAGTGGTTCCCAAACTTTTTAACCTCCCCACCCTTTCATATTGATAAAAATGAACAAGCTCACCAAAGAGCTTTGATTTATGTGGCTACACCTAAAAATATTTACTGAATTAGAAATTACAACAAAGGAATTTTAAAATATGTATTTATTTGACTTCACATATCCCCAGAGAGTTATATTCCCAGACATTGAGAACAAAAATCCTATAATATATACTTAAGAATTTTCCTCATTATATAGAACATATACAAGCTGAGAAAAGTATACAGGTAATCCTCAATTTATGACCATAATTGGGATCAGTAAGGCAGTTAATAGGTTACATCTGATTTGATGACATTTTTTGCCATGGTTGTTGCTGGTTTCCAAGCAGTGGTGGGATTCAAAAAATTTTCCTACCATTTCCGTGGGTGTGGCTTGGTGGGCATGGCAGGGGAAGGATACTGTAAAATCTCCATTCCCACCTCACTCCAGGGGAAGGGTACTGCAAAATCTCCATTCCCTCTCCACCCCACCCCACTAACCTGCTTTCTGGCTCCGTTCTCCTGTGCAGGGCAACAAAAGAAGACCCAGCTGATCATTTGGGACTTGGGAGGCAGAGATGGGGGTGGGCCAGTCACAGGTGGTATTCTGAACTACTCAAAATTTATGCTACCGGTTCTCCAAACAATTCAAATTTCCACTACCGGTTCTCCAGAACTGGTCAGAATCTACTGAATATTACCTCTGTTTCCAAGCATCCAAATTTTGATCATGTGACCATGGGGATGCTGCAACCATTGTAAATGCAGAGGCTTTGAATAGCTGCCAAATGAATGTAGTTAAATCCAGGATTAGCTTGTAATAGCCAAAATCTCGCTGATCATGCATAACTTCCATCTTTGCAACATTCTTATCTGTCAATATTTAATATGGTAAGTTTTAGTTATCTATGTTTTGAATGTGGTGTTATGTTTCTGGAGAAGAGAAATTTAGAGCCTGGTCAGATTTGTAGTCTACTAATTTTCAGTAGCACAATCTTGCATTATTTTTCTTTAACTACTTCAAACTGAAGAATCAGTTCACCCTTGAGTGGTGATATGGTCCCATGAAAACATTTTAGAAGTGTGTGCTGGTTGTGAGATCACATTTCAAAATGAGAGTGGCTACTATGCTACAAGTGAATACAGTGCACCACATAGTACCGGGATACATTCAAAGGAAATTCATCTTTCAGAATAAGGAAGTATTGTAGAAATATTTATAAGAACATGAAACTCCATGAATCAAGTATGCAATTGATTTTTAGTCAAACTGCAACATGAGTAGAAAAAGGTGAAAGAACAGTTAGAATCTTTGATAAAAAACATAAGCAAAATAAGGTACAACTAGCCCAAGTTATACTGACAATTTCAGTTGAGTGAATGTAAAAGTTGACAATCTTTCTGATTTAATTCCTTTCAAGATTTCAGAATATCTAACAGGGTTCCTTAAATGAGTGGCTAAATATGTTGGGAATGATAAGACAATTTCAATGCTACCTTTATCTTCAAATCCACCTTTTTCCTACTATGATAGCTTCCAGGTTATTAAACATCACAATATTAAATAAATAATGATTGGTGGTACAGTCAGCCTGGTGTTGAGCCACTTTGTCAAATTTACTTTGAAAAGTAAAGTAGTGTTATTTGTTCACAACAATGTGAAATCACAAGTGCTATTTCTTCAGTGGGTGTTGACCTTCATATGTATCATATGCATATGCATCAAGTTCTTTCCCAAAACCTAGGATGTTGTAATGTTTCAGTGTTCTATATGCAACCATCCAAGCACTGTTGTCTTTTGCAATTGACAGATGGAAATTTTATCAATGCACATATTTTCTTTTTTCTTTTATCTAATAAACTTTATTCAGTTTTTCCAACAATTTAAAAACATTAAAAAAAAACAATGATAACAACATTGAAGATATCATTAACATTTCTTAACCATATTACTATACTTAATTTTCTGTTGCACTATGATTATTACATATTAATATTTCTGTTAATTCTCTATTCCTTACTCCTTACCTACATCACTTGTCAGACAGTACGTTTTCTATTAATTCTACATTCAGTACATATACTTCATATTCTTTAATTAGTTACAGTATTGCTTTTCTTTCTATTGTCAAACCATATATACCAGGCATCCCAGACTGAATAATACACAGATTCCTCTCTATCCTTTAACTCTAGAGTTAGCCTGTCCATTTCCGCGCAGTCTAGAATTTTTCTTATCACTTCTCCCTCTTGTGGTATATCACCCTGTTTCCAGTGCTGTTCGTATGTAATCCTAGCAGCAGTTGTATGTAAGATGATGTACCTGTCTGTCTTGCTATGTTCTCCCTTAATTATGCCTAGTAGGAACAGTTCTGGTCAAAATTCAATTTTTTGCTTTGTCATTTCTTCTAACCATTTTCAGAACTTACTTCAGTACATTTTTTGCTTCCAGGCAGGTTCACCACATGCGAAAGTATTACCTTGTTTGTTCTTACATTTCCAGCATTCTGGGCTGGTTGCAAACATCTTTGCCAATCTGGTGGGGGGTAAGTGCCTCCTATAAAACATTTTATACATATTTTCTTTATATGCTGTAGGTAATGTTAGTCTATAATTCTTCCCCCACATTCTTTCCCAATATTCCAATTCTATATTGTATCTCATTTTTTTTGCCTAAGTTATCATTGTTTCTTTGACTACTTCTCCATCCATTCTGAAGCTCAAAAGAAAAGTATATAGTTTAGATATCATCTTTTTCTCTGTTCCTTGAATAATTTTATCTAATTGTTGCTGGTCTATGTAAAATCCATATTCTTCCTTATCCTTTCTATACCTTGCCTGTATCTGCATATAGGGCCACCAGTCAATGTCTATCTCTTGCTGTTTTAATTCCTGTATTGTTTTTAATCTTCCCTGTTTATCAAGCAAATCCTTATATTTCCTCATTTTAGCCAGATCCATTAAATTTGGGTATATTAATGCCTCCATCGTTGACAGCCAACTTGGTATTTTAGTATAGTGGTCTTTTTTGATTTTGTCCCATACTTGAATGAGTGCATCCCTGATCTGATGCCTTTGAAAGTAGGCATATTGTTTATTTTTCCCTTCCCATAGGAAACTACGCCACCCTTTTTGCAGGTTGTGTCCTTCTATTAGAAATATCCTTTTGTTCTCTGGGTTAATCCAATCTCTTATCCATACCATAACTGCCACCTGATAGTATGTTTCCCAATCTAGAAGTCCAAAGCCACACATCTCTTTTTTATCTTGCAACAATTTCATTTTAATTCTAGATTTTTTCCCAGCCCAAACGAATTTAGCGATTATTTTATTTAATTCCCCGAAATTTTTTTTTGCCTAATTTTACCAGTATAGTTTGGAATAGACATAGTATTTTCGGTAGTACAGCAATTTTAACTATTGCAATTCTTCCCATTAATGAAACTTGGAGTTTCCCACATTTCCAATTGCATTTTTATCTGTGCCATTAATTTATTATAGTTGTTTTCTTTAATTGAGGAACAATTTGATGTTAAATACCAAGATATTTTACCCTTTTAACTATCTGCATTCCCAATTTTTCTTCTAATTCTTTTTTTTTGTCCATCATATTTTTGGTTAATGTCTTCATTTTATTTTTATTCATTTTAAGTCCTGCTACTTTATCATTTTTTTCAGTTTCTCTTATTAAGGAAGTCCTGGTTTCATCCGGTTCCTCTAGAAAAAATACTATATCATTGGCAAATGCTTTATTTTATACTCTTCATTTCTGATTATAACCCTCTTAATTTCTTTATTTTCTAATGTTTGTTAACAATATCTCTAAGGAGAAGATAAAGAATAGAGGTGACAGTGGGCATCCTTGTCTCATTCCTTTATTTATACTGAATATTTCTATTCTATCCCCATTAAGTAGCTTGCTGTCTGTCTGAGTTGAATAAACTGCTGAAATCATCCTAATAAGATTGACCCCAAAGTCCATGGCTTTTAGTTGTTCTGTAAAAAAGCCTGCCAGTTTATGTTATCAAATGCTTTTTGTGTGTCCAAAAACACCAGTGTTGCTTGTTTTTCATGGTGAACCTCATAGTATTCTAAATCTAAAACATTTATTACTGTTCTGGTATTGTTTTTAATTTGCCTATTTGGTAGAAATCAGTTTTGGTCAATATGTATAATTTTGTTCAGTGTTCTCTTGAAGCTTTCTGCAATTATGATATTTCTAGTATTGAATGGCACATATTTTCTAAGTGCCATTCAAGATTTCTTTGATAACTACTGGGATCACCATGTTTGTGAAGTAACATCAGTTTGGTATAATGTAGCTTGTCAATGAAAGCCAAAAAATATTCTTTTTACAGGAATGTAGAATCATGAATCATGAATCTTGCTCTCAATTAGTCCATTTCTCATGCTGAAAAGAGCCCAGCTGGGAAGCAGACTTAACCTGAATTTCTAAAATATATCTCTAGCATCATAATTTAACCACTTATTTTTCTACTTGAACTATTATGACTAATGTAATTTTCTCTAACTATTTTCTATTAGAGCAGGAACTTGCAATTTATTTCAACTCAAATTAATACTGAAGTAGATATATCAGACTCTTATGGTGTTCAGTTAATAAATCATCTCTTGCTTCCTCTATGAAATGAATGGCTTTAACTGACACATAAGTATGTTCAGAAATCAAAATAGAGAATTATGAATGAATAATTTCTCATAATCCTACCCTTTTATGACATCTCACATTTTTCCTCTGCTTCATTTTCATGCAATAATTCTAATATCTTTTTATTTTTTTAATTTTCCTTAACTGAAATCCCTGGATTTTAATCTTCAAGTCCAACCTATCAAATTTCTAAGAAATGATTTAATATTTTTAATCTTTTAATGCTCTATGACATATTATGCATTTGCACCAGATTTTTTGCAACAGTATTTTATTTGATAAAAGCATGTATACACCATCATAAATTATGAGAGTTATGCAGTGTATACCTATAAACCATACATTATCAGTACATAATGAGGCAGGTTCACTTTCCGAACTGGAAAGCTTCTAAAAGAATATTTGCAGAAAAAAGAAACTACTACCAGTTACAATACAAGTTTGATTTGAGAATAATATACATTGAGCTGCTGCATGCTATTTTGAAGTGTTCACAGTTCATAACAAAGCTACTTTATACCATATGTGCCTATAAATAACTGATCTTGCTATCTCAGTATTGCTTATACTTGATAGTATCTCTCCATGATTTCAAAACATAGATTCTACTGAATTGAAGCTGTGTCTGCATCGCACATATCTTGTGTTTTGCTGTACCATGGAACTATGGTTTTGTGACAAGTGAAACATATACTCAATAAATAGTAACTACAGCCAAGTGAGATCAAAGTACATTGCACCATGAATTTAAATATCATGTTTGTCTTTTTGTGTACTATTTTCATGAATACTGCATAAATCATCTGGCTTTCAGGATGTTTACAATGTCAGTGAACTTTTCTTTAGTCAAGCAATAAAGCACCCTGGATAAGAATCTGGTATTTGAAATTGCACTGTGTTTTGATATATGTTAATGTAGAAAATATGATTGCAGCTTCCTTTATGCTTTCCTTCAATGACGGTATGTATGCATAGATAATGTTCTAACCGGGAGAAGATAAAGTTAACATATTTTCCTCATAACAACTTGTCTGACTCACATACGATTTAGACATGTGGAATTTCCAGGACATGGGCATTGAATGAAGTGCTGTATCTTTTTCTAAAATACCTCTCATAATATAATACTTGCATGGCACCAAACTCAACCTGACTCTAGACTGTGCAAAGTAATATAATCCTGCTCTTTCCTTGCTACGATTCAGAGACCACAGTGGTTTTGCATTTTTGTAATGTCAATATCTCCAATTGCAGGAAAAGCCCCTGTATGTAATAAGTGTTGGGGTAGTATAAATATAATGTAATACTCTATGCAATAAGTGCATGCAATTAAGTGTTGGGGTGTACACAGTAAGTATCGGGATAGCCTCGGTGAATAGGAACTCTTTATACTATGATAAGCAGACTGTGTGGATGAGTCCTAAATCATACTTATGTAGTTGTCTGGAAAATACTGATACAAATGGACTTTTAGAATTTACAGTTTCCTTTCCTACTGTATCTATATGAAAGAAAGACTAAGGTTTTTTCCCCCAAATAATTTTAAATGGGTAAAGCATCCTGCACTTGTTGAAAAAAAATGAGAATGAAGATGTATGAGATTCCCCTCTACCCCATCTAATGTTCTCTCTGCAGGATGGAAAATTGTGTTCAGTTTAGAGCCAACTCATTTTGAGTAGCATGTCTGTACAGCCATGCTACTAAAGGAAAAAAAAACAACTTTCTAATAGTCCCTTTGGTCCCAAAGTATAAAAAATAACCAATGATTCATTATCTTCCATGAACAAATGTAAGCATTAAGAGAAAGCCTGTTGTTTTTACCAAATTACAAAATTACACTGTGCAATTTATATTTTATCCCCAAGCATGTATTTTGTTCAATAATAAATTAAACAGAGATGTTACTTTTAAGATATATGGAGAATAATTGACTATTTTATTGCATGGCATTTTTCTTCTCCCAGTGCAACAGTCAGATATCTGAACATTTGTTGACTGAAGAATTAAGTATACGATAAACCAGGCATTTGGGATAATTGTGTGATGAACTGAAAAAATATTTTATGTGCAACCAGAAGGAAGATTTTCTTGGAAAGGCAACCAAATATAACTTTGACCCCATCTCCTCTCTTTCTATGGCTTCCATTTTCATTAATAAAAAAATATAGTGAAACAAGTGATGAACAGATAAATATTTATATTTCCTTCCAATCACTGCCAATTCACTGATGGAATTAAAGTATGCTGTAGTTTATCACATCTTTCTTAAATAAAAAATCTGTTCTGATTCTCAGATAATTCATGATTGATTTGTGGGGTATATATGTGTTTCTATATATAATGTGCTTTTATATATTTCTTTGTGAGTAAATATTTTATGTTATGGCATAATCATACTTCCTCCTGGAAAAAAAAATATGGATGACGTTGCTAAGAGTTGGTACTAATTTGCTGGCACATTATCAGTAATGCAACCCACAATAAAATGGGCATATCTATATTTAATAAATATGAGACCCTATATATAACACTACCAATTAATTATGGTACTAGACTATTTACTATCACAGATTACCTTTTATTTTTACATGAAAGTGGAATTTTTGGAAAACGTTGTGTAGAAAGGCTGTCAAAGTGCCTTTCTTCAAGGGTTCGAATTTTCCCACTGGGAGAGCTCTGGTGCAAGGATACGGACAACTGCTTGAAAGCTGGATCTTTTTATTTTCAGGAAGACGAGAGACAGCGTGGCTGCGTTCCTGGGGCTAGCTAGCTAACTTTGAATGGTAAGTTCCTGGTTTTTATACCTTTTTCCTCCCTTTGTGTATAAATGTTCGTTTAGTGTTTAATGTTTAATGTTTTAGATATTAAAATCCTGTCAGAGTTTATTTTTTCACCAGAAGGCAAACTTAGCGAGGCGTGGAAAATAAACTCTGCAGAGTTGCCTGATTGTATCACCGTTTTTTCCTTAATCTCTTTTAGCTTTATAATGGTTTTTCCTATTCGTTTTGTAGTAATCTTCTATTTGTTTCCTTTGTGATTTATTTTGTAATTTTTGTCTGTTTGTTTTGCTGATTTGGCATATCCTGTGTAAGGGTTTTCTTTTCTTTGTTTCCCTAGCTTTCTTAATTACTTGGCTTTTGTCTCGCGGGCTTCTTTCAATACCGTTTATTAAATTTCTTTTCCTATGCAAGTTTGTTTTATGGCTGGCCTGATGTTCCCTTCGGGCTTTTCCTGCTTGGGTGACACCACTGTCCTCGTGAAGTTCCCTTTCCACAGTTGGAAATAAACTATTATTATTAATTTTCAAACTCAAGCATATACCTGGAATGTCTAATTGTGCTGCTATATTAATGCACCAGTGCTGCATTATGAAATCATACAAATGATATCAGGACTGCATTATGAAATGATACCAAAAAGCTAAGCCCTCTTCAAACATCCAACTATTTTTATTTTATTTAACATTCTAAAATTTTACTTATACATACAGTGAAGACATTAGCTGTGAAGCTGGAAATGGTATTAACAGCTTTATTAAACTGTAGAATGATTTGTAATGGATGCCATATGGAATCCTAAAGTAATACCAAATTCTGGAGTTTTAAAAAAATAGAAAGTGGGCAAACAAATGCCATTCCTTTTTATCCATTCTCCATATACCTCTGAAGAAATATTTTCAGTTCCCCTACTTTTGAGGGGCAGGGGGAATATAGCTGTTAAGCCTGGGTTCCCCAACCAGGGTTAGGTAAACAAGCTAAACAGAATGTGCAGCGTTAGTCAGATAGGCACACAGATAAATGAGTGAGCTAAGCTTGTATGTTTATTAACATACAGTAAAAATAACAGATACGCTTGTGCTATCAAGAATATATTTTATTCCAGTATAAGTTTATAGCATAGTCAAAAACAGTCCAATATTCATTTACCATGTAGTCAGTCCATTCAGGGATATTCAGTTAGCAAAGTCCATGTAGAATATCCTAGTGTCAGTTCTCATAAATCAGTCCGTTGTTGTCTCTCCCGTTCGAGCAATGCAGTCTTGCTTCCAAGCAGTAATCAGGGATCATCAAAGCCAGAGAGAGAGAGAGCAAGCTGTAGCCTTGCTACTTTTATATGGTTTTCATAACCACACCCACAGTTGCTATTTTACAGTTAAAGCTGCATACACTAACTATGATTCATAGTTAGTATTTCACCTAAAACAGTTAGGGTGAACAATGTTATCCCTAACAATAGCCCTTTTATGACTTGCAGACTTCAACTCCCGTAATTCCTGAGCCAGCAGGAATTCTGGGAGTTGAAATCCACAAGTTATAAAAGAGCCATGGTTCTCCAGATTTGACCTAAATCTTTTTCATCACCATTTTTGTAGTGATTTGGGAACACCAGAATTGCTGTAGTCATGCCTCAGGCTTTTGAAATGCTATGATGGTATCACCAGAAAAGACAGTACTGAAATTTAAATTGCAAGCTTTTGATGTGTTCTGTCTGGAAAAACACGAGGTAGACCGGGTTCCAACAAACAAAGTCTTTATTAAAGCAAGCAACAGTAACAGAACAGTTTGGCTGAAGCCGTGGCAGCTTTTTATACAGGCTTGCCTGCCAGCTTGTAGCCAATGGCAGCTATTTAACTTTGCCGCTTTTCAGCAGCTCTTTTAGATTGGTTCCTAATGAACCAATCCAATACTAGTCTTTTTACCCAATCAGATTGCATAGTTTGGAGTATACCATTCTATACAGAACACCCCTCCCCCCTTAGTTTAGTCCTATGTGGGTGATGTAGTCGTGCAGGTAGGTGGGGCTTCTTCTGACTCTATTTGACTTGCGTGGTTCATTTTTGCTGGAGTCTTTGAGCGGTTCGGATGGGATCGCTGTCTTCGGCTCTTCTCCATGGAACTGCCTAGAAGGGTGAGTCAGCAGGGTTGCTACCACTTGAGTTGCTCAGGCCGGTGGTTTTGCCGCTCCCTCCTGGTTTTCCCGGGCAGGTCGAGCTGGCTTTGCTGGCCCCTTCCAGGATGGGTTCCTCTTCCTGTGGATTACTTCTGCCAGTTTCATCTAACCGGAAGTGTTCTTTTTGCTCTTTTTGACTGGTTAGATGTTCTGGGTTTATTTTTAACAGTTCTATTTTTCCTTCACTATTATTTTCTTGAATCCCCCCCCCTTTGGTTTTGTTTTCATCGATGTTTATTGTTGGAGATTGCACGGTCATATTTCGCTCAACATTTCGGGAACGAAGCTGGTCTATGTGCCGCTTCCATTCCCTGCCATCGTCTATGGTCAGATGGTAGGACCGGGGGCCTGTTATTTGTGTGATTGTGGCTGGAAGCTATAGAGGGTCCCCAGTAAAAAAAATTTCGTAGAATAGATCACCGATTACAAACGTGGGGAAACGGCTGGAGGAGTCGGGGGGTTTCTCAAACGTGTGGTTTGGATGTAACCTATCCAAATGTGATCTAAGTTTCCTCCCCATTAACAATTCTGCTGGGCTCTTGTTAGTCTGGGTAGTACTGGGAGTGATGTGTTGGAGGGTGAGTAAATGGTTTACTTTATCCTGGACATCCCCAGGGTCCATTTTTTCCAAACCCTCCTTGGTAAACCTGACCATTCTCTCAACCCTACCATTAGCCGCCGGGTGGGCTGGCGCAGTTAGTGCATGGCATATACCTAAAGAGGCTAGGTACTGTTCAAATTGTATAGCGGTTAGTTGTAGCCCATTGTCAGACACAAGGACGTCCGGCAACCCATGGGTTATGAATAGCTTGTTGAGCTTTTTTATAACGGCGTTGGTTGTTGAGGATGACATTACTGCAACTTCTAACCAGTTTGAGTATGCATCTACAACAATCAAGAATGTAGGCCCCCTGGTAGGACCCGCAAAGTCAATATGGATCCGAGACCAGGGGCCTCATGGGGTTTCCCAGTCCCTTATAGGAGCTTGTGGTGGTGATGGCCTGGTTTTTTGGCATTTATTGCATGTAGCAACCCAGTATTCATTATCTCTGTCTAAACCAGGCCACCATACATAGCTCCTAGCCAGGCTTTTCATTTTCACGATGCCTGGGTGGCCTTCATGAAGCATACCCAACACTCTAGTTTGTAATTTGGAAGGAATTACCACCTGATCATCCCACAATAAACACCCCTTTTGTATTGACAGTTCAGTCTGTCTGGCCCGGAAAGGTTTAAAGTTTTCAGTTTTTTGGTTTTCCGGCCAACCTTTACCTACCCAATTTAAAATGCCGGCAGTCACTGGGTCTTTGGCGGTAGTTCTGGCGACATCATTTGCAGATATTAGTAGCTCGGGGCAGGTTTCTATTTGCAGGGTGGTAATTGTTAGTGCTGGGTCTTCCTCTGTCATTGGCAGTGGTGTTCGACTTCATGCGTCTGCAAGGGAGATCTGTTTCCTGGGTCGATGTAACAAAGTGTAAGAGTACGCTGCTAGGAATTCTGACCATCTAGTCATTCGGGGAGATAAAATGTTCGGTGTGGGTTTGTTTCCCACCAAAATTCCTAGTAGTGGTTTATGGTCAGTCACAATTGAAAATGTTCTCCCATAGAGGTATTCGTGAAAGCGTTTAACTCCGGCAACAATTGCCAGGGCTTCTCTGTCTAGTTGACTATAGTTACGTTCTGCTTTAGAAAGTATTTTCGAGTAAAAGGCGATGGGTGCCTCTCTCCTGTCAGGCAGTTGATGGCTCAGGATGGCACTGACTCCAAACGGTGAGGCCTCACAGGTGACCATCAATGAAAGTGTGTTACTAAACTGAATAATAACGGTGTCTGAGGTTAAAAGATTTTTTATGCCTTGGAATGCTTTTTGTTCTCTATGCCCCAAGTCCAACTAGTTTTCTTATCCAATAAATGATGTAACAGTTCTGCTATCGTTGCTTTGTGAGGGAGGAATACGTTATAGAAATTTATTAGATCCAAAAATCCTTGTAACTCCGTTTTGTTTTTGGACTGTGGTGTGTCTCTAATAGCCTTGACTTTTTTTTCTGTAGGGTGTATACCCTCTCCATCAATTAAATAACCCCAAAATTCGATGCGATCAGTCATTAAGCAGCATTTTTCTTTTTTGACTTTCAGGCCGGATTCTCTAAATTTTGTTAGCACCTCTTTCAGTCTTGTCTCTAATTAGGTCGTGTTTTTAGCCGAAATTAGGACGTCATCAAAATATGGAATGACTCCTTTAATTCCATTTAATAGGCATTCCATAAGGCTTTGGAAGATGCCTGGGGCAACGCTCACTCCAAATTGAAGTCTGTTACATTTGAATGCCCCTCTGTGAGTTACTATTGTCTGTGCCTCGGCCGTTATTGGGTCTACTGGAAGCTGTTGATATGCCTGGGATAAATCAAGCTTGGCAAAAAAAAATTCCTCCCCCAAGTGAGTGCAGTAAATGTTACACAATTGGCACAGGGTATGTGCTTTGCTGCAACACATGGTTCAGGGTAGCCTTGTAGTCTCCGCAGATGCGTACTGACCCATCAGGTTTAACAGGTGTTACTATTGGTGTCTCCCATCTAGCATGATCAATTGGTTCTATCACCCCTTGCTCAATTAATTTATTTAACTGTTCATCTATTTTGGCCTTTAAAGCAAAGGGGACTCGTCTGGCTTTTAATCTTCTAGGTGCTACCTGAGGGTCTAAACTAAAGGAAATTGGGGTCCCCCGGAACCTGCCTAAAGTGCCATTGAAGATGTCCTGGAACTCGTGTATCAGGCTCTCTTCCCAGTCGGTTGCGGCTACTCGGCTCACCCCGGTCATTCCGATGTCCAACGGTGCGAACCATTCGATGCCCAGGAGCTTGGGACGGTCCCGGTCAACTATTGTTAGAGACAGGACTTCAGCGTGCTGCTTGTATGTGACTCGGAAATGTCCTAGACCTACCACAGGGATTCGGTTTCCTTGGTAGTCTTTTAAAGTTAATTTTTGTTTCTGGAGTTCTTTTAATTTGATGTTTGGAACCAGCCATCTGATTGTGGTCCAAGACACCATTGACAGGAAAGATCCTGAGTCGACTTCCATCACGCAGGGGCTTCCTTCAATTTTTACAACAATTTTGACCTTTCTCCCACTTTCCGTCTGGGCACTTCCAATCCTAACAGTTTGATGAGTCTTTTCTTGGTTACCGGTTTGTTTGTTGCGCTCCCATTTCTTTTTGGCTTGCTTTGATTCAGCTGGTAGTGGGGAGTTACTGTGTCTGTCTGGGCTGTTATTTTTTCGATTTCTCCAGATTTTTTCGATGTGTCCCCTCTTCTTGCAAGCTCGGCAGATGGCATCAAGGAATCTTCACTCAGCTCGAGGCTGGCTTCCTCCGCAGACAGCGCATTCCCACCAATTTCTTTTTTCATGCCTTTTTTGTTCGCGTACAGGCGGTGGACCTCATCATCCTCATCCTCTGTTTCTGATGAACTGTCGAATTCTTTGTGATGAGTTGTGGTGGGAGCTTGTTTTTTTCCTCTGGATAGGGTCATTGCATCATTATTGGAGTTCATTTGCTTCATCGTGGCCGCTGATGTTTTCGTGGCTCCTGCTCCTGTGGCTTCTGCGATCGCTTCAGCCACTGTGATATTGGGTTTATTTAGTAATTTACTTTGTAAGTTAGAATCTCTCAGACCTAGGACAACTCGATCTTGCATGGCTTCATCTAAGTTCAGGAACACACAAGCTCCTCCCAGTTGTTGGAGAGCTGCCATGAAATCAGCGATGGTTTCACCTTCCTTCTGATCCCTTTTGTAGAATTCATGCCGTTTGATGAGATTTGACACTACCAGTGCATAGTGGGCCTTTAACATTTGGTGAAGTTCAGACCAGGTCATTTGTTTCACGTCTCTGGGTTTCGTCAATGCTTTGGCCATTTTAAATACGGTTGGTCCATAATGCGTTAGGAACACAGCCCTTTTCCGCTGGTCTGAGATCTCTTCCATTTTGTTGCTCTCTAAGAACATCAGGAAATGGTCTACGTATGATTCCCAATCCTCTTTGTTGGGATTGAAAGGTGCAGGCGGCGCATTATTACCAGCCATCGCTTTTAGTCTGGAATTCTTTCTGCCGCGTGCTCGGTCTCGCGTTTAGGACAATCCCATCCTCATTGCCAGTGTTCCGTCCGGAAAAACGTGAGGTAGACCGGGTTCCAACAAACAAAGTCTTTATTAAAGCAAGCAACAGTAACGGAACAGTTTGGCTGAAGCTGAGGCAGCCTTTTTATACAGGCTTGCCTGCTGGCTTGTAGCCAATGGCAGCTATTAAACTTTGCCTCCTTTCAGCGGCTCTTTTGGATTAGTTCCTAATGAACTAATCCAATACTAGTCTTTTTAGCCAATCAGATTGCATAGTTTGGAGTAGACCATTCTATACAGAACATGATGGGTATGTTTGTCAATCTAATAAATATAGCAAAGGCTTAAAACCTAAATTTAACTCTTCATTTTCAGAAAAAATTAAAGCCACAGTGTAATGATTTCTCACTGACATTTGAGGATAAAATCCTAGAGGCCAATGGAAAATAGAACTGGAGGATATAGACAGGAAATAGACTGCCCAATTCTACCATATTTAATTCTACAATTATATACTGTACTCTTACTAGAAATGAATAATTTTGTGAACATTATATCTTCCATAAACACACACACACACACAGATAGAGAGCTTGATATTGATATTTATCATCTCTATCACCCAACAAAAAGGCTTCCTGTCACAATTGTTTAGATATCAATGAAGAATACTTCACATTTTGAAGTTAGTTTTATCCAAACATTAATCTCTCTATAGAAAAGCGAAATACCACTCACACATCATGACAAAATCTCCAGAACTGTAAAGCCTACGAACTTGAAATTTGGCACATATGTTCCTCTTGGCTTCTAGGTGCTCACTAAGAAAGGATTTTTTGAAATGACCATCAGACCATTAATATTTCATACATTATTATTAACACGCTGTGATTCTAAGGAGTTCTATTCCCCCTCCCCACCCGAAAGAAAATCTGTTCCAAATGCAAAACACAAGCAGAGGAGAGGAGTTTCAGTTTTAGTTTCACAGCAGCAAGCAGCTTTACTATAGAACAATTGAGCTAAGCCATGCCCAGGCTCTTGCTGTCTCCTTGCTCACACAGCAAATTCTGTTTCAGTTTCCAAACAGCCCTCAATTCTCTCACACACTGACAGGATGCTAGCCAAATGAATACCGATAGATGCTGGTAGGCAGAGGCAGAATATTTTTTGCATTATTTTCCTCCCCCAAAATTAAGCTGACCACAAAGATTCATAGCAAAGCACTGGTATCAAGCTAGTTGCATATATTTTACCCTATGTTCCAGTAGAAAGGAAATTACTATGTAGTTTTATTTAACAGGCTAGAAGATGTGGTATGATCCAGACCATTACTAATGAGAACAGTCAGCTTAAACTTTCTCTATGGTCCCATTTTTAAGAAAAATTTTTACCACCTATAGGCAAACACATTTTTTAAAAAAATCAATTTGCAGTAATGTTGGAGGATTGATTTTTTTTTTCAAAAAAAAAAATCTTAAATGGCCTCTATGGGGTTTGGGGTTGTGTGTGTGTATGTGTGTGAAGGATATTGGTAGAAATGAGTAGAGTTGTCCCTTCTCAGGTGTAGAATTTCCATTCCACATCAGATCACTGTACATTGATACCAGAGACAATGAAACCACAAAGAACGGCAACATAATATACAATTTGTATGGCATAATACTTAGAAAGGAATTTTCCTTTTTCTCCTAGGAGGCATTGCCTGGGTTTAAATCTGAACTTTATTTGCTGAATTTATTGCATGCAAAATAGATGTTCTATCATAAATATATAAGTTCGTAGGTCATAGATTTGGTACCATAAACATGATTGAATATGAAAGAATTTAAACCAAACATTTCAGCTTTAACCACCCATAGTTCCCTAGTGCAAGAAGATTTCGTGGACAATTTTTTTAGATTTTGTTTTTTTATTCAGACATAGTTCCCTTATTATTTCCAACCTGTTTACAAATAAAGGCATGAATGTTGATAAGGTCTCGGGAACAAACAGAATAAAATTAACATTCATCCCATAATGGAAATGCCAGGAGCTATATTTCTTATTGTGCTATAGTTTCTAGCACTGAAAAATAGGCCTTATGCAAACTCAAAGCATTTCTTGTCAGAGGTAAGCATATTGAATGGAATAAGTAGATAACAAATAAATGGTCACTTTCTAGTTCCTTATCCCAGATAGCTATTTTTAATTATATACAGGTAGTCCTTGCTTAGTGACCAAAATTGGGACCAGCAACTTCATTGCTAGCCTCCACAGTTACTAAGCATAAGACTGTGTGACTGTGTGAGGGGTTCATTTCCCTCTTCATCGTTAAAGGCTAGGTCCCATTGGCCGACGGACACAAAACATATGCATAAAGGACACAGCAGATGAGCAAAATTTTGGGGGTGGCTCCAACCATTGTCATCCACTCCAAAAAGTGGCAAAAATTTGCATAAACAGAATGGAAAAGAACAGAAAAGAACGGACGGCGTTAGTGCGTAGTGGGGATGTTAAATGGATGTTCAGAGGAAGCCTAGCGGATGACAGCAGATGAAAGTGGATGACACATCCAAAGGGGTTCCGGGAGAGAATTGCAAAGTGGATGCATAGCGGAAGTGGCGGGTGCATAGCGGATGAAGTGGATGCATCACGGATGCCTATAGGAAACAAAGGGGATGCTGCGCAGATGTATATCGGATGCAAAGCGTTCACTGCACATGCAGGGAGTATAAATTGCATCAGCTCCGTGGATATAAAGGATGCAGGACGCATGCAGTCAGAATTCAGAGGAAAGACGTGCTGCCACATACATCTTCAAGGAACACCATGGTTCGTCAGTCAGGCAAGAAGGGGAAGGCTGTGCCTACTCGTTCCAGCCCTGGCAAGAAGGACAGAACCAGCATCCCACCCCCTGGCACTGACTCTGAACCTGCTGCTGATGCTGCTGGTGCTGCTGGTGCTGCTGGTGCTGCTGGTGCTGCTGGTGCTGCTGCTACTGCTACTGCTACTGCTACTGCTACTGCTACTGCTACTGCTGCTGCTGCTGCTGCTGCTGCTGCTGCTGCTGCTGCTGCTGCTGCTGTGGTGGACCAGCCCCAAAGCCCACAAAGCCCTGCTGCTGAAGGCCCTGCTGCTCAAGCAACTGAAGGCCCTGCTGCTCAAGCCCCTGAAGGCCCTGCTGCTGAAGGCCCTGCCAGAGGGAGGAAGAGGCAAGGGAAGGAGAAAGGAGAGAGGAAACAGTACACTGTTTCCGAGGACCATGAGGATGAGGTGCTGGAATAGCTAAGGGAGAACGAGTACCTCTGGAGAAAGGGCCACAGACTGTATCGTGACACCAAAAAGAAGCAGGCAGCTTGGAGACACAAGGCAGAGAGCCTGGGCTACATTGTAGATGTACTCCTGGGATGGTGGAAGCACATGCACACCTGGTATGGCAAGCTACACCTCAAAAAATCCGGGCAGGCCGCTGTCAAGCTCACTGACCAGGAGATGTATGTCATGGCCAAGTGTAGTTTCCTGGAGGGTGAGATCAGCCACTGAGGAGCAGCCCCTCTGACACCCCTCTCCCCCAGACAGCCCACAGACAGCCAGTCCTCTTCCAGCCAGGAGCCAGCTACCCTGTCCAGGCAGGTGTCTTCAGAGGGGCCCACAGCAGAGACCCCCCCCGACAGCTGCACTCCCCATGTTGGTAGACTTGGAGGATCCCCTGTCACAAATGGAGGAAGAAGCACAGCCATCAGAGACCAACCCAGCCCCACCCCCACCCCCAGCTCCAAAGGATGCAGGCAGAGAGGCAGACTGGAGGGCCAGAACCACAGTGTCCTGTTGGAGATCAGGGACACAATGAAGACCGGCAAAGAACTTCTCTCTCAGCTGGTCCACTTGGACAGAGGAACCTCGGGCCGCCACACCTTCATCACCTATGTGAGCCACACCCTCAGGGACCTGCCCGAGGCCCAGTACCAGGTGATGAAGGAGAAGATAACAGCTGTTCTGCACAACCCTCAAGGCCCAGCTGAACCTGCTCCGACCCAGTCCAGGTCTGCTCCTCCACCCCAGGCGATGTCACAGCCCTTCCACGGCTTTCAACAGCCTCTCACCTACCAAGGCTACGACTACTAGAACTTCCCACAGCAGAAACAGAACTTACAGGTCCAGGCCCAGGTTCATCGCACACCACAGACGCCACAACTCACCCAGCTGCAGACCAGACAGCCACACTACACTCCTCCTTCATCCACCCCACAGCCAAGCCCGTTAATGGACAATCTGTCATCAGTCTTGTGCCTCACATCTCAGGTACTTGATGAAGGGCCTCTCAACATCACGGGACTGAGTCAGCTCTTGGACAGCTTCCTGAACACACCATCCCCTGTTGTACCCTCGGGGCCAAACGCCTCAATGGTGCCTGAGACCAGCACTCAAGCCACAGCCACCTCCACAGTCCTTGCCTGCTTAACAACTGAGACCATGGACATGACTCAGAGTGACTGAGAATAGTGCCAGAGACTGAGTTGTTTAGTTGTTCATTTTATCTTTGCTTAAGACACTTTACTTGGTTTATTTTGCTTATTTAATAAAGTCATACAATTTACTTTAAGAAAGTTAATAAAGGTTATCTTTGCTTAACACACTTAATTTGGTTTACTTGGTTCATTTTGCTTATTTAATAAAGTCATAAATGTTACCTAAGAAAGTTAATAAAGGTTATCTTTGCTTAAGACACTTGGTTCATTTTTTTACCTTAGTGAAGTGTTGGTGAAAACTTTGAAAAAATGGTTAAGCCTTTGCATGCTTGTGAGATAGATAAGGATAGTTGTGGGATAGATAAACCTCCAGTGCAAGCATAGTGGGACTGTTTGGTCCATCATCCCAGCTGCCACACATATGGACCTTTTTTATCAATAACAATTTATTCATTGATCAACACATTTCAAAATAAACAAAGCTCTTTATTAATGCCCTATTCATTGTAGGACCACTCAACATACATGGCACAATCTCATCAGTGTTATGCGACAGCTTCAAGGAAGCATCCATTAATCATGTATCATCCTGTCTTGCCACTCCACTGCTCCAGCTGGGGAGTTGCACCAGAGTCTCAGGAGGTTGCGCTGCTTCTTCCCGTCACGTGAAGCTCTGTTGGGGCCTTGTACATCCACAGTGTCTATCAGGTTTCATCCTTGCCTCCATTCACCAGGCTCCATGTCCCCATTCCCTTGTTGATGGTTGACAAGTCTGTTCTGCCGGACTGGGTAGCGGTTGTGCATGAGATTGTGCAGGATGCAGCAAGCTTCCACAATGCTCCTCACAGTATGTGCCTCATGCTGCATGGTGGTAAGAAGTGTCTGGAACCTGTTGGCCAGGATGCCAAAGGCGTTCTCCACCACCCATCTTGCCCTGGACAGCCTGTAGTTGAAGATCCTCTCTTCATGGGTGAGGTATCTTCAACTGTACAGCTTCATGAGGTAGGTTCTGAGAGAGAAGGCGTCATCACCAACGATGAATTAGGGCACATCTTGTGTGTCATTGGGTAAGGGGTCTGGACCTTGAAAAACCATGATGAGGTTGTGTTCCAGCCCATCCTTGAGGTCACTTGCATTGTATACCTGGCCATCTGAAGTTGACCCATTGCCTGAAGCATTGATTTTGAATACTTTATATACGAGATGCATACGCTTACATCCTTTCTATTTCTGTGCTACTAACATTGTGTAGACGTTCCATGCACCTTTTGTTTCCTCCCTCTTTCCGTTTTCCGCTGCAGCAGATGTGAGTTGAAGTGATGGCCAGAGGATGCAGAGAGGATACAGAGGACGTTTAACGGATGATAACGGACATAGAACATTTGTTACCCGTATATGCCGTGGATGTACATCATAGGTGGCGGAAAGTTCATCCTTTCACAAAGTTTTGTGCAGGTCAAAACTTCTTGAGTGGATGAAATCTCAGTGGACAAATGCTCCAGGGATAGAGTGTATGAAACACGTATGCATTGAGTACACAACGTATGCACAGTGTTTTCCAACGGATGGCAAGCTTTTTTTAACATTTTACATCCTCTTTGCATCCGTTAGTGCAGTGGGACAGGGGCTTTAGTAAATCCTTGCAGTCACATGACCATGATTGTGAGGTTCCTTCTATTAACTCCTCTTGTCATAAGCTGGTTGCAAGCACGTGAATGGTGACCATGTGGCTGCAAAACACTGCAACTTTCCTAAATATGAGGATTGCTCACAAAGCTGTGGGGGTTTTTTTCACTCAGTGGAACCTTCAAATGGTCACTGAGGTAGTTGGTAATCAAATACTTGTTTCAATAAGTTCCTGTGATTTCCTCATTATTATTTTACTGATCACTAAATGGAGAATTGAAAGACAATACACTTGAGCTCAGATGCTGAAATTCCCTTCAGTTTTTTAAAAAAGTATGCTTCATCATTTTATAGGTGTCTGCCTTTCATATAGGACAGTAACAGATATTGCTGTGAACATTGGAGAATGATAGTCTTTGGAACACAACTTTACTTCTCTATCTGGCAATCAATAGCTCACAGAAGATAGTCTCTGTCTATTACTTAAACTATCCATTTTCTCTCGTATTTTGTTGTGATATCTGAAGGATAGACAAGCTCACTTTGTCAATGAGACAGCCTGACAGAGATTTATGGGTGCAACATTGCAATTGGGGTGAGTTATTTATTTATTTTTATTTAAGTTCCCAGTCATAAATCTAAATTTTGCAAGGAATGTGAGCAGCCAGGAAGACTATAAAAACTGCCACTGGTAAGAAACAGTAATGGCATGGCTTTTTACCTTTGCCCCTAGCAAGAAGCCAAATCAAATCATTTTATGGAAATGCTAAGCTCTTAGTTTCTACTGGAGGATGATAGTTGTAGCCTCTAAAAATTATGATTGTGGAAGTGTGGAACACTTTGGAAATGATTCAGAAGAGGTATCTCAAATGCTTCAGAGCTAAAAAAAAATTGGAATTTTTTAAAAGACACTATATATAAGGGTGGGATTCTATAGGTTCGCACCTATTTGCTAGAACTGATTGTTAACATTCTAAGCAGTTCGGAGAACCGGTTGTTAGAAGAAATTATTGGCCTAATCCTGTAAGGAAGGCAGGAAGGGAACATTTTGGTGTTGCTTACAGAAACTGCCTCTCCATTAACTCTTATTACATTCTTGACAGGACAGTCTCAGAAACTTCTCTGGAGTTTTTATTTTTCCTCCTTTGCTGGTACTTTGCTTGTGTGGAGTGACCATTCAAAGTTACAGTGGCACTGAAAAAAAGTAACTTATGATCATTTTTCACACTTATAACTGTTGCAGCATCCCCACAGTCATGAGAGGCCAGGCGAGTAGATGCATGCCTCAATGTGAGAGATGTTGAGTTGGCCATGCCCAGCCAGTCACATGACCACCAAGCCATGCCCACTGTTAAGCCTGGGTTCCCCAACCAGGGTTAGGTAGACAAGCTAAACAGAATGTGCAGCGTTAGTCAGACAGGCACACAGATAAATGAGTGAGCTAAGCTTGTATGTTTGTTAACATACAGTAAAAATAACAGATACACTTGTGCTATCAAGAATATAGTTTATTCTATTATAAGTTCATGGCATAGTCAAATAACAGTCCAATAGTCATGTATCATGTAGTCAGTCCATTCAGGGATATTCAGTTAGCAAAGTCCATGTAGAATATCCTATGTCAGTTCACTTACAAATCAGTCCTTTGTTGTCTCTCCCGTTCGAGCAATGCAGTCTTGATTCCAAGCAGTAATCAGGGATCATCAAAGCCAGAGTGAGCAAGCTGTAGACTTGCTACTTTTATAGTGTTTTTATAACCACTCCTTTAATTACTTTTCCACAGTTAAAGCTGCAGACACTTTAACATACATAACTATGAATCATAGTTATTATTTCACCTAAACCAGTTAGGGTAAACAATGTTATCCCTAACACCCACCAACTAAACCATGCCCACAGAACTGGTTGTTTAAAAAAGAAAATTCAGACAGTATTTTTTTTAGTATGAGAATATCTTTGTTCAATAGTATCTCTATTTCATCTATTAAATGTTAGATATTTCAAGAAAGATATGAAAGTGCATTAAGGCTTAGGTGTGTTACACTTTCTGCGGTTATGAAGTATATCAAATTATATTCATTTTCAGGAAGTATGGTGGAAAAGAAAAGTATTAAGACATGTGATCTTCAGTGAGAAATATATAAGATCAGCCTTTTATTTTTCATGGTTCTCCATTGAAAATGGCATCCTTTTGTGCCTTTCTTAGCAATTGTCATTCTGGCATTCAGATTTACCTTCTACATTTGAAAGAAAGAAGAACCAATGGAGAAGTCCCAAACCTCAGGAATATTCAATCCCAAATATACACCAAAAGGAGTGAAGGATTAGTAAATGGGTCCAAAAAATCATTTAGATAAACTTCTGCTCACTCAATTCACACAAACACACCACTAACAATGTACTAGGAACCATTAATGCTAACATGAAGGGAAGAGCTGAAGTAGAATAAAAAGGTTTACCAAGAAAACAAAATGGCTGTGTAGAATTTAAATGTAATTAGAGTCACTCAGGTGCTACTGAACTCTTTTGAGATCACTGATGAGGGTGCTGTCAGGCGGAACTCCATTCAAAATCCAGGAAAGAAATACTTAGACTCTTTAGTTTAGAGAAAAGATATCTTTTACTGAAAGTGAAGTGGTAGCAACCAAAGAATTCTGAATCTGAGAAATTAGGCGCGCAATTCACATATACAAAGTGATGGAAATGTTCCCACCCCCAATAGTTCAGATGACACTTCCAATTAGAAGTTGTGAATATGATCATGTGGGCATCTTCAGGTGATGATGAGTCCTCTGTCCGTTGACCTTGGCATATTTTGATAACGGGTTGTAGTTGCCCAGAGAAAAAAAAGCTAATCGAGAAATAAAAACCTAACTCTACTGTATGCTTCCCCACCCCCATTTACACAACAGAAGAATGTAACACCTCCAGCTCACTTCCCATACCTATCCCTTCCTCCCCTCCCCCCCCCCCCCATTTCTTATGACAGCCGAAAGATGCAAAGCAATAGTAGAAGATCTTGAAGGCTGACAGGTGCTTTCTTAATTGCTTTCAGCCTTTCAACATTTGGTGGGTTGTATTGATGCAATTACTACATTTAGATTGTAGGACACTTGAGTCAGTGACCTAGCAACCCAGAGACCATGAATTTTAGTCCCTTCTTAAGCCCAAATACACTATCACTCTCACTCAATCCTAGGAAAGAACAAATGGCAAACCACTTCTAAAATCTTCCCCAAAATATTTCAGGGACTTTTCTGGGCAAGTACAAAGAATCAGCACTTACCTGAAGGTACAAATATAATATATCATAAACAAATGGTAAGAGATGTATTGAATTAAATTCTTGCTACCGTGTTTCTCCAACAATACGGCCTCCATCAATAGGAAGGCCCAGCATGATTTCTAGGCATGAGGTGAAATTAAGCCCCGCCCCCTAAATTTTGTCCTATTAAAATGATGCGTTTCCCTGCCATTTCTTACATCGTTCGTGAGAACTACACGAGGTGAAGAGAAATGGGGGGGAAGGGAGGGGGTGGGGGGAGAAAACTTGCCTTTAGGAGTGCCCTGCAGGTAGCCTAGGCTAGAATACCCTGATAGCTGATAGAAGCTCCCTTGAAGGCAGAGTCACCAGCCACTTCAATCAGCCAGTAGAAGCTGCCTGGAGCGAGCGCACATACACACTCCCCTTGCCGTGAGGCCGCTTCTATCTGCCGATCAAAAGCTCCCTTGAGGACATAGTCCCCAGCTGCTTCAGGGCGAGGCGTGGCTGCCCTTGTCCCCTTGCCTTTAGGGCAGTCTCTTTCTGGCAATGGAAGCTCCCCAAGTGTGCTCAACAGCCACTTCAATCGGACAGTAGAAGTAGCCTGGGGCGAGCGCACGCACACACTCCCCTCGCTGAGAGGCCACTTTTATCTGCCGATCAAAAGCTCCTTTGAGGACACAGTCCCCAGCTGCTTCGGGGCGAGGCGTGCCTATGCATCAGGTTCCCAACTGCAAACTCAATGCAACTGCAAGCTCAATGCAATGTACATATGCTGTTTTCAGAATAAATATCAGAGGACCCCAAGATTCCCACTGCATTTCTACTTCCTGAGTCAGCCGATCTTCTTTGTCCCCTCAGATAGCCCTACCCCCCCAACTTGATTTCTCACTGCAACCATTTGGATCGCAGGAGGGTTGCTGAAGAAGCTTTTGTCATCTCCTGTCCCACTCTTTTAAACTTCTCTCTGCAGCCTTGGAAATCCTTTCCTGGAGACTCCATCCCACCTCCAACCCTATTTAGTTTCCATCCTAGACAAGCCCTCTCCCAGGTGTGCTCTGGGAATCTCAGGCTTGTTTCCTCCCCCCCCCCATCTCTGACTTGAGCAGAGCAGGCACTGGGGTGGGCAGTGAGGGGGTGGAGTGGAGAGGCTCCTGGGTTTTTTGCCTGAGCTGGGTGAAGATCATCCTGGTGGCCCCAAAGGGGGGTCTTTCAGATTGTTTTAATGATTAACAGGACACTTCCCTGAACCCTCATCTCCCTCCAGTGGGGAGGATGGCATCTTTCTGGGCCCGGGAGAGATGCTGGCTGCATTGCAGGGGAGAAACTCTACCCCCCAATAAAAGTCCCTTGGAGAAACGTAAATGAATGAATAAACTCAAAGGGTCTTGGGACAAACCACCCCCAGGTAAAAAGAGAGAGGTGGCGGAAGTGCAGGGACCTTCAGGTTCAGAAACTCGGTTAAGCACAAGCTGTTACTTCTTCCGTCCCCGCCCTTATTTCACGTTGCCTTTGATCACAAAGCAGATCTTAATGATAAACAACCCTTTTGTAACTTACCAACTGCATGCCAAATCCCATCCACCACCCCAAGGTGGCTTAATGTGTTTGGGTTAATTTATTAATTGAGTTAATGATCTAAAGTGATTTTTATTTTGGTCTGGAGAGAAGATCAGTTTAAAAAGAAAGAGCTACTCTGTGGAATTCAAGAAAGCAATCGTGGAGGATTCTCGTGGTAAGAATCTGACCGCTTTCTGCAAAGAGAATATGTTGCATCTCCGTATGGTCTGAAAATGGAGAGCTGAGTATGATAACCTCAGTCAACAGGTACAGAAGGGAAATGCCAAGAAGCGCAGGTGTGGATCACGTCGGCATCCATTATGTCCTGAATTTGAAGACACCATCTCTCAATGGATTGCTGACAGGAGAGCAAAGGCTTTGGTTGTAAGTAGGGCTGATATTCAAGCATTTGCCCTTGCAATGGCATCACAGTTTGAAATTACCCAAGGAGAATTCAAAGCCTCTCATCACTGGCTGGATGGCTTCCTTCAGCAATATGAATTGTCTCTGAGGAGATCCACCTCGCTCTTCAAGCTAGAAGATGCTGAAATTGTCAAATGGGCACTTGCTTTTAAATAATTTGTTGATGCCATTGATTTCTCCAAATATAATGTCTCTCACATGATTGCGATAGATGAGACTGCAGTTTTTTTGGGCCAAGAGGCTCAAACAACAATTGATAAGAGAGGTGCCTCGTCAATTTACATTCCATCAACTGGATATGAAAGTGCACATATTATGTGCATCTTGTCCATTCACCTGGATGGGACAAAAGTAGCACCTCTTGTCATTGCCAAGGGCAAAAAAGAAAAAAATGAACGTGTTTCAGGGATTTATGTGCTTGAAACCAAAAAGGTTTGGAGCACACAGGGTGTTATAAGGAAGTGGATCGAGTTAATACTGCCACTTGTTCTGCGAGGTGGCCAAAGAGGCATGCTGATATGGGATGCAGCCAGCACCCACCGTGCCAAAGACATGAAGCGTTTCCTTACACAAAGAAGAGTGGATCAAATAATGATCCCAGCAGGAATGACAGGACATCTCCAAACCTAGACATTGCAATAAACAAACCATTCAAGGACAGGTACAAATCAATGACTATACTGAGAATCGCATAGATAGAAACCAACGAGGAAACTTTGTGAAGCCTAGCCTGGCAGAGGTTGTGAGTTGGGTGAAGAAGGCATGGGATACCATCACTGACACCTGTGTTGCCAATGCACTAAGAGCAGGATACATGGACAAGAGATACTCCTTTAAGGAAACCTCTATTGCTAAATATCAGCGATTGGGGCCATTTCTTTTCAGGCAATGGAATCACAAGAGATGCCAGGAGGAAATCAGGCTTTGGAGTGTTATGATGATGTTCCAAAAGAAGATGACATAACTGTTTTTGAATAAATTGTTCCTACGTATGTTTGCATAAATTGTTCCTGTGTTTGAATAAATTGTTCTTGTGTTTGAATAAATTGTTCCTGTATTTGAATAAATAGCTTGGTTTATTTATTTTTATTAAAATGGTGGATTTCAAATAAATTGGGGTGTTGCTTTGTGGTTCCCCTGGGGTTGGTGGCTGGGATATGGCATGCAGTTGGAAAGTTACAAAAGGGTTGTTTATCATTAAGATCTGCTTTGTGATCAAAGGCAATGTGAAATGAGGGTGGGGAGGAAGAAGTAGCAGCTTGTACTTAACTGAGTTTCTGAACCTGAAGGTCCCTGCTCTTCCTCCACCTCTCTCTTTTTACCTGGGGGTGGTTTGTCCTAAGACCCTTTGAGTTTATTCATTCATTTACATTTCTCCAAGGGACTTTTATTGGGGGGTAGAGTTTCTCCCCTGCAATGCAGCCAGCATCTCTCCCGGGCCCAGAAAGATGCCATCCTCCCCACTGGAGGGAGATGAGGGTTCAGGGAAGTGTCCTGTTAATCATTAAAACAATCTGAAAGACCCCCCTTTGGGGCCACCAGGATGATCTTCACCCAGCTCAGGCAAAAAACCCAGGAACCCCTCCACTCCGCCCCCTCCCTTCCCACCCCAGTGCCTGCTCTGCTCAAGTCAGAGATGGGGGGGGGGAACAAGCCTTGGATTCCCAAGCACACCTGGGAGGGGGCTTGTCTAGGATGGAAACTAAATAGGGTTGGAGGTGGGATGGAGTCTCCAGGAAAGGATTTCCAAGGCTGCAGAGAGAAGTTTAAAAGAGTGGGACAGGAGAAGACAAAAGCTTCTTTAGCAACCCTCCTGCGATCCAAATGGTTGCAGTAAGAAATCAAGGTGGGGGGGGTAGGGCTATCTGAGGGGACAAAGAAGAGCGGCTGGCTCAGGAAGCAGAAATGCAGTGGGAATCTTGGGGTCCTCTGATATTTATTCTGACAACAGCATATGTACATTGGATTGAGCTTGCAGTTGCATTGAGTTTACAATTGGGAACCTGATGCATAGGCAGGCCTCGCCCCGAAGCAGCTGGGGACTGTGTCCTCAAGGGAGCTTTCGATTGGCAGATAGAAATGGTCTCATGGAGAGGTACGTGCGAATGGGCCGCTCTAGGTGGGGGAGAAAATTAAGTCACCCACGAAAAGATGGCCTAGCCGTTTTTTCAGGGGTCAAAAAAAAATAAGGCCCGGCCTTATTATGTGAGAAACACAGTATCTTATTATAAACATTCTATAACAAAGAAATAAAACCAGATTTCAGTGACAAAAGTGAAGTTCCCAACGGGACATATGATCTGCACTTTTATGTAGCTGCTTTATTTCTGTTTGTTATTATTTATTCAATTTGTATCTCCCCTATTTGCCCATAAGGCACAATGTTAGACAAGAGACAGAGTCAATATTCCCACACAAATAAACATAAGGCATAAGCTAATTAGCTTACAGGGAGGGGTGGGATTCAAATTTCTTAACAACCAGTTCTATGGGTGTGGCCTAATTTGTTGGTTGGTGGTCATGTGACTGGGTGGGTGTGGCTTGCTGATTGGGCATGGTTTTGTGGTCATGTGACTGGATGGGGGTGGCTAGGTGGTCATATGACTGGCTGGGTGTGGATTGTTGCTCATGTGACTGAGATAGGCATGGCTAGGTGGCCATGTGACTACCAAACCAAATATAAGTTGCTTTTAAGGCCCTGTCACACTGCAAAAACGGATGCAAAGAGGAAGCAAAATGGAAAAAAAACCTTGCCATCCATTCTAAAACGCGATGTACTCACTGCCTCCATTTTGCTTCCTCTCTATCCGTCCAGCATCCGTTTATGGACGTTTCATCCGCTCAGAAAGATTTGAGCTGCTCAAAACTTTTGCGCGGAAAATGTACCCAATTCATCCATTCTCCATCCGCTACGCATCCACTAGGCATCCGTTACGCATCCGCTATATCCGCTAGGCATCCGCTGCGCATCCGCGCAACTCCATCCGCCCGGACGCAGGGAGGAAGCAGAATGGACGCGCAACGGATGCAGAACGGATGCAGAATGGATGCAGCACGGAAACAAAGCGTTTAAAATGGAAAAAACGTTCGCAGAGGGGACCTATATCGGACATTAAGGATGCCTAGAGGATGCCTAGAGGATGCCTAGAGGATGCAAAGGGACACATATACTGCCTATAAAAAGGGGGAGCAACTCACCTGCTTCGCACTTTCAGACCAGCAGACCAGCAGCGCAGACCTCTGCAGCCTTCATCTGCCTCTGCCTCTTCCTCTTCCTCTTCCACAGCAGCCAGTCATCTCCACCATGGATTGCGACAAAATCCTTTTGGCAGCCAACATCTTTCTGCATCATTGTGAAATTATCAACAGTCTCTGTGAACTCTACTATGGCAAGAAAAGGAGGCACCCAAAAAAAGTCTGGGTTCAAAGATGGTTAGCCAGAAGAGCACAGTACCAACTATATGACAAGCTGATGGTGGAGCTCAGGAGCGAAGACACTCGTACATTCCAGAACTTCATGAATATGCCTCCAGCCATGTTTGATGAACTTCTGCAGTGCCTGACACCCAGGTTGAGCAAGACAAAAACCAACTTCCCGCCCAGCCTGGAACCTGGGCTCAGGGTGGCACTCACTCTGCGCCACCTGGCCTCAGGGACCCCCTACAGGAGCATACAGTATGGCTGGAGGGTGCCACCCAGCACCATCAGCTTTGTGGTCAGAGAAGTGGTGCAGGCCATTATCGAAGAATACAAGGAGGAGCTCCTCCAGTGCCCCTCCACTGAAGAAGGATGGAAGGAAGTTGCACAGCAGTGGTATCAGAAGTGCAACTTACCCCACACCGTTGGAGCCTTCGATGGCAAGCACGTGGCCTGCAAGGTTCCAGTCAACTCTGGGTCCACTTATTTCAACTACAAAGGGTTCTTCAGCATCATCCTCTTCGCCATGGTCGATGCTGACTACAAGTTCATGTACATTGATGTTTCAGGCAACGGCTCATCTTCTGATGCCCAGGTATACAACGACAGTCACCTCAAGGAGGGGCTGGAAAGCAACCTCATGATGGGCTTCCCAGATCCAGAACCCCTGCCCAACAACACGCAAGATGTGCCCTACTTCATCGTGGGGGATGATGCCTTCTCCCTCACAACCTACCTCATGAAGCCATACACTTCCACACTCCTGACCCGTGAAGAGAGGATCTTCAACTACAGGCTGTCCAGGGCAAGGCAGGTGGTAGAGAATACCTTTGGCATCCTGGCCGACAGGTTCCAGGTACTTCTCACCAACATGCAGCATCGCCCACAGACCGTGAGGAGGATCATGGAAGCTTGCTGCATCCTGCACAATCTCATGCGCACCCGCTACCCAGTCTTGCAGAACCGGCTCGTGGACCTCCAGCAAGGCAATGGGGACATGGAGCCTGGCGAATGGAGGCAAGGGCAAAACCTGATCGACACTGAGGATGTGCAAGGGCCCAATAGAGCCTCACATGAGGCGAAGAAGCAGCGCAACCTTCTGAAAGACTGGTGCAACTCCCCAGCTGGAGCGGTGGAATGGCAAGACAGGATGGTAGATGCTTAATGGATGCTTCCTTCAGCCTGTCTCATCACACGGATGAGATTGGCCATGTATGTTTGGTTGGCCTACAATGAACAGGGCATTTAATAAAGAGTTGTGTTTATGTTGACATGTGTGGATCAATGCTTACATTGTAATTGATAAGGGCCATAGGGGTGGCACCTGGGAGGGTGGACCATACAGTCCCACTATGCTTGCACTGGAGATTTATCTATCCCTCAGCTATCTTAACCCATCCCAAAGGTATCCCTGCCCATCCCACAGCTATCTTAACCCATCCCAAAGGTATCCCTGCCCATCCCACAGCTATGTTAACCCAAAGTTATCCCTGCCCATCCCTCAGCTTTCTTAACCCATCCCAAAGGTATCCCTGCCCATCCCACAGCTATCATAACCCATCCCAAAGGTATCCCTGCCTATCCCACAGCTATCCTTGCTGCCACAAGCATGCAAAGGCTAAACCATTTCTAAAAGTTTCCACCCATACTTTATCGAAAAAAAATAATGAAGCAAGCGTGTGAAACAAAGATAAACTTTATTAATAACAACCTGAAAAGTAAACATGAACCAAGTAAAGTGTCCAAATAAAGTCCACAAATATTCAGGCAGCCAGTCTCTGGTACTCCGCTTGGTCACTTGGAAGTGTGTGCCCAGTCTAATTTTTAGGGTGCAGGTGCTCTGGAGGTGGGTGCTGCTGCAGTGCTGGTCTGAGGTGCTGATGGAGTACCTGGCCCTGAGAGGAAAACAGGGGACGGTGTGTTCAGAAAGGTGTCCGACAGCTGGCTCATCCCCGCGATGCTGAGAGGTCCTTCCTCCATGCCATGGGGTGTCAGCCCCAGTACCGAGGACAGATGTACTGAGGCCAGGCTTGGCTGTGGGATGGAGGAAGGAGTAGTGTAGTGGGACTGCCTGCTGTGCAGCGAGCTGAGGAGTGGCATGGCTGGCATCGATGTCGTCGGTGGCATCATTGGCGTGGGTGGCATCGGTGGCATCAGTGGAGCAGCTGGCAACGGTGCCACCTGATGACTCTGCGCCTGGCCTGGGAAGGGCTGCTGCCTGTGCTGCTGGACCTCCGGGTAGCTGTAGCCCTAGTAGGTGAGGGGCTGTTGGAAGCCTTGGTATGGGAGGGACATCACCTGGGGTGGAGGAGCGAACTGGACTGGGTGGAAGCAGGTGCCTCTGGGTCTGGAGGATTGTTAAGCAGCGTGCAGATCCTCTCCTTCACCAGCTGGTACTGGGCATCCGGCATCTCCTTCAGGGTCTGGTTTAAATAAATGAGGAAGGGCTTACGGTTGGAGCAGGAGGATTCCATGGGGACTAGCTGAGAGAGGAGACCCATGCTGGTGTGGATGGTGTCCCTGATCTCCACCAGGACCTTGTGGCTCTCACCCTCCTGCGGTCTGGCTCTCTGCCTTCCTGTGGAGGCGGCGGTGTGGGTGGATGGGACTTCGGCAGCGGTGGACTCAATGTTTCCTTTCTCCCACTGCACCAGGGATTCCTCCTTGCTCTCCACCAAGCTTTCAACACCTGCCAGGGGGTTCTCCGCCATGGAACGCTACACCGAAACCTGCCTGGAGACAGGGACTGACTCTCAGCTGGAAGAGGACTCGGTCGCAGCAGGCTGCCTGAGAGAGAGGGTAGACAGATGGGCTCCTGGTGCTGCTCAGTGGCGGATCTCACCTCCAGGAAGCTGCACCTGTCCATGACGTAGTTCTCTCTGTCCGTCAGCTTGACGGCAGCCTGGGCAGATTTTTTGCGGTGCAGCTTCCCGTACCAGGTGTGCATATGTTTCCACCAGCTGAGTAGCACCTCAGAAGTGTAGCCCAGACTCTCCACCTTCTCTCTCCAAGCAGCCTGCTTCCTTTTGGTGTCCCTGTACAGCCAGTGTCCCTTCCGCCACAGATAGTCCTTCTCTCTCAACCACTCCAGCACCTCATCCTCGTGCGCCTCCTCAATACAGTATTGCTTCCTCTCCCGTTGACACGTCTGCCTCTTCCTCCCTCTGGCAGGGCCATATGGGCCCTCATCAGAGGGACTTCGAGGTTGTAGGGTCTGCTCCTCCACACCAACAGCAGCAGCAGCAGCAGCAGCAGCAGCAGCAGAATCATCATCAGAAACATCACCAGCAGGATCATAATCAGCATCTTCATCATCATCATCAGCAGCAGCAGCAGCAGAATCACCAGCAGGATCAGAATCAGAATCAGAATCATCATCATCATCATCATCAGCAGCAGCAGCAGCAGCAGCAGCAAGACCAGGATGAGCAGCAGCAGAGTAAGCACCAGCAGCAGGACCAGCAAGACCAGGAGCACGAGCAGAACGAGCAGGACCAGCAAGACCAGGAGCATGAGCAGAACGAGCAGGACCAGCAAGACCAGGGCACGAGCAGAATGAGCAGGACCAGCAAGACCAGGAGCACGAGCAGAACGAGCAGGACCAGCAGGACCAGGAGCAGCTTCAGCAGAGTACGCAGCAGAAGCACCACCGCCAGGAGCAGCTTCAGCAGAGTGCACAGCAGCAGAAGCACCACTGCCAGGAGCAGCCACAGCAGAAGCTCCAGCAAGAGAAGAGTGAGCCCAAGCAGCAGAAGCCCCAGCAGAAGCAGAGTCAGGGACATGGGGCGGGAGGGTGGCCCTGTCCCTCTTGCCAGGGATGGCAGCAGGTTGCTGAGCCTTTTGCTTCTTCCCCATGTTTGTGGGGTTGCTGGCTGGCAGGAAGGATGGCAGGCACCAAGGCTGGCAGGAAGCCTGGCAGGAAGCCTGGCAGGAAGCCTGGCAGGAAAGCAGGCACCAAGGCTGGCAGGCAGACTGGCTGGCAGGGAGGCTGGAAGGCAGGCTGGCAGCAATGCTGGCAGGGAGGCTGGAAGGCAGGCTGGCAGGGAGGCTGGCAGGGAGGCTGGAAGGCAGGCTGGCAAGGAGGCTGCCCAGGAGGCTGGAAGGCAGGCTGGCAGCAAGGCTGGCAGCAAGGCTGGCAGAGAGGCTGGAATGCAGGCTGCCAGCAAGGCTGGAACGCAGGCTGGAAGGCAGGCTGGCAAGGAGGCTGCCCAGGAGGCTGGGAGGCAGGCTTGGAGGCAGGCATGCAGGCAGGGCAGGCAAGGAACTCGAAGTGTCCAGCAGCAGGTCTTCCCTCGGAATGCTGGCCATGTGCGAGCTGCTCCCTTTATATCCGGGGAGCTTGCGCAATGCATCCCCCCCGCATGCGCAATTAACGCACGGCATCCATTCTGCATCCGTTCTGCATCCGCTGTGCATCTGCTGTGCATCCGCTTCTTCCGCTGTGCATCCGTTCTGTATCCGTTTTTTCCATTCTGCGTCCGCTCTCCTGAGATCCCCCCGAAGCCCTGCGAATGCGCCATCTGTTCTGCATCTGCTGGGCTTCCGTTCTGCATCCGCTTTGCATCCGCCCTGCATCCTCCTCGCATCCGTTTCATCCGCTCCAATTATGTAAATTTTCGCCCCTTTTGAGCGCGAATACAACGGAAGGAACATTTTTCCCTTCCGTTGTGTCCTCTTTGCATCCGTTGGGCAGTGTGACACGTCCTTAGCAAGTGTTCTAATTCACAGCTGACCTCCCTAGAGCTACTTGACCTGTTTTTGGTGTTTTGACAGCCATGCACACACACACACTTATGATCAGTTACAACATCCCACACAGTCTTTTGACTGAGGTTTTCTATGTTTTTTGCCAGTTTCCAACAATTCCTTCTGGCTTCTGGTTAAAAATGCCCTTTGGGGAAAATGTTTAACATCATTGTTTAACAACCACAGTGTTTGCTTAATGAGCACAAGGTTCACTTAATGACCATGGTGTTTGCCAAACCTGGGGTTTACAACCTTAAACATTCAAAGAGCCATTTTTCTATTTTCTTTTAAACAGGTATCTCTCTCTCTCTTTCTTTCTCCCTCTTTCTCATCTCTCTGTGTCTTGTCTCTCTCTCTTTCCCTCCCTGTCTCTCTCTGTGTCTTCTCTCTATCTTTCCCTCCTTCTCTCTGTGTGTGTCTCTTGTCTTTCTTTCCTTTCTTCCTTCTCTCTCTCTCTCTCTCTCTCTCTCTCTCTCTGTCTTGTCTCTCCTTTCCCCCCTTTTTCTGTCTCTTCTCTCTCTCTTTCCTTCCCTCCCTCACTCTGTTTCTCTTTCTGCCCATCCCTAGGGGATGGGGAATATAAGTCACATTTTTTCAGTGCTGTTGTAACTTTAAATGGAGGTTAAACAAAGAGTTGCAATTCAAAGACTATCTCTATCTGCAGCTTTAACTTTCCAACTAGCATCTAACTAAATTTCAGCTGCATCTCTGTGCCAGGCACATAGGATAATTTCCTTATTCCCAAAATGCAGAAAAATAACCTAGGCTCACAAGAAGTTGTACTTCTGATGTTTTTCAAGTATAGTAACTTTAAGACATGTAGACTTTAATTCCCAGAATTCCCCAGGCAGCATGAGACTTGATCATTTGATTATTGCCAAGTCAGTAACATAAAACAATTACGAACTTTAAAGATACTGAGCATTGTATCTCTGTATGAATTGATTTCGTAAGATTCCATACTTAAGCCCACGTCACACAGCACCAATGGATGGAAAGAGGATGTAAAGCAGACAAAAAAGCTTCCCATCTGCATGGCGATGCATCCGTTCTGTACTCACTGCATATGTTTTTCATACTCTCTATCCATCCAGCATCCACCTACTGTGATTTTATCCGCTCAAAAAGTTTTGAGCTGCACAAAACTTTTTAAGTGGATAAAGTATCCAACGCGTCCGTTCTACATCTGCTACACTTACGGGAAACATCAGTTATACATCCGTCGTGATCGGTTACGCATCCGCTATATCCGCTAGGCATCCGCTGCACATCCACGCAACTCACATCCACTCCAGCGGAAAACGGACACAGGGATGAAGCGAAACAGACACGGAACAGACACGCAGCATTAGTAGCACGGACGTAGAAAGGGTGAAAGTGGATGCATCTCGCATATAAAGCATTAAAATGGAAAAAATGTTCGTATAGGGGACGTATCTCGGATATTTAGGATGTCTGGAGGATGCCTGGAGGATGCAAAAGAACACCTAGCGGAAAAATGATATTCCTATAAAAAGGGGGAGAAATCACCTGGATCTCACTTTCAGTCCAGCAGCCCTGCTGTGCAAACCTCTTCAGCCTTCATCTTGCTCTGACTCTTCCACAGCATCCAGTAATCTCCACCATGAATCGTCGCACACTCCTTTTGGTAGCCGCCATCGTTCTAGAACAGTGCAAAGCCCTCTACAGGCTCTTTCACCTGTTCTACGCAAGGAAAAGGAGGCGTCCAAGAAGTGTGTGGGTCCGAAGATGGATCGCAAGAAGAGCCGGGTACAGACTGTATAACAAGCTGATGGTGGAGCTGAGGAACGAAGACACTCGGGCATTCCAGAACTTCATAAGGATGCCGCCAGCCATGTTTGACGAAGTTGTGGAGTGGCTGAGACCCAGGTTGACCAAGGCAAACACCAACTTCCAGCCCAGCCTGGACCCTGGGCTGAAGGTGGCACTGACTCTGTGCCACCTGGCCTCCGGGAAAACATACAGGAGCATGCAGTACGGCTGGAGGGTGCCACACAACACCATCAGCATTGTGGTAAGAGAAGTGGTGCAGGCCATCATTGAAGAATACCTGGAGGAGCTCCTCCAGTGCCCCTCCACTGAAGAAGGCTGGAAGAAAGTTGCAGAACAGTGGTATCAGAAATGGAACTTCCCCCACATCGTTGGAGCCATAGATGGGAAGCACGTGGCCTGCAAAGCTCCAGCCAGCTCAAGGTCCACTTATCACAACTACAAGGGCTTCTTCAGCATCATCCTCTTTGCCATGGTCGATGCTGACAACAAGTTCATGTACATCGATGTTTCAGGCAACGGGTCATCTTCAGATGCCCAGGTATACAACGCCAGTCACCTCAAGGAGGGGCTGGAATGCAACCTCATCATGGGCTTTCCAGATCCAGACCCCCTGCCCAACAACACACAAGATGTGCCCTACTTCATCATGGGGAATGATGCCTTCTCCCTCACAACCTACCTCATGAAGCCCTACACTTCCAGATGCCTCACCCGTGAAGAGAGAATCTTCAACTACAGGCTGTCCAGGGCAAGGCGGGTGGTGGAGAAGACCTTTGGCATCCTGGCCAACAGGTTCAAGGTACTTCTCACCACCATGCAACATCGCCCAGAGACCGTGAGGAACATCGTGGAAGCTTGCTGCATCCTGCACAATCTCATGCGCACCTGATAACCAGTGTTGCAGAACAGGCTCGTTGACCACCAACAAGGCAATGGGGACATGGAGCCTGGTGAATGGAGGCATGGGTGAAACCTGATGGACATTGTGGATGTACAAGGCCACAACACAGCTTCACGTGAAGGGAAGAAGCAGCAAGACCTCCTGAAACACTGGTGCAACTCCACAGCTGGAGCAGTGGAGTGGCAAGACAGGATGGTAGATGCTTAAAGGATGCTTCCGTCAGCCTGTCTCATTACACTGATGAGATTGTGCCATGTATGTTGAGTGGCTATACAGTGAACAGGGCATTTAATAAAGAGTTGTGTTTATGTTGAAATGTACTGATGAATGATTAAATTGTTATTGATAATAAAGGGCCTTAGGTGTGGCACCTGGGAGGGTGGACCATACAGTCCCACTATGCTTGTACTGGAGGCTTATCTATCCCACTGCTATCCTTACCCATCCCAAAGCTATTATCCATCCCACACGTATTCCTGCCCATCCCACTGCTATCCTTACCCATCCCACAAGCATGAAATGGCTTAAAACATTTTTAAAAGTTTCCACCAAGACTTTATTTACTAAAAGAACTGAACCAAGTGTATGAAGCAAAGACCAATGATAGATGTTCTGAGGCCGGGCTTGGCTGTGAGGTGGAGGAAGGAGGAGTGTAGTGGGGCTGTCTGGTCTTCAGGTGAGCGAGGTGAGGTGTGGATGGCATCTGTGGCGTTGGTGGCATCAGTGGCATCGGTGGTGTACGATGTACCTGTGCCTGGACTGGGAAGGGCTGCCTGTGCTGCTGGAACTCCTGGTAGCCGTAGCCTTGGTTGGTGAGGGCCTGTGGAAAGCCTTGGAAGGGCTGTGACATCACCTGGGGTGGAGGAGCAGACCTGGACTGGGTCAGAGCAGGTTCAGCTGGGCCTGGAGGGTTGTGCAGAAAACCTGTGATCCTCTCCTTTATCACCTGGTACTGTGATTCAGACATGTCCATGAGGGTCTGGTTGACGTAGGTGAGGAAGGGCTTGCAGTTTAAGGATGGTATGTCGGTGTGTACCAGCTGAGAGAGGAGATCTACACTGCTTTTGATGGTGTCCCTGATCTCCAGCAGGACAGTGTCGCTCTGCCCCTCCGATCTGCCTCTCTGCCTGCTTTCTGTGGAGGTGGAGCTGGGGGTGGGGGTGGGTTGGTCTCTGGTGGCAGCACCCTCTCCTTGCTCCCACTGTGTCAGGGGGTCCTCTACGTGCTCCGCCACGGGGAGTGCAGCTGTCGGGGGGGAGTCTCCATCGGGGGACGCTCCACAGATACCTGCCTGGACACAGGAGCTGACTCTTGGCCAGAAGAAGACTGGCTCTCTGTGGGCTGCCTGAGAGAGAGGGTAGACAGAGGGGCTGCTCCTTGGTGGTGGACCTTACCCTCCAAGAAGCTGCACTTGGCCATCACGTAGGTCTCCCGGTTGGTGAGCTTGACCGCGGCCTGGCCAAACTTCTTGAGGTGCAGCTTCCCGTACCAGGTGTGCATGTGCTTCCACCATCCAAGGAGGACATCCGAAGTGTCTCCCAGGCTCTCCGCCTTCTCTCTCCAAACCGCTTGCTTCCGCTTGGTGTCTCAATAGGGCCTGTGTCCCTTCCGCCAGAGGTACACATTCTCCGTCAGCCATTCGAGCACCTCATCCTCATGTTCCTCTTTGATGGAATACTGCCTCCTCTCCCTATCGTGCGATTACCTCTTCCTCCCTCTGGCAGGGCTTCTGGGCCCTCATCAGAAGGGCTTTGAAGTTCTAGGGGCTGGTCCACCACACCACCAGCAGCAGCAGCAACAACAACAGCAGCAGCAAAAGCCGGACCAGCAGGACCAGCAGCACCAGCAGCACCAGCAGCACCAGCAGCACCAGCAGGACCAGGAGCAGCACCAGCAGAGTAAGCACCAGCAGAAGCACCAGCACCAGGAGAATTACCAGCAGAGTAAGCACCAGCAGATAAAGCACCAGCAGAAGCACCAGCACCAGCAGAGTCAGCACCAGCAGCAGAAGCCCCAGCAGAAGCAGAGTCAGCACCAGGGGCTGGGATGGTGGCCCTGTCCTTCTTGCCAGGGCTGGCAGAAGATGGCACAGGCTTCCTCTTCTTCCCCATGGTTGTTGGCTGGAGGTGTGTCTGGGAGCAGGTCTTTCCTCTGAATGGTGACCTGCTTGCGAGCTGCATCCTTTTATATCCGTGGGGCTGATGCAATGCATCCTCCCCGCATGTGTAGTGAATGCTTTGCATCCGCTAGGCATCCGCTCGGCATCCGCTCCTTCTGCTGCACGTCCGCTTCGCTGTGCTCCCCTGGAAGCCCTGCGGATGTGCCATCTGCTTCCATCCGCTTCCATCCGCTAGGCTTCCCTGGAGCATCCACTTTACATCCCCTCTACATCCTCCCCCAGTCCATTCCTTTCTGTTGTCTGCTCTGTTTATGCAAATTTGGGGCACTTTTCAGAGTGGATAACAATGGATGGAACATTTTCTCGTCTGCTGTGTCCTTTTTACATACTGTTTGCATCCGTCGGCCGATGTGACAGGGCCTTTACCACACTCCTGTCTCTGCTTGTACAGAACCATCAAGGCACTTCTATTGGATTGCCCCTGGTACCAAGGTTCTGATTTAATATTGCCCCCTCCTCCTTACTAAATGCATGGATTGACCTCAAATGGATGTTACCTATTTTCTACTGGTGGATTAATCTATAAAATGTAATATACACTGCCCTTTCATCACAAGGATACAGCTTTAAAGATATATTAAAGTCCCCCTGTCCCCCAAGGGATACTTGCTCCAGGCTACTTTAAAAGGCTTTTAAAGCCCGGTTCAGCTCCAACAATGCTTCCTGGAATTTCTCCTGGTAGCACTGAGTGCCTTGGCTTTTATTTTGAAATCCAGCACCCTTGGGCTTTAGTGCTGGATATTAAAATGCAAGCAGCTTCTCAGTGTGACAAGAAGTGCCAGAAAGCCAATGAACTAATAAATTAAATAATACTTTTAAACTACTTTCTCTCCCAGCAATCTGGGCTGAAGCAGAATTAAACAATATCTGCTCCTTTATTTTTTGAATGGATTTTATAGGAAGGAGGCTTAATTTCACATGCACACACACTAGCCACTACCCACTCAATCTACCTCATTTAGGAAGCTCGGAGGACATCGTCAACAACAGCAAAACTCAATATTTTTCAAATGGGATGGCGTGGGGGGAGGAGAGAAAAGGGTTCTTGCTCCAGGCTTAAAACCCAGCAGCCCCAGCAACATATCTTCAGCCTCATCAGAGGCAAGTGGCTGGGAGGGGAAGGGGTGGGGTTAGCCAGGGGCATGATTTGCCGGTTCTCCGAACTGAGCAGAATCATAACATCCGGTTCTATAGAACCGGGTGGAACCGGTAGAATCCCACCCCTGCTTACAGGGCTATTAACTGCTGATTATTCATGGCCTTCCCCCAAGTCAGAACTATTAAGAAGTGAAGTTAACTCAGTACAAAATTCCTAATGTCACATATTTCTCAAAATTATTATTACTGTTTTTTTAATCAAATGAATTCAATTAGAGAAGTATGAAAAGACCATTTTATTAGCAGGTTCATTTGTCTCATGAGATGCAAAAAGTATTGAATTTGCCTGGTTTTTATTGTCCAAATCTGAAGCTCAATAGCACATTCTCTTTATCTTCCAGCGATAAAGGTCTGTGAATTAACTATCTCATGTTTTACAACAAATTAATAGTGTCTCACCGTGGCCTCAGCATAGCAAAAACAGGAAGGCAATCCAGCATAGCCATCTTTTCTGTTGCATCAGATTGTCTTGTATCTGTTGCTTTCACTACAGCAAATTGAATTGTGACTATTTAGTGACTATTTGAAATCACAATGGCACTGAAAAATGTGACTTGCAACAGTCCTCATACTCACAACTATTGTAATACTGTGATGTGTTCAAAATTTGGGAACTTGGCAACCAGCATGAAAAACCAGTGGGAGAAGCTGGATTTACTTAATGATTGAGGCAAAAGTAGTTGTAAAGTTAGGCATAACTTAACATTCACGCTGTTCATCAATGGAATTTCCAGTTCAGTCCCAATTGCTGTCATAAGTCAATGACTATTTGTAGATCAATAAAGTGCCATATATTTAATGAAATCAACAGCTTGTAAATGTAGTGATTTTATCTCTGACAGGATGAGAAATGCAGGATCCTACTATAACTGAATATAATTACTTCATCCAAAATATGGGGAAGGCGCCAGAGTAGATGCTTTCTAGATGCTTTTAAAAAGTAGATGCTTTGTGAGAAATGTGGATTCATCTTGCAAATTTCAAAAAGTCAGAGCGCTCAGCCTACCATGACATCTGATTTTCCTACTATACAGAAACAGGTTGTATGATTCATGGGCAAGAATGTGTCCTGTTGCTTTATTACTGGAGGCTTACTTTTGTGAAGGGGAAGAAAGTCTTTGCATTTAAATAAGGAACTTATATTAGTATGCCACTGTTATTCAAAAACCTAATCAGAAATGTAAAGGTCAGATATTTTTTGAGGACTTGCCTATGGCTCCCAGTTGCAATTTTGCAAGTTTTTTCTTGCAAGAAAAATTCCCTTATACATGTAGAATCAATATATTTATTCCATTTGGTGCTATAGTATTAACTCCAAAATGTCAGGAAATGTTTCTTACACAGCTCTGGGATATTAGATGAAAATATATTTCTTCAAAGAAAACTAGTAAAAGGTTGAGAGGACTTCAGTTTGCAACTATGTGAACAGGCTCATTTTTATTCAGTAATTCATATTTCTTGGTGATAATATATCTTAACACCCCAAGTTCTAAGTACCCCTATTACCCTGTTATGAGTAATGATATATGCTGATAGTATTAAACTATTCCTTGATACCATCATTCTTAATCTCAGATTGAACTATGATTTCACATATTGATATGAGGGAACTATGATTCCACATATTGATACAGTGTAGGGACTGTAACAACTGTATTGCATGGTAAATTGAACACTATAATCCCAACACATCTGGAAGACATCCAGAGGGGGAAGACCATTTCATACAAACAATTGGGAAGAAAAGCCATGTTAAACATAGATATTAGTAATGAAGTATGAAAGTTTCCTATGGGAAACTCTGTGTGTCTAATGTAGAGATTTTAATTTTCCATTACAAAACATTAAAGATTTATAAAAAGGTGCACCACCTTAATATATCCAGCTGATTCCAAAAATCTAGGTTGAAGATTGTGTAGAACATTATTTGGGGAGAAAGGTTTTAAACCATTTATAAAGAAAATTTTAGTTTATTAAAATACATAGGATAATAGATGAAGCATACTATTTTAAAAAATTAAAAAAAATACACAATTCCAGTTCCTAATTAAGACCTATTCATAGGCCTGAGCCAAATATTCCTGGCTGAGCAATTTAATTGTCATTGCTGTATTACTAATTGTTTCTACAATTCTAAAGATTTCCTGATCTTGGTTGTATACAAGGTAGTGCATGGTTGTCATGAAGAGAAATATAGAGTTATGATTTATAATAACTCTTCAGGGGCTGGTAGATTCAAAAGTACTGTTTCAATTTCAGAGGCTGTGCATATACCTAAAGACTCTTGTTGAGCAATATCAATACATCTGCTTGACAATACTATTGAGGGGAGAGCATCCAGATATGCCAACATGAAGGCATTCCTTTAAGTTAGAAAAAACAAATGATGCAGATACTTTGGAACTGTGAAGAGATTGTATGCACTCTCATTATAGTGGAGATATGAAGAGTTGGTTCTCTTTTCATAAATCGGGATTTAAAATGGATCACATGAGTTCTCTACTTAGACTGGAAAAACCAAACTAAGTATCTCCCCTGAGGAAGTGTGAAGAACTTTTTAATTAAATTGCTATAATAAACCACCTTTCCCAAAGTTTCATTCTATTGTTTACATTATTCATCTTTGTTCATTTTGATGTTTGGAATACTTTTGTGAATGAAGCTATTCTAAAATTGATATTGAAAAGGGTTGCTTGGTTTAGACCTTTTAAGCATTAGTTAAAATATACCTATTATTATAAACTGTTCTCTGGAAAAAAAGGCCTTAGGTTTATAGATTGTGAATTAAGCAACATATGGCATGATGTTAATATGTTTTTGTGCTTTTTGTACCTAAACCTAGAAAAATAAATACACATGTAATGCAAGACAACTTAACTATGCCAAAAATCTTTATTGTGGTGGGATTTACCTATTTACTTTGTGATGTATGCATAAATCTTGTCTTACATCACCTACTACATTTGCGAGGGGAAGTTGTTAAATATGAAATTCTGAGACTTAGTGAAGAAATCACATACAGTATAACAAAGATGAAAAGCTTTTAATAATGGGACCCTGAATCCTAATACTTAATTTCCCTCTTTTGCTAACTGTAGAATTTATGTGAAGAGAACAAAAAATATTGCAATGCACTTTTTTATATTCTTATTTCTTAACCAAAGTTATATTTTTAGTTTATTTTTGATGACAATGTCACTTAGGATGCATGCAATCTGTACTTGAATTATATGGATAGTTTAAATCAGAGGTCTCCAACCTTGGCAACTTTAAGACCTGTAGACTTCAATTCCCAGAATTCCTCAGCCATCAACGCTGGCTACAGAATTCTGGGAATTGAAGTCCACAAATCTTAAAGTTGCCAAGGTTGGAGACCCCTGTTTTAAATCATCCATGTGGTATCTTCATAAGTTTGAGACATTTATTTACAACTGAAGCAAATGAGGTATTTCCCTGCAAGCAAGACATTGCTGAATGTAAGATGATCTCCTAAAATAGAACTTACAAAAAATATGTTCAAACATTCTAAGTCAATGGTATCATTGATTCATGCAAAATATGTGTGGGAGGGGGAATGACATCACAACATGAACTACACCGCCTCAGGAAATTCCTCAATATTCCTCTGAAACACGGCTGGATTTTTCAAACATATTGGCAGATCATTCATATAGGTCTGGCCTCCCTCTGATGGGAAGCTGCAGTAGAAATTTCAATAGTAATGAGAGAGTGATCTGATTGTGACAAGGGACAGATGATATTGTCACAACTTCCCATGAGAAATAACTGATTGTATGTATGATTGGCTATGTATGTCAAACCTTCAGTGATTAGAGTCAGGTTCATGGCTGTCATAAGTAATCATATTGAGGTGATCCCTCAGATTACCCAGTCCCATGACATGAAGGGCTTTAAAGGTAAAACCAGGACCTTGAATTAAACTTTGAAGTAAACTGACAATCAATGCAGGTCATATAACTGCCTGGATCGCTGCTTCTCAAATTTCCACCTCATTAGAGAGAATGGGTATTTGCAGTGGGACTCATTCTTTGTGGAGATCCCACAAACTGATGGTTCTAATTGTGCAGAGTTTTCATTTGTGTAAAGCTTGGTTAAAAGGGGAGGGTCCACACTGCTAACATTCTCACACATGGAGCATGGGATGGATTAGTAGAGGTTTGCATGTTCATCCTTGTCTTCTTGAATTAATAGAGCTAAATAGCAATAGCTTCTCTGTTTGACTTTCTTTGACTAGCTCCTTTATGTCTGCCACCCTTTTGTTCATCCTCACCAATGTTTTCCTCTATTTCTCTAAATAATCTCACCAAATGTAAGACAATTCACAACTTTTTTTTTTTTTTGTCAGGGGAAGGGGTTTGATTCTTGTTGGGTAAATGCAATATGTGAATGCTGTTATCCAGACACTTTTTTGCATTATTCTAATTTGTCACAGCTTTGCTTCACAGTGTTCATTGGAAACCACTAAGTAAACATCATGATTATTGAGGCTGTAGCAAATAACATCAAACTTGATTTAATTGAGGGCCTCATCAGGGTTATGTTTGACCTCAGGGGGATGGGGTGGCCATGGCATCGTAACGTCCTCCTACAGTCCTCTGCAAGAAAAAATGGAGTTCCATTTTTACTGGTAGAGGGTTGAAGGAACTGTTGCAGCCCAAAACGGGGCCCGGGGGGCTCTCCTGAATTCCATTTTTTGCTGCCAGAGGCGCCATGGCCCAGTCCTTCACTGTTTCCAGAGTGGCCCCACAGGACCAGATTTGGCCTGTGGGGCTTGAGTTTGACACCCCTGATCTGGAGGATCATCACTGACAATAGTACAAAGTTGATACATCTCCCAATTTGTCCCGAAGCCAGTGACTACAGTCTGAGAAACAGAAAACTGAAGTTAACTACAAGCTTCTCTGTTGTCTCAAGTTGTAAAAGAAGAATAAAAAAGCTGCTTGCATGAGTCAAAAATTTAGTAAGCTGAGAAGTGAACTAGCTCAGCATGTTATAGTAGATTGAGCAGCATAAAAAAAAATCTTTAAATTGTTACTGGTTGACTAGGATTGTTTGCCCTTTTTCTTCTTTTTCGGTGTGCCTATACTCGTGAAGCCAGCAGGAATAAAAGCCTTTGATTGCATCTTTTAGAATTGAGACAACCACTATAGCCAATCCATTTCTAAATCAACTCTGTGACTTTCCTCCAAATATACAGGCAATGAATGACTGGAAGATGGACTCCCTGCATCTCCTGCCTCTTCTCCAGCCTTGACATTACAGCTAACCCTTTCAACCATTCTCACTGCCAGACCAATCATCAAAAGCTGCAATACTGGTCACTTTGCAGAAGAGAACAAAGACACAATTTCAAGTTTACGAGTAAAGCCTAGAAAAGGTGAAGGCTTTGATGAAATTGTTCAACAAATGAAATTGTATCATTATGTCCAAAGATTTCCCTTTTCTCTTTAGATGAAACTCCATTGAGAGTTGCCAGAAATAAATAGGGTGACTGGATGTAAATCCTGCAGCCAAAAGTGGCCAACCCAGACAGTTCCCAGTCTCTGATCATCTCATTCCCGTGGTTGCTATGATACCACCAAGAATTATGCATACAGCAAGAGAAGATGGCAAAAAAAAAAATCCTTCAACATTAAGGCTAGGTCCCACTGGCCTACAGATGCAAAAGGAATGTAAAAAGGACACAGCGGACGAGAAAATGTTCCATCCATTGATATCCACTCTCAAAAGTGCCCCAAATTTGCATAAACAGAGTGGACAACAACGGAAAGGAACGGACGGGGAGAGGACGTAACAAGGATGTTAAGCGGATGCTCAACGGAAGCCTAGTGGATGGAAGCGGATGGCAGGTCTGCAGGGCTTCCGAGGGAGCACAGCAAAGCAGACGTGCAGCGGAAGGGGCGGATGCGGAGCAAATGCAGAGTGGATGATGCAGATGCAGAGCGGACGCCTAGCGGATGCCTAGCGGATGCAAAGCATTCACTGCGCATACGGGGAGGATGCATTGCGCCAGCCTCATGGACATAAAAGGATGCAGCTTGCAAGCAGGTCACCATTCAGAGGAAAGACCTGCTGCCAGACACATCTTCAGCCAACAACCATGGGGAAGAAGAGGAAGCCTGTGCCTACTCCTGCCAGCCCTGGCAAGAAGGACAGGATCACAGTCCCACCCCCTGGAACTGCCTCTGCTTCTGCAGGGGCTTCTGCTGCTGGTGCTGACTCTGCTGAGGCTGGTGCTTCTGCTGGTGCTGCTCCTGGTGCTGGTGTTTCTGCTGGTGCTGCTCCTGGTGCTGGTGCTTCTGCTGATGCTTACTCTGCTGGTGCTTCTCCTGGTGCTCGTGCTTCTGCTGGTGCTTACTCTGCTGGTGCTGCTCCTGGTGCTGGTGCTTCAGCTGGTGCTGACTCTGCTGGTGCTGCTCCTGGTCCTGCTGGTGCTGCTACTGCTCGTGCTACTGCTGGTGCTGCTGGTGCTGTTGTGCTGCTGCTGCTGGTGGTGTGGTGGACCAGCCCCTAGAACCTCAAAGCCCGACTGATGAGGGCCCAGATGGCCTTGTCAGAGGGAGGAAGAGGCATTCGCGAGATAAGGAGGGGAGACAGTACTCCATTGAAGAGGAACATGAGGAGGAGGTGCTCGAATGGCTGAGGGAGAACGAGTACCTCTGGTGGAAGGGACACAGGCTCTATCGAGACACCAGCAGAGGCAGGCAGCTTGGAGAGAATGGGAAGCTGCAGCTCAAGAAGTCTGGCCAGGCCGCGGTCAAGCTCATTGACCAGGAGACCTATGTGATGGCCAAGAGAAGCTTCTTAGAGGGTGAGGTCCGCCACTGAGGAGCAGCCCCTCTGTCTACCCTCTCTCTCAGGCAGCCCACAGAGAGTCAGTCCTCTTCTGGCCAAGAGTCAGCTCCTGTGTCCAGGCAGGTATCTTTGGAGCGCCCCACGATGGAGCCCCCCCCGACAGCTGCACTCCCCATGGCGGAACACGTGGAGGACCCCCTCACGCAGTTTGAGCAAGAAGAGGCCACTGCCACCAGAGACCAACCCACCCCCACTCCCGGCTCCACCTCCACAGAAAGCAGGCAGAAAGCCAGATCGGAGGGGCAGAGCCACACTGTCCTGCTGGAGATCAGGGACACCATCAAAAGCAGCGTAGATCTCCTCTCTCAGCTGGTACACACCAACATACCATCCTCAAACTGCAAGCCCTTCCTCACCTATGTCAACCAGACCCTCATGGACATGTCCGAATCCCAGTACCAGGTGATAAAGGAGAGGATCACAGGTTTTCTGCACAACCCTCCAGGCACAGTTGAACCTGCTCTGACCCTGTCCAGGTCTGCTCCTCCACCCCAAGTAATGTCACAGCCCTTCCAAGGCTTTCAACAGCCCCTCACCTATCAAGGCTATGGCTACCAGGAGTTCCAGCAGCACAAGAAGCCCTTCCCAGTCCAGCCACTTTTACATCGCACACCACAGGTGCCACCGATGCCACAGACGCCACAGATGCTACTGACACCACAGATGCCACCGACGCCTCACCTCACTCACCTGCAGACCAGACAGCCCCACTACACCCCTCCTCCCTCCACCCCACAGCCAAGCCCGGCCTCAGAACATCTGTCATCGGTCTTGGGACTGACACCCCATGTCATGGAGGAAGGGGCTCTCAACATCACGGGACTGAGCCAGCTCTCTGAGAGCTTCCCCCACACACCATCACCTGTTGTCCTCTTGGAGCCAGGCATCCCAATGGTGCCTCAGACCAGCACTCCAGCCACTGCCCCCTCCACAGCACCTGGACCCTTCACCCATGAGACCATGGGCACCCTCAGAGTGACTGAGAGGAGTGCCAGAGACTGGGTTGCTACCTGTTGACTTTATCTTTTCTTGGGACACTTTTCTTGGTTCATTTTGCTTTTTTAATAAAGTCCTACAATTTGTTATTAATAAAGGTTATCTTTGCTTTTCACACTTGGTTCAGTTCTTTCAGTAAATAAAGTCTTGGTGGAAAATTTTCAAAATGGTTTAAGCCTTTGCATGCTTGTGGGATGGGTAAGGATAGCAGTGGGATGGGCAGGGATACCTGTGGGATGGGTAATAGCTGTGGGATGGGCAGAGGGATACCTGTCTGATGGGTAATAGCTGTGGGATAGATAAGCCTCCAGTGCAAGCATAGTGGGACAGTATGGTCCACCCTTCCAGGTGCCACACCTATGGCCCTTTATCATCAATAACAATTAAATCATTCATCAACACATTTCAACATGAACACAACTCTTTATTAAATGCCCTGTTCATTGTAGGCCAACCAAACATACATGGCCAATCTCATCCATGTGATGAGACAGACTGAAGGAAGCATCCATTAAGCATCTACCTTCCTGTCTTGCCACTCCACTGCTCCAGCTGGGGAGTTGCACCAGTGTCTCAGTAGGTTGCGCTGCTTCTTCCCTTCACGTGAAGCTCTGTTGGGGCCTTGCACATCCACAGTGTCTATCAGGTTTCGCCCATGCCTCCATTCACCAGGCTCCATGTCCCCATTGCCCTGTTGACGGTCTACAAGCCTGTTCTGCAACACTGGGTAGCGGGTGCGCATGAGATTGTGCAGGATGCAGCAAGCTTCCATGATCCTCCTCACGGTCTGTGGGCGATGCTGCATGGTGGTGAGAAGTACCTGGAACCTGTTGGCCAGGATGCCAAAGGCATTCTCCACCACCCGCCTTGCCCTGGACAGCCTGTAGTTGAAGATTCTCTCTTCACAGGTGAGGCATCTGGAAGTGTAGGGCTTCAAGAGGTTGGTTCTGAGGGAAAAGGCGTCATTCCCCATGATGAAGTAGGGCACATGTTGTGTGTCGTTGGGCAGGGGGTCTGGACCTGGGAAGTCCATGATGAGGTTGCATTCCAGCCCCTCCTTGAGGTGACTGTCATTGTATACCTGGGCATCTGAAGCTGACCCGTTGCCTGAAGCATCGATGTACATGAACTTGTAGTCAGCATCGACCATGGCGAAGAGGATGATGCTGAAGAAGCCCTTGTAGTTGAAATAAGTGGACCCTGAGTTGGCTGGAGCTTTGCAGGCCACGTGCTTTCCATCGATGACTCCAACGGTGTGGGGGAAGTTCCACTTCTGATACCACTGCTCTGCAACTTTCTTCCATCCTTCTTCAGTGGAGGGGCACTGGAGGAGCTCCTCCAGGTATTCTTCAATGATGGCTTGCACCACTTCTCTATGACCACAATGTTGATGGTGTTGTGTGGCAAACTCCAGGTGTACTGCATGTTCCTGTATGTGGTCCCTGAGGCCAGGTGGCGCAGAGTGAGTGCCACCTTAAGTCCAGGATCCAGGCTGGACCAGAAGTTGGTGTTTGTCTTGGTCAACCTGGGTCTTAGCCGCTCCACAACTTCGTCAAACATGGCTGGTGGTATCCTCATGAAGTTCTGGAATGCACAAGTGTCTTTGTTCCTCAGCTCCACCATCAGTTTGTCATACAGTCCATACTCTGCTCTTCTCGCAATCCATCTTCGGACCCAGACACTTCTTGGACGCCTCCTTTTCTTCACGTAGAACAGGTGAAAGAGCCTGTAGAGGGCTTTGCACTGTTGTAGAATGATGGCAGCTACCAAAAGGAGTGTGCGACGATCCATGGTGGAGATTACTGGATGCTGTGGAAGAACAAGAGCAAGATCAAGGCTGAAGAGGTCTGCACCCCACGACTGCTGGACTGAAAGTGAGATCCAGGTGATTTCTCCCCCTTTTTATAGGAAATATCATTTTTCCACTAGGTGTCCTTCTGCATCCTCTAGACATCCTTCAGACATCCTAAATATCCAAGATACATCCCCTATATGAACATTTTTTCCGTTTTAATGCTTTATATGCGAGCTGCATCCACTTTCATCCTTTCTACATCTGTGCTACTAACGCTGCATGTCCATTCCGCATCCGTTTCGCTTCCTCCCTGTGTCCGTTATCCGATGGAGTGGATTTGAGTTGCATGGATGTGCAGCAGATGCCTAGCGGATATAGCGGATGCGTAACAGATGACAACGGATATATAACGGATGTTTCCTGTATGCGTAGCGGATGTAGAATGAAATCTCAGTAGACAGATGCTTGATGGATAGAGAGTATGAAAAACGTATGCAGTGAGTACAGAACGGTTGCATTGCATTAACCAATGGATGGCAAGTGTTTCTCTCCATTTTACATCCTCTTTCCATCCGTTGGTGCAGTGTGACATGTGCTTAAAATATAATGCTAAATGATCTCAGCTAAGGGGTAGAAATAAGATAAAGGCAAGAGTTCTTAGGACATGGTTAATAAGCATCTTCTATCTCATTCAGAAGGATGTATGAATAAAACAAAAGACACAGATGAACTACAAACCTAAATGGATATTCTTATCCTTTGATTCATATGTCAATTAGTCAGAGGTCTATGATGATATTACAATTATCCGCAACATTATCAGTGACTATCAAGCATCAACCATCTCCCCTGATGAAATACTTGACATTTCCCACATTGGCCGAGAGCTCAAAAACAGAGACGGATCTGTGGCCTCACGCTTCTGCAGAGTCATTTGCAAAAATGAATTAAGCAAACATAAATTCATTTATACTATAAATTCACTCACCAAAAACAACACCAACCCTAAAAACCTCCGATCTCATCCTGACCTAACCTTACAGCATTCTGCCCACTCCGGTATACCATGCACAGAACTAAAAAATCATCTAGACAATGGAGAGAAGGAATGTACATTGATTATTATGCAGACTGTATCAAAAGAAAGTCACACAACCCACAACTCAGCATCCAACCCCACTTCAACCAATTCCTCCCAAGACTAGGCATGCACGCTCCCAACTACCTCAATTCAAACTACAATTGGCCTTAAATGCAAGCTACTCAATACAAGAAGCCTTGTAAATAAAATACCTGAATCTGTCCTTTTACTAAATACGGCTAAATTTGACATCATATTTGTCTATGAAACATGGCTCAATGCATCTCTCCCTGAGTTCATTCCCTAAATAAGAGACTATCATGTTTACCGATCGGATCATGAAATCCATAGAAGAGGTGGTGTTGCTATCTTCTACAAAAAGTCCTTACATCTAAAAAACATCCAAGTTACCCAAGAGCTTGTTCTTCCTGAGACCATTATCTGTGAACTGACCTTAAATATCACATTTTGGTTCTTACTATGTTACAGAGCCCCTGATGATGACATCAAACATGTAAACAAGCAAAATACACTACTAACATGGGCAGCATCCTGCATACATGCTTTTATCTTTTTTGATGACTTCAAACTACCTCATATTAACTGGACCCTAAATGAATGGAACACTGAACCCATACATGCATGTAACCAACAATACTAGGCTTAACAACTGCCTCGATCTCATCTTCTTTAATAGTTTGAAGTCAATTTACAGAATACAAATTAAAGAACCCTTTTCCAACAGCATGATTGACTTTTGTCTCAACATACGTCCACACAAAAATCAACACAACGATGTGATCCCCAATTATAACTTCAAAAAAGGCAACTATGATCTTATAAACAATGATCTTTCATCCCTTGATTGGCAATTTCTATTCACTGGATGCAATATTGTTGAAGACCATTACAACATATTCTTACTAGGAATCAAAAGAGCCATCAAACTATATGTACCAATAAGAACTCCCAAAACCAGGAAAAACAGATTACCCATAACAATAAGGAAGCTTCAATTCAAAAAGAGATCACTTTGGCGAAAAAACAAATCTGGTGACGTTGCCAACTTCAAAAGCTGATACAAAAATCTATGCCACCAGATAAAGACTGAATGCACCAATTATCACATTAAACAAGAGGAAAATCTTCTACATACAAATTCCACCCGTGCTTTCTACAATTTAGTAAACAACAAACTATAAGACTCAAGGTCCATCCCATCCCTGAAAGGACTTAATGGCAAAGACTGCAACGATGACACCATCAAAGCAAACTTCTTTAATACATTCTTTGGCTCAATATTTGTAAACAGCAATGGATCAAGCCCAGTACTTCCTAGTCGAACCACAGACAACTACAATGATCTAATACATATCAATTTTACAGAAGACATAGTTGAAAAGGCACTGCACAATCTAAAACTATCTCTAACTATTGGACCGGACGGAACATGTGCCTACTTCTTTAAAAAGCTATCTACTGTCACAGCCGAACCTCTGAGCATAATCTTTGAAAAATCTTTTAGGACCGGCTCCTTGCCAAAACTATGGTCAAGCCACAGTCATCCCCATCTTCAAAAAGGGAAACCCCTGCCTAGTTGAAAATTACAGACCAATGACTTTATGCTGCATCACCTGTAAAGTCACGGAATCAATTATAAACCAATCCATCATCCTCCACTTAGAGACAAACAACCTACTCTCCAATAAACAATTTGGTTTCAGAAAAAAAATATATCCTGTAATCTGCAAGTCTTATACTGCAGAAACATATGGACTACACAACTTGATCAGGGCAAAGCAATAGATGCAATCTACATAGACTTCTGTAAAGCCTTTGATTCAGTGGTACATGACAAACTACTAAAACTAAAATCTTATGGTATCTCTGGACACCTGCATAACTGGATAGAAGTATTCCTGTCAAACAGACAACAGATGGTCAAATTGGGAGCGTCCTGTCAAATTCCGTACCCGTCAACAGTGGTGTCCCCCAAGGCAGTGTTTTAGGACCAACTCTCTTCATACTCTATATAGATTTCCTCTGTGATCATATTAAGAGAAACTGCATTCTCTTCGATGATGATGTAAAGCTATTCAACACCACAGATAATACTACTACCCTCCAAAAAGACTTTGATTATGTATCAGAATGATCAGTCAAATGGCAACTTCAAATCTCAACAAATAAATGCTCTATCTTATATATTGGCCAAAAAAACCCAGAAAATAAAATACAAGCTCAATAATCAAGACCTTGTTGAGGATCCAAACTCTGTGAAGGACCTTGCAGTACTCATCTCTAATAATCCAAGTGCGAGAGCCCACTGTAACTACAAAGACAAAAAGGCATTAAGAATTGTTAATCTAATCCTACATAGCTTCTTCTCTGGTAATATCACACTACTAACTGGAGCATACAAGACCTATACAGCTCATCAGTCTGGAACCCACATCATGTATCTGATATTAACACAATTGAAAAAGTCCAGAAATATTTCACAAGAAGAGTTCTCTGCTCCTCTACTCATTGCAGAATACCTTATGCTACCAGACTTGGAACTCTAGACTGAGAAAACCTAGAACTATGCTGCCTCCAGTCCGATCTAAATATAGAATATAAAATCATACATTGCAATGTTCTACCTGCAAATGAATACTTCAGCTTCAGTCATAACAATACAAGAGGACACAATAGATACAAACTCAAGGTTAACTGCACCAAACTTGACTGCAGAAAATACGACTTCAGCAACAGAGTGGTCAATGTCTGGAATACTCTACCTGACTCTGTGGTTTCTTCCCCAAACCCCAAAAACTTTAACCTTAGACTGTCTACTATTCCTTCCTAAGAGGCCTGTAGGGGGCATGCAGCAATTATGCCTACCATTCCTGTCCTATTGTTTCTTTTTATTTTTCTTATAAGTATCTGTCCCATGTATTCAAAACTATCTTTATTCTTATACCTGTATCTTGTAAGTGATTGACAAATCAAATAAATACTAAATATACTAGAGGTGGTATTCTGCAGGTTCTGACCAGTTCTGGAGAACCAGTAGCGGAAATTTTTGAGCAGTTCAGAGCAAATACCATCTCTGAATAGAGATTGTACTGTATTTTTCCCCTGCCATGCCCACTAAGCCATGCCCCCAGAACTGGTAGTTAAAAAAAATTGAATCTCAACACTGCAATTAGTGATGAAAACCTCTCAAAAAGCAGCATCTATAATAGTATATTAGGTTGCTTTTTTAAAAATAAATTACTTCCTTTAATCCTTACTTTTACTTGCCATTGCATTTCCCTTTTAGACAACAATTCTTCATGATAAATAGTTCATTCCAGTCTGCCAAAAGAGTCAAAGTGGTACAATGGTTAGAATGCAGTATTGCAAGCTAACTCTGCCCACAGACAGGAGTTCGATCCTGACTGGTTCAAGGTTGATTCAGTCTTCCTTCTTTTTGAGGTCAGTAAAATGAGGACCCAGATTGTTGGGGGCAGTGTGCTGACTCTCTAAACCACTATGGAGTGGAATACAAGTCTCAGTTGTATTGCTATATTCTGAATTTTAAAGCTCAAATTTTGTCATGTGTATTAGAAGCAGTACTTTTTACTGGCCATCATTTTAACTATCCAGTTTTTGACAAGAATAGGAGATAAATGGGACTTCTTTTTATGAAAAGTATTATGCCAGAATTAGTACAAAATATTTGTCTACTAAAGCCCATGTCACACTGCACCAATGGATGCAAAGAGGATGTAAAACGGACAAAAAAGCTTGCCGTCCGTTGGTTAACGCGATGTACTCACTGCCTCCATTTTGCTTCCTCTCTATCCGTCCAGCATCCATTTATTGATGTTTCATCCGCTCTGAAAGTTTTGAGCTACCCAAAACTTTTGAGCGGAAAATGTATACAATGCATCCGTTCTGCATCCTCTAGGCATACGGGGGACATCCGTTCTGCATCCATTACGCATCTGCTATATCCGCTAGGCATCCGCTGTGCATCTGCACAACTCAAATCCGTTCCAGCGGTAAACGGACGCAGGGAGGAAGCAGAATGGACGTGCAGCGTTAGTAGCACGGATGGAGAAAGGATGAAAGCGGATGCAGCTCATCTGCTCTGCATCCGCTCTGCATCCTCTACGCATCTGCTCTGAATCCTCTACGCATCCTCTACGCATCAGCTCTGCATCCTCTATGCATCCACTCTGCATCCTCTACGCATCCTCTACGCATCCTCTACGCATCGTCTACGCACCCTTTATACATCCACTCTGCATCCTCTATACATCCGCTCTGCGTCCTCCCCACATCCGTTCCTTTCCATGTTATCCGCTCTGCTTATGCAAATTTTTGCCCCTTTTGAGAGCGGATAACAACGGATGGAACATTTTGCTCGTCCGTTGTGTCCTTTTTGCATCCGTTGGGCAGTGTGACATGGCCTTAAGGCACTATATAATAAGTATTTTTAAAAAAAAATGAAACACCATGAAAATAATGTTAGAACAGGTTTTTACTTGACTTAGTAAATGAATTTCATGTATGTTCATTTTCTACCATTTAAATTTGGCTCATCTCCCTAACTATTTCTTGAACATTTTAATATTTCTAAAAGTTTTGATGGCAGGACTTAAAACGGTTGTGATTTTTTTAAACTGTGTTTTAATTTATTTTTAAACTATTGGTGAATTCCCTTCTACTGCTAATGTAATTAAATACAATATTATTCTTGGTTATACATATTAAGGAAGATGTCTAATGCTGATATTCATGATAGCTCAAGTATGAGAATTCATTAAAAGGCAACTTTCAAATTTTAACTAAAATCAATTTTAGTGAATCTGATTTACAGTTGAATACAATTAGAATATGGAACTAAAAGCTTTCCAATGTTTTCCATCACCCAAACTATTTTACATGATAATACATATTACATATTTCAAAATGTGGTAGCACAGGCTTGGAAACCATCAAAATATTTCTATTGAGCAGGGTTTTGAACTGCTGTTTCAAAATTCTGCTTGGTGGTGTTATTGCTAAAATACTGGGTAAGAAAAATATTTATTTCTCTTCAAGTGTCCTTATCAGAAAACATAGATCTAATGTTGACAATGAAAGACAATGATGAGTGAGTCATCTGTTCAAGTTTATGGGGAGAAATAGGAAAATGGAATACATACACCTGAAATTTACTATAATTTGAGTCCTGGTTTGAATTTACTGCTTAAAACAGTTTGTCACATGGACACATACATTTTGGGGTATAAAAATTCCCAATATTAAACTGGTCAACATAATAAATGGTAGTTTTCCTTTTCTTAGTATTTCACTTTTTAAAAAGATTTTAGAATTTAACAGGTAGAGATTAAAGAAATACAGTGGGAAACCTTTGCCAAGATTAATAAAAACCACTTTCCAAGGTGGAAAAATACACCTTCTTGTAATCATATATTTTATGTAATAGTTATTATGTAAAGGCCCTGTCACACTGCCCAACGGATGCAAAACGGACACAACGGCCTAGCAAAATGTTCCATCCGTTGTTATCCGCTCTCAAAAGGGGCAAAAATTTGCATAACCAGAGCGGATAACACGGACGGGGGGAGGACGCAGGGCAGATGGAAAGTGGATGTGGAACAGAAGCCCAGCAGATGGAAGCGAATGAGAGCGGATGGCACATCTGCTAGGCTTCTGGGGGGGCTCAGCAAAGCGGCTGCGTAACGGAAACAGCGGATGCAGAGTGGACGCCGAGCGGATGAAGCGGATGCACAGCGGATGAAGCGGATGCACAGCGGAAGCCTAGCAGATGCCGAGCGCTAATTGCGCATGTGGGGGGGATGCCTTGCAGAAGCCACGTGGATATAAAAGGAAGCAGCTTGCACGTGGCCAGCATTCGGAGGAAAGACCTGCTGCCGGATACATCAAGTCCTTGCCTGCCCTGCCTTGCTGCCAGCCTGCCTCCAAGCCTCCTGGCCGGCCTCCCTGCCAGCCAGTCTGCCTGCCAGCCTTGGTGCCTGCCTGCCTTCCTGCCAGGCTTCCTGCCAGCCTTCCTGCCAGGCTTCGTGCCAGGCTTGGTGCCTGCCAGCCTCCCTGCCAGCCAGCAACCCCACAACCATGGGGAAGAAGCGAAAGCCTCAGCAGCCTGCCTTCTTCAGTGGAGGGGCACTGGAGGAGCTCCTCCTTGTATTCTTCGATGATGGCCTGCACCACTTCTCTGACCACAATGCTGATAGTGTTGTGTGGCACCCTCCAGCTGTACTGCATGCTCCTGTAGGTGGTCCCTGAGGCCAGGTGGCGCAGAGTGAGTGCCACCTTGAGCCCAGGTTCCAGGCTAGGCTGGAAGTTGGTGTTTGCCTTGGTCAACCTGGGTCTCATCCGCTACACAACTTCGTCAAACATGGCTGGAGGCATCCTCATGAAGTTCTGGAATGCCCGAGTGTCTTCGTTCCTGAGCTCCACCATCAGCTTGTTGTACAGTCCATACTCTGCTCTTCTGGTGATCCATCTTTGGACCCAGACGCTTCTTGGCTGCCTCTTTTTCTTCCTGTAGTAGAGTTCACAGAGCCTGTAGATGTCTTCGCACTGTTGCAGAAGGATGGTGGCTGTCAAAAGGACTGTGTTACGATCCACGGTGGACATGACTGGATGCTGTGGAAGAGCAAGAGTCAGATGAAGGCTGCAGAGGTCTGCACAGCTAGGCTGCTGGTCTGAAAGTGAGATGCAGATGAGTTGCTCCCCCTTTTTATAGGCAGTATAGGTGTCCCTTTGCATCCTCTAGACATCCTCTAGACATCCTTAATATCCGAGATAGGTCCCCTCTGTGAACGTTTTTTCCATTTTAAATGCTTTGTTTCCATGCTGCATCCATTCTGCATCCGTTCTGCGTCCGTTCCGCTTCTTCCCTGCGTCCGAGCGGATGCGAGTTGCGCGGATGCAGAAGGGATGCCTAGCGGATATAGTGGATGTGTAATGGATGCAGAACGGATGCCTAGCAGATACGTAGCGGATGCAGAATTGGATACATTTTCTGCGCAAAAGTTTTGAGCAGCTCAAAACTTTTGGAGCGGATGAAACGTCAATAAACTGATGCTGGACAGATAGAGAGGAAGCAAAACGGAGGCAGTGAATACATCGCGTTAACCAACGGATGGCAAGCTTTTTTGTCCATTTTACATCCTCTTTGCATCCGTTGGTGCAGTGTGACAGGGGCTTAATATATGAAAAGGGATTTTGCAAACAAAATTAAAATCCTCTCAGGATAATTGTGTTAGTGGGAAGGGTAGGAAAAGGAAAGAGGAGAGGAGTGAAGAGGTTTGGAAAAGAGAAATCAAATGCTATTATATGATTTTAATGTTTTCTAAAGAGTTTGATTTTTTTTCAGCTGAATCCACAAGTATATATATAAAAAAAAAGAAATAAAAAAATAAACATGGTGGACTGCCCATAAAATCAGTATTTTATGCCATACAAATCTTTCTCCAAGTTGCAAGGTATTTTGCTGCAACTGTTCTCAGTATTTCACCATGTGAACATGCACCATAGCTTTCCCCAACTTGATGTAGTCCAGATGGTTGGATTGTACTTCTCACCATATAAACCTAGTATTTGAGGGGAGAGGAAGACCACAGTTGGCTAGATGAACTGGCACACAATAGTGGTTGAACTACAGCTACCAAATCTGTGCTGCAAAAATCAAGATAACCACACAACAACAAAAAAATGCAAAATGTTTTTGCTACTATTTAATGGCTTTCTGGATTGTAGTAAATTTAGCCCTTACACTTCAAACAAGTTTATTTCTTCCTTGAACAACTGTTGTGGTGCTGCTAATTCAGCATGCTAAAGTTCTTAAGAAACAGCTCAGCTGATGTTCACAGAAATTCAAATGCAGAAGTTCTATCTGTATTGTCCTGCTTGATATCAAAATTAGACCTTTGGCTGAATCTGAAACAGCCAAATGGTTTTGTCTAAAACTTGGATGTAAAAACTGCATTGATCAGGAAAATTAAAAACAGACATAAAGCTAAGAATTTGGGTGGTCATCATCCAGCTGCAAGCAGCATGAGAATGAACAATTTTCTGGAGAGAAATTACAGCCTCATACAGATAATGAAAGGGTTCATTATCCTTCTCAGCTTGACTATTCACCTGCAATCTTCTTCCAAAGAGCTTTAAGGTTGAATGTTTGCTAAGGTGTGAGGAAAGTAATTGGGAAACTGCTGCAAAGATGGAGGGAGGGGTACCAGAGACTTTATAAGGAGTTAAGAGGCTTCCTTTTATTTTATTTTATTTTTTAAATTTTTATTAATTTTCTACAAACAGACAAACGTACAAAACATTAAAAACATCTATTCTCATATATACTTCCGGTGTATCGGTTGGTTCATCAGTTTTGTGCATTCATTTTATAGTGTCAATTACAGTTATATTGCATAAGCACTCATATTGTCAATCCATATTCTAATATTACCAAAATAAAAAATAAAAAAAATCTTTTTCTGACTGTACTTTTAATCATTCATGCTTTGTGAGATAACAATACTTCAAACAGT
>BLBF01000031.1:22574067-22615746 GCA_015471245.1 Laticauda colubrina | reverse complement strand
ACACACACACACACACACACACACACACACACACACACACACCGAGGTTAGATTCCTATTAGAAGGACAAACTTTCTGATGCTCTGGTGCCTCCAGATGCCACTTTAGTATAGTAATTAAGGTCAGAAACCAGGAGGCTATGAGTTCTAGTCCCACCTAAAGAATGAAGCCAGCTGGGTGCCCTTAGACTAGTCATACTCTCTTAGTCTTAAAAAGCAGATAAAATAGCAAATCACATCCAAAATTTTGTTAATAAAACTGAAGGGATTTATCCACATATTTGCTAGGAGTCAACCTTGGCAGAAAGGTAAAAAGAAAAACAATCTAATTTGAGTAATACAGATTTCAGTCTTGGTGGTGTCACATTAGGTCCTGCACAAGAGAATATTGGCAAGACTTTATTATATCTATTGTTCCTTTCACATTGGTTAAGTATGATGCAACAACCACTGCTTAGGGTCTTCAGCTTATAAATTTGGGACTGGGGGGGGAGGTGTTCTGGCATTATCGTGAGTCCAAATTGGTCACCTTGTTATTTCAGCTATTTCACAAAACTGCTTCTTTTTCTTGAAGGACTGATGAGTTTGGGCTTGGACATTGCCTAGAGCACACTATATTTCAATCATATACAACATTCCTGCTGACAAGAAGAGTGATTTGACTTTCAAGCATCCAATTTTGGTTGGAATTATGTTTCTTTTGCTCCAGTAGTAAGTAGCATGTATACAAAACATGCTATTTATGCTACTAATCCTATTAAGCAAGTTGTGTGAACCAGGCTTTATTCTGCTTTCCTGGTGACATTTTTTTTTATTTCCAAAACTATGTGGCAGGAAAATTGATATACTGTGTAAAGAGAGAAACAATCCAACTAAAATCTTCCAAACAGATTGTCTGCATTTGTTCACAGATGGTTTCTTTCAGCTCAAATCCCAATCAAGAATAAGTGAAGGATGTAGGCTGGTTCCAAGGAGATTGAAGAATCACCTGCCTACCTAATGATACTGATTTATCCAGGCTTCTCCTGAATGACATTTAAAATAATTTGGGCATAATGGAATGAAGGAATTATGAACATGAGAAAGCTTGGTGGAAAGAAATATCCATCTGGTTCAATTCCAAGCCAGAAGAAAGACATTGGAAACCTGATGGCTGATTGGAAAGATGGCTTAATGATGAAGCAGAACCGTATGGGTCCTGGGCAGCTGACCGCTTGGAGTTGAGAGTGTGTGAGGGTTATATCTTTTTTTGGGCTTTGCACTTGAGTTTCCTGTTCCTGTGCAAGAATACGTATTCTATTAGCTGTTGTCAGACTCGCATAGGACCATGTAGGGGTTATGTATGGCTCATAGTTGGCTCTATAGGCAAAGTACAAAAGTACTAGGTGTTTAAGCTAAGTTTGGTTGAAATTTTTGAGGGTGATGCAATAAAGGGGCTTGTGTTCTGAAAGGGTGTTAGGAAATTCCTATTGTGGCTCAATGGATTTTTCCTGTGTTGGATCTTGGGTGATGGCTGCTTCTAATCCTACCATTCTGCCTTTGTTTCAAAATATCCTGTCTTGAATGGATTGTTAAATCTGCATTTCTAAAAGTATCTGCTGTGGGCAAGGAGATTGAGTCTGCTTTCTATCTTTTAAGAGTGTGTTTCTCCATTTCTCCTTTAGGGAAATATAATATCTTGCCTTTTTAATATTTCCAAAAATATTTTATTATTTGGGGTGGGGATAGGGCTTCCCCCAACTCAATACTGTGAAAGAATGAATCAATCCTGATACTGATATCTTAGGCAGCATTAAATTGAAATAAATTGGAATTGGATACTTTTTAGTCAGAATATTATACTATTTACCACTCAGGACAATAACATGGAAGGAATGACTTTGTTTCCTCGCAAAAAAGTATATAATAAATAGAGTACAATGCAACTAAGGAGTGAATAATTTCAGTTTGACATAAAGGATAACCTTAATTGGACAATTGTCCAAGTTTATGCTTCAATCATTGGTACAAAAGAAGAGAAAATTAATGAGTTTTATTGTCAAGTTCAATCCGAAATCCACCAAACATATGTACAAGATATACTGGGAATAGTTTGAAGCTGGAATGACAAAGTTGGGGAAAAATTCAGGAAATGAGGAAGAAAACATAGCTGGACATTATAGCCTAAGAAATAGAAATGAAACAGAAGAATAACATCACTTTCTGACAATCTAATGCTTTCTTCATTATTTCCAACAATCAGAATAATGCCTATATACCCAGAAATCACCAGGTGGCAAAAACAAAAATCAATTTGTCTATATCATTGGAAGAAAAAGAATATAAAGCTCAGTTATAACAGCAAAGACATGGCCAGTGCTGACTGTGAACACGTCAAAAATTGCTTATGTGCAAATTCCAATTCAAGCTAAAGTGGAAGAAGAAAGTCAACCAGCGTTCACAAGACAATCTTGACCATATGCCCACTATTTTCAAAGAGAACATCTGGGAACTGAAACCCTGAGTCTCACTGATAAAGAACCAGAACTATGGAACAAAATCAAATAAGTAGTTGAAGATGGATGGAAAAAGGAGACTGCTAAATACAAAGAAACAGAAGAAAGCAAATTGAATGTTAGTACTGAGAGTAAAAATTGCCAAGAAAGAGGACTTCTGGTTTGAGATTCTTCAGCGACAGACTGAAACCTCATCTCTGCGAGGCTTCGATCCGTGCTCGCCATTGGAGCGCCCCAAGCCGGTTGGCTTCAGGGCTAAGCCACCCTGTAGAGGTGGTGAAGAGGGGGGAGACTGCCTGCAGGGTTGAGGAGAGCTGCATCTCTCCTCCCCAGCTGGCCATTACTCCCTTTCCTGAAGGCAGTTTCAGCAGTGGTCAGAAATGGCCACCACAAAGAAGAACTTGACCGGAAAAGAATGTGCAGGAGGAAGATAAGAAGAGAAAGTTTTGGTTAACTGGGTCAAACAGCAAAAGCAACAAATAAGGTACCCTGGAACTGAAACTATTAAAAACAGTAACATTGTTCCCTAAGAAGATTTTTAAGCTGCAAGGGAGAGAGAAAAGGGAAAAGATTTGGGGTTTTTTCTCCTTTTCCTATACTGACAGCTAAGAGACTTAAGTAAAAAAATGGAAAAAAAGTCCACTTTGACATCAATAGGCATTTAATGCTGAAAATAAAAAGGCAAAGGGATAATAAAGATTTCTGGATAATTAAAAGCTTTGAAAACAGGAAAGGAGAGAAAAGGAATAAAAGGGCAGGATCTGGAAGGGAGGAGACTGTCTGGAATTAAAAAAGAACTTATAGCAAAATCTCAACAAGACTTCCAAAAATATACATTCTAACTGAAATATTACAACAAAATCCCAGGAAGAGAAAGTTGAAAAAAAAAAAAAGATATAACTCAGGACTATCTGGATTACTTGAAGATTTCTGGATTCTTGGTTATTGTTTTGAATGACTAAAATCAATCAGGTGGTTGTTTAAAACTGTTAAAAAAATGGCTCCACTTTTAGAAGAACTGAAAATTGAACTTAAAAAGTACAAAGAAAATGCACAAGAAAGGAGAGGTTCTTTTGGCTTTGTATTTCAATTTTTAGAAATGGAGATCTGGAATTATGAGAAGCAACAAGAAATGCCTGCAGAACAAGAAGATTGTGACAAAGAAGAACCATCTTTAATGAACAAGTAATCTTAGATGGGGGGAAAAAAAGGAAAGGGGAAAAAGAGAATGGAACATTTAAGATTGAGAAAAACAACTCAAAAAAATAGAGTGAAAAATAAGTATGAAATCAGAAAGCAACAGAAGAGGGAAATGCAGAAGAGAGAATTAGAAATAGAGAGACAAGGGGATAGAAAGGGGAGAAAAAAGATGAGAGGGAAGAAAGAAAGGAAAAGAAGTCATAAAGGACAGGAACAAAATACAGAGAAACAGGGCCTATTTAGAGGTAATGGGTGAAAATTTAATAGAAAAAGGGATTCTGCAATACATAAGATAGTATGGTTACATTAGAAACAGAAATAATTTTAGAAAATATGAAACAATGTATGATTAAAATGTCTGATAAAATAGCTATATTAATTCAGTGGAATGCTTGTCAATAAATAAATGCAATAAAAGGTATATTTAATGATTTATAAAACATATGTGAAGAGAAATAAGGGGAAAATTAATTATGGAGACTATTCATATTTTTAAGGAAATATGATATTTAATTGAAAAGAAGTGTTAAAGATGTTCAGATTTTAATAATTATTAATGATAGAACTGAACTGGAACGGAAAGAGGGTTTATAATTACATATATTTACAATCTTTTTTTTTTAAGAATATAGTGTGTATTATCAGAATGTACCAAGCAGAATTCGATTGGAAGTTATGTATTATGTATTATATTGAAGGTCATAACCTTAAGGTATATATTGAAGTTTAAATAAGAGTTGAATGGATGTAATTTAAAGATATAAAGGTATCATACTCCAATTAGTAACTACAGGAGAAAATTTGTTTAATGAGAAAAGATAATATGAAATTGAAACAGAACAGACTAAAGTATAATAATTTGAATTGAGATGAGATAATCAAATTAAAATTGAGAAAATCAAAAGAGGGGAAAAATTATATAGAAAATGTAAAATAATATGAGATGTGGAATAGAATACAAAAAGGAGCATGAAATTGAGTTTTGTGTCTGTATAAAGAAGTTCAACCCGGGACCATGCTATTTTCAAAAAATATGTTTTACTTGTATTTTGTATGTGTGAAAACCCAAATAAAACTTTATTAAAAAAACAACAAAGAATTTGCCAAGAAAAGAAGCCAAGCACACACACACGCACAAAAGATCTCAGGAAGATCCTTAAGAAAGAATTTCAGAGAATTTTTAAAGAGAAGCAAAAACCAATATGCTGAGATCTGTAAGGACATCCAAGATGATAAGTTGCATGGGAAAATAAGGAAAGTCTTTCAAAAGATATGGTATGTATATTCAGAAAAGATGACAACCTCAAATTGGTGTGCTAAATGGCACTAATGGATAGAAAGTAAATGAGTTCAAGAAAGATAAAAAAGATAGAATTAGTACAATATACTGAAATACTATAAGTTTAGAAGATAGTCCCTACTTACAAGATTCTCTACTACTAGGATATCCATGCTTTGAATAATAGCTAAAGACATCTAAGAAACATGCCTACCCCAGGAAGGAGATGACCTTGAAGGGAATAGACAGGAACCATTACATAAGCAACAAATGCTGAAACATTCCTTGAGACCCTGGAAGCAAAATAATGTTCAGAATACACACAGCCATATTTTTCATTGTGGTGTAAAAATAAGGAGGAAGTAAAGCCCAATTGTCCAAAGATATTTCTGTAATCATGTGGCCAGCATGACTATACACCAAAGTGTTGTATAGTGAACACCAAAGTGAACACCGTTACCTTCCCACCAAAGTGGTACCTATTTATCTACTTATATTTCCATACTTTCAAACTGTTAGGTGGTCAAGAAATGGGGAAGTAACAGCAGCTCACCCAATCATGCAGTGCTCGGGTCTCAAACTCAGGCCATCAGCTTTTCTGGTGAGAAGGAATGCTCCCCAAATCTCTCTATATAAAAGTGAAAAAGCACTCATGCATCATCACAAAATCTCCAGGACCATAAAGCCTACAAACTTGAAATTTGCAAAGATGTTCCTCTTGGCTTCTAGGTGTTCACTAAGAACGGATTTTCCAAAATGACCATCAGATCATTAGTATTTCCTATATTATTATTAACACAGTCTGATGCTAAGGAGTTCTACTCCCCCTCCCCACCTGAAAAGAAATATGTTCCAAATGCAAAACACAAGCAGAGGACAGGACTTTCAGTTTTACTTTCACAGCAGCAAGCAGCTTTACTACAGAACACTTGAGCTAAGTCACACCCAGGCTCCTTGCTATCTCCTTCTTGCTCACAAAGCAAATACTGTTTGAGTTTCCAAACAGCCCTCAGTTCTCTCTCACACTGACAGGATGCTAACCAGATGACTACCAATGGATGCTGGTAGGCAGAGGCAGAATCCCGCCCCCTTATTTCCATCTCCCAAAATTTTCCTGATCACATAGTTTTGTAGCGAAGCACAGGTACCCTGCTAGTAATAACTATTAAGATCTGAACCAATGAGCCCATCCCAGCCTACATTCAACAATTGTTAGATGATGCTGGAGGAGAGGGAAAATGATGTCAAGAAAGTTTGCAATTAAAACTGTATAACTTTATATAAAGGTATAAACACTGCCTTGGTTTGTTGAGGAAATACAGTAAAGATATGCCATGGGACAATCACAGTTTGTGTCAATTTACTTTTCTCCTGTTGGGAGAGTGGCATTTTAAGGTGGCCATGAGGAACAGCCACTAAGTTATGAACGATACATTCCATATAAGGATGCTTTTTATTGAAGGATAAAAGAAGAATATTTCAGGAAAGGTTCATCCAGATACAGGATTTATTTTCCCTAAAGTCTGATCTTTAGTTATCTTCTCAATGAAATTCCTACACAAAGACAACAGTGCCCTGCAGTTTTTCATCTTAGCTGATGTATAATATCAGGAGGTCCTTGTTAAAAGTTAGGATCCAACTAGAAATAGATACATGAAACGGTAGTTCTCAAATGATCTAAGTGCTAGAGCTCACTTAATGCCAAAAAGGCATTAAGAGTTGTTAATCTAATCCTACGAAGCTTTTTCTCTGGTAATATCACACTACTAACCAGAGTATACAAAACAGTTGCCAGAACAATACTTGAATACAGCTCATCAGTCTGGAACCCACATTACACATCTGATATTACCACAGTTGAGAAAGTCCAGAAATAGTTCACAAGAAGAGTTCTCCACTCCTCTACTTGTTGCAGAATACCTTATGCCACCAGACTTGAAACTCAAGACCAAGAAAACTAGAACTACGTCACCTCTGGTCCAATCTAAATATAGTCTATAAAATCATCCATTGCAATGTCCTACCCGCAAATCAATACTTCAGCTTTAATCATAACAATATAAGAGCACACAATACATACAAACTCAAGGTTAACCACACCAAACTTGACTAAAGAAAATACGACTTCTGCAACTTAGTGGCCAATGTTTGGAATATTCTACCTGACTCTGTGGTTTCTTCTCCAAACCCCAAAAACTTTAACCTTAAGGCCCAGTCCCACTGCACTTATGGATGCAAAGAGGATGGAAAACGTTAAAAAAAAGTTTGCCATCCATTGGAAAATGCTATGCATCCATTGTGTACTCACTGCATACGTGTTTCATATGCTCTATCCGTCGAGCATCCGTCCACTGCGATTTCATCCGTGCAAGAAGTTTTGAGCTGCACAAAACTTTGTGAAAGGATGAACTTTCTGCCACGTACGATGTACATCTGTGACATATACGGGCAACAAACATTCTATGCCCGTTATATTAAACATCCGCTGTATCCTCTCTGCATCCTCTGGCCATCCCCTCAACTCACATCCGCTGCAGCGGAAAATGGAAAGAGGGAGGAAACAAAAGGTACATGGAACGTCTACACAATGTTAGTAGCACGGAAATAGAAAGGATGTAAGCGTATGCATCTCATATATAAAGTATTCAAAACAGATAAAACATTTGTATCTGGGATGTATCTTGTATATTTAGGATGTCTGGAGTATGTCTAGAGAATGCAGAAGGACACCGAGTGGACTACTGATATTTTCTATAAAAAGGGGGAGAAAATCATCTGGATTTCAGTATGAGTCCAGCAGCCATGGTGTACAGACCTCTACACCCTTGGTCTTGGTCTTTAACATCATCAATTGTTCTCCACCATGGATGATGACACAGTCCATATGATAGCTGCGCTCATTCATCACCAGAACCAAGACCTGTTCAGACTGTATCAAGTTTTACACAGAAGGAGAAGAAGGAGACGTCCAAGAGCTGTGTGGGTCCAAGGATGGATCGTGAGAAGAATGGAGTTTGGACTGTATGACCAGTTGATGGTGGAGCTGAAGAATGAAGACCCTCGTGCATTCCATCACTTCATGAGGATGCCACCAGCCATGTTTGATGAACTTGTAGAGCATCTGAAACCCAGGTTGACCAAGCCTAGCACCAACTTCCGTCCCAACCTGGACCCTGGACTGAAGGTGGCACTGACTCTGCGGCACCTGGCCTCCGGAACCACATACAGAAACATGCAATATGCATGGAGAGTGCCACACAACAGCATCAGGAAAGTGGTCAGAGAAATGGTACAGGCCATCATTCAAGAATACGTGGAGGAGCTCCTCAGGTTCCCCACCACTGAACAAGGCAGGAGAAAACTTGGAGAAGAGTGGTATCAGAGGTGGAACTTTCCCCACACCATTGGAGCCATAGATGGGAAGCACGTGGCATGCAAAGCTCCAGCCAACTCAGGGTTCACTTATTTGAACAACGGGTCAGCTTCAGATAGCCAGATACTTCTTCAGTATCATCCTCTTTGCCATGGTTGATGCTGACTACAAGTTCATCTACACTGATGCTTCAGGCAACGGGTCAGCTTCAGATAGCCAGGTATACAATGCCAGTGACCTCAAGGATGGGCTGGTACGCAACCTCATCCTGGTTTTTCCAGGTCCAGACCCCTTACCCAATGACACACAAGATGTGCCCTACTTCATCATTGGTGATGACACATTCTTCCTCAGAACCTACCTCATGAAGCTGTACAGTTCAAGATATCTCACCCGTGAAGAGAGGATCTTCAACTACAGACTGCCCAGGGCAAGACAGGTAGTGGAGAACGCCTTTGGCATCCTGGCCAACAGGTTCCAGATACTTCTCACCACCATGCAGCATAAGGCACATACTGTGAGGAACATCGTGGAAGCTTGATGCATCCTGCACAATCTCATGTGCACCCACTACCCAATATTGCAGAACAGACTTGTCGACCATCAACAAGGGAATGGGGACATGGAGCCTGGGGAATGGAGGCAAGGACGTAACCTGATAGACACTGTGGATGTACAAGGCCCCAACAGAGCTTCACATGAAGGGAAGAAGCAGCGCAGCCTACTGAGACACTGGTGCAACTGCCCAGCTGGAGCAGTGGAGTGGCAAGACAGGATGATAGATGATTAATGGATGCTTCCTTGAAGCTGTTGCATAACACTGATGAGATTGAACCGTGTATGTTGAGTGGTCCTACAATGAATAGGGCATTAATAAAGAGCTTTGTTTATTTTAAAATGTGTTGATCAATGAATAAATTGTTATTGATAATAAAGGTCCATATATGTGGCAGCTGGGATGGTGGACCATACAGTCCCACTATGCTTGCACTGGAGGTTTATCTATCTCACAACTATCCTTATCTATCCCACAAGCATGCAAAGGCTTAACCATTTTGTCAAAGTTTTCACCATCACTTTATTAAGTAAAAAAAATGAACCAAGTAAACTAAGTGCTCCTTGGTGGCGGATCTCACCCTCCAGGAAACTGCACTTGGCCATGACATACATCTCCCGGTCAGTGAGCTTCACAGCGGCCTGCCCGGATTTCTTGAGGTGTAGCTTGCCATACCAGGTGTGCATATGCTTCCATCATCCTAGGAGTACTTCTGCAGTGTACCCCAGGCTCTCTGCCTTGTCTCTTCAAGCTGCCTGCTTCTTCTTGGTGTTGCGATAGAGTCTGTGGCCCTTTCTACAGAGGTACTTGTTCTCCCTCAGCCTTTCCAGCACCTCATTCTCATGATCCTCGGAAATGGTGTACTGTTTCCTCTCTCCCTTCTCCTTCCTTTGCCTCTTCCTCCCTCTGGCAGGGGCTTCATCAGGGCCTTCAGGGGCTTGAGCAGCAGGGCCTTCAGGGGCTTGAGCAGCAGGGTCTTCAGTGGCTTGAGCAGCAGGGCCTTCAGCAGCAGGGCTTTGAGGGCCTTGGGGCTGGTCCACCACAGCAGCAGCAGCAGCAGCAGCTTCAGAGTCAGTGCCAGGGGGTGGCATGCTGGTTCTAGCCTTCTTCACCTTGCCAGGGCTTGAACAAGTAGGCATGGGCTTCCTCTTCTTGCCTGACTGACGAACCATAGTGTTCCTGCTAGATGTATGTGACAGCACGTCTTTCCCCTGTCTGCTGGCTGCATGCGTGCTGCATCCTTTTATATCCACAGAGTTGATGCAATTCATACTCCCCGCATGCGCAGTGAACGCTTTGCATCTGATATACATCCGTGCGGCATCCCCTTTGTTTCCTATAGGCGTCCATGATGCATCCGCTTCATCCGCTATGCTTCTGCCCCTTCCGCTATGCGTCCGCTTTGAAATTCTCCCCCGGAACCCCTTCGGATGTGTCATCCGCTTCCATCCACTTTCATCCACTAGGCTTCCTATGAACATCCATTTAACATCCCCACTACATACTACCCACGTCTGTTCTTTCCTTTCTTTTCCATTCTATTTATGCAAATTTTCACCACTTTTTGGAGCGGATGACAATGGATGGAGCCACCCCTGAAATTTTGCTTGTCCGCTTTGTCCTTTATGCATACGTTTTGTGTCTGTCGACCAGTGGGACCAGGTTTTTAGACTGTCTATTATTGACCTTACCCACTTCCTAAGAGGTCTGTAGGTGCATGCATAAGTGCACCAATCGTGCCTCCTGTCCCTGTCCTATTATTTTTTTTATTTTTCTTATAAGTATCTATCTCATGTATTCAAAACTATATTTATTCTTATACCTGTATCTTGTAAGCAATTGACAAATCAAAAACTAAAAAAATGATATCCTTTTAGATGTTAATTGCATCCAGTGGATGTAGAAATAACTAGGAATGAACATGATTTCTAAGAAAGCCTTTGTTGTTCTCAGTGGCATAAGGTTATTACACATAGTATGTGAAATATATCATTTGCAAGCACCTTTTTTGTAATTGTTTTTGAATGCCTCTTGTAAAAAGCTGGATAGTCAGATTTTCGTGTGTGCTTGTTCCTATGGGATTAGAATGCTAGAAACCAATTGTGTCAATTCATCCTGAATTAAATGAAATACTATTTAAGATGGGGAAAATTTTGCAATTCAAATGTTCAAATCTGACCTAAATAATTGCAGCACAGGGCTAATATTAAACTTAGTTCAGACCTTAGTCCAAGAGGTAACTGATCTTTCTTGTTTTTCTTTGAAGATGTTTTGCTTCTCATCCAAGTAGCTTCTTCAGCTCTGACAGAATGGCGGAATGGAAGGATTTATATTTCTTTAAATTTAGTCCAGAAATCTCTAACTTTTTAAGGCTCAGGATGCATTTGGAATATTGAGCAGATGTTGTGAGAACTGTCATAAAATGGCAGCCCAGTCGGGCATAAGCAGTCATTTTCCAAAAGGAAAATAAGTATAGTCCTTCCTATTTACCTCACCATTTCTTCTAGCCCAAATTTTTCCACTTCTTCAGTTTTCTGCAAAGGCAGGTCCACTTTTAAACTGAGCATTTGGTTGCAGCCTTTTCCTGGTTTCATTTTCTTAGAATACCTCTGGGGTCTCTATATGAGCCAAGATAAAGTTGATACCTGATATGGAATTTTGTGGTGTACTATTTTCCCCATTATAATAATAGCAGTAGCCCTTAAATTTATAAACCACTCCATAGAGGTTTACAGGACTCTCTGAGTAGTTTACAATGTCAGCATATTGCACCCAACAATCTGGGTTCCCATTTTGCCAATCTCAGAAGTATGGAAGGGTGAGTCAACTTTTAGGATTGAATTCCTGATTGTGGGTAGAGTTGGCCTGCAAAACTGCATTCTAACTACTGTGCCATCACAGCTATTCCTATTATTGTAACTAAATAGTTCTAAATCATCCTCAGACAAATATGGAATATTGTAAGAGCCAAGGATGTCTTTCTAGGAGGATTGGCACCGACCATAAAGGTGCTAAATTGTAGGCTCACAAATTTTTATGATTAAAATAAGTAATTTCTCAGATACATTTCATTTGAATCAAAGTTAATTGATCTGATCATTGATCAAAGTTGCAGAATGTCACTGAAAAATCATTATATTATGAAAATGAAGCTATTGCTTTGGCAATGAATTGTTCAGGATACTATCCTTGACACTTTGAGTGTGTAGAGAATTGTTTTCTATCAACTGTAAAATAGCTCGGCATTTAAAGACATAGTTATATCTATTTGAGTAAACTTAATATTTTAATAAACTTTTCACATACTATTTTTGATGTATAAGTGTATAGGCTTTAAAATATATATTATGTCAGAATAGTTTGCACATTGGTTTAAGCCCATGTCACACTGAACCAACAGATGCAAAGAGGATGTAAAACGGACAAAAAACCTTGCCATCCGTTCAAAAACGCGATGTACTCACTGCCTCCGTTAGGCTTCCTCTCTATCCGTCCAGCATCCGTTAATTGATGTTTCATCTGCTCCGAAAGTTTTGGGCTGCCTAAAACTTTTGTGCGGAAAATGTATCCAGTTCGTCTGTTCTGCATCCGTTATGCATCCGCTATATCCGCTAGGCATCCGCTGCGCATCTGCGCAACTCGCATCTGCTCAGACGCAGGGAGGAAGCGGAACGGATGCAGAACGGATGCAGAACGGATGCCTAGCGGAAACAAAGCATTTAAAGCGGAAAAAACTTTCGCAGAGGGGACCTATCTCGGATAGGATGTCTAGAGGATGCCTAGAGGATGCAAAGGGACACCTATACTGCCCATAAAAAGGGGGAGCAACTCATCTGCATCTCACTTTCAGACCAGCAGCCTAGCTGTGCAGACCTCTGCAGCCTTCATCTGACTCTTCCTCTTCCACAGCATCCAGTCATGTCCACCGTGGATTGTGACAAAGTCCTTTCAGCAGCCACCATCCTTCTGCAACAGTGCGAAACCATCTACAGGCTCTGTGAACTCTACTACGGGAAGAAAAGGAGCCACCCAAAAAAAGTCTGGGTCCAAAGATGGTTCGCCAGAAGAGCAGAGGATGGACTGTACAACAAGCTGATGGTGGAGCTCAGGAGCGAAGACACTCGGGCGTTCCAGAACTTCATGAGGATGCCTCCAGCCATATTTTACGAAGTTGTGCAGTGGCTGACACCCAGGTTGACCAAGACAAACTCCAACTTCCGGCCCAGCCTGGAACCTGGGCTCAAGGTGGCACTGACTCTGCGCCACCTGGCCTCAGGGACCACCTACAGGAGCATGCAGTTACGGATGGAGAGTGCCACCCAGCACCATCAGCTTTGTTGTCAGAGAAGTGGTGCAGGCCATCATCGAAGAATACAAGGAGGAGCTCCTCCAGTGCCCCTCCACTGAAGAAGGATGGAAGAAAGTTGCAGAGCAGTGGTATCAGAAGTGGAACTTCCCCCACACCGTTGGAGCCATCGATGGCAAGCACGTGGCCTACAAAGTGCCAGCCAAGTAAGGGTCCACTTATCACAACTACAAGGGCTTCTTCAGCATCATCCTCTTCGCCATGGTCGATGCTGACTACAAGTTCATGTACATCGATGCTTCAGGCAATGGCTCATCTTCAGATGCCCAGGTATACAACACCAGTCACCTCAAGGAGGGGCTGGAAAGCAAGGTCATGGTGGGCTTCCCAGATCCAGACCCGCTGCCCAACGACACACAAGATGTGCCCTACTTCATCATAGGGGATGATGCCTTCTCCCTCACAACCTACCTCATGAAGCCCTACACTTCCAGACTCCTCACCCGTGAAGAGAGGATCTTCAACTACAGGCTGTCCAGGGCAAAGCGGGTGGTGGAGAACGCCATTGGCATCCTTGCCAACAGGTTCCAGGTACTTCTCACCACCATGCAGCATTGCCCAGAAACCGTGAGGAGGATCGTGGAAGCTTGCTGCATCCTGCACAATCTCATGCGCACCCGCTACCCAGTCTTGCAGAACAGGCTTGTGGACCATCAACAAGGCAATGGGGACATGGAGCCTGGTGAATGGAGGCAAGGGCAAAACCTGATCGACACTGAGGATGTGCAAGGCCCCAACAGAGCCTCATGTGAGGCAAAGAAGCAGTGCAACCTCCTGAGACACTGGTGCAACTCCCCAGCTGGAGCAGTGGAGTGGCAAGACAGGATGATAGATGCTTAATGGATGCTTCCTTCAGCCTGTCTCATCACATGGATGAGATTGGGCCATGTATGTTTGGTTGGGCTACAATGAACAGGGCATTTAATAAAGAGTTGTGTTTATGTTGACATGTGTGGATGATTGATTATATCGTTATTCATAATAAAGGGCCATAGGTGTGGCACCTGGGAGGGTGGACCATCCCGTCCCACTATGCTTGCACTGGAGGTTTATCTATCCCACAGCTATTACCCATCCCAAAGGTATCCCTGCCCATCCCACTGCTATCTCAACCCATCCCACAGCTATCTTAACACATCCCACAAGCATGCAAAGGCTTAAACCATTTCTAAAAGTTTCCAGCAAGACTTTATTAAAAAAAAAAAGAAATGAAGCAAGTGTGTGAATCAAAAATAGACTTTATTAACCACAAGCTATAAGACAAAAATGAGTCTCTTGCACTCCTCTTGGTCACTCAGTCTCAGGGGTGAGGGGTGCAGGTGCTGTGGAGGTGGCTGGTGCTGGAGTGCTTGTCATCAGCTCCTCCAAAAGCAGAAGCAGCAGAAGCCCCAGCCCCAGAAGAGCGAGCCCGTGCTGCAGAAGCCCCAGCAGAACCAGAGTGAGGGCCAGGGGGCGGGATGGTAGCCCTGTCCTTCTTGCAAGGGCTGACAGCAGATGGCTGAGGCTTGCTGTGCTTCAGCATGGTTGTGGGGTTGCTGGCTGGCAGGGAGGCTGGCAGCAAGGCTGGCAGGCAGACATGCAGGCAGGGCAGGCAAGGCAGTCGATGTGTCTGGAAGCAGGTCTTTCCTCTGAATGGCGACCTGCTTCTGACCTGCTTCCGTTATATCCGTGGGGCTGACACAATGCATCCTCCCCGCATGCACAATTAACGCCAGGCATCCGCTAGGCTTCCGCTGTGCATCCGCTGTGCATCCGCTGCGCATCCCCTTCATCCGTTCGGCGTCCGCTCTGCTTCCGCTCTTTCCGTTCCGTGTCCGCTTTGCTGCGGCCTCCTGGAAGCCTAGCGGATGCGCCATCCGCTCCCATCCGCTTCCATCCGCTGGGCTTCCATTCCGCATCCACTTTGCATCCGCCCTGCGTCCTCCCCGCGTCCGTGTTATCTGCTCCGGTTATGCAAATTTTTGCCCCTTTTGAGAGCGGATAACAATGGATGGAACATTTTGCTCGTCCGCTGTGTCCTTTTTGCATCCATTGGCCAGTGTGACATGGGCTTTAGAAAGTCTGAACAAAGCAGGGATTTACTGAAATGGGTATCAAGCAAATTTCTCTCCCGTATCCTAGCAACAAAATGCCAATTTAAAAATGTCCCCAACTTGAAAACTTACATCTACAAAAGGAACAGGTGACTTTTAGTGCTTTTATTTTTCAGGATAATGATTATTTGTCACAACTGCTTATCCAATTTAAAATAAAGGGGGTTGATGATTTTGGATCATGTATTCCTAACTTATGGGGGTATAATTGATGGGAAAAAATAAGTTTCTGGATTTTTTTCCAATTAAAACTGAATTTTAAGAATAATGGTTGGGTATATAGCTGCCAAACTCACATGCTTACTCTGGGTGTCATACATAATAAAGCAAAATGCAAAAAATAAAATCCATAAAATCTAAATTAAAAATAAAAACAACATTGCTGAATCTATAGAGCAACCATAACTTCATGTTAAATAACTAAAACCCTATGTGCATCATTTGATAAACATATTACTTTTACTTCAATGAAATCGTATGGTTATTGCCCTGGACAAATAATTAGAACCATTGCTATATTTTTTTATAATTGATGCATGTATTAGACCAGATGTTAAAAACTTCAGTTGTGAGAGGTCGCCCATGCTTGAATAGTAATACTGTTTGGTATAGTATAGATAATGATTAAAAGTATTGCATCATTATATATACTCAAAATCCTAATGGGGTTGTAAATTCAAAAAGATGCGACCAAGCCGTTTATGTGTGTATCTTTTTTCTTTCTTCCAAGATAACATTGTCTCTGTGCAATTATTTCTAGTGGCATCCGTCACACTGTGTTAAAGATATTCATAAGCAGCACAAGTCATTGTATCCCTTCTATTCCATTTCTGAAAAAGCATTCTTAGAATTATAATGAAAAGCATGACTACTTATTTTCTCTGAAGTTCAATATGTATTTTCAAAGCAATTGAGCAAATATCACACTCAGGAAATAAACTGTACCATAGGAAAATCATCTCCATCCCAGCCATTTTGATTGAAATGTATGGAATACACAACAGAATTTATGGAATGGAATATAAATGAAACCACACAATGAAACCATGTGTAGGCAACAAATGGTGGCCTACACGTGTGGACAAAATATACTGGCAGAACAAAGCCAGCCATTTATACAGAAAATTTGAAGCAGAGATGACTTAGATTGGTATGAACAAGAATCTAGCTCTCCAGCCAATCCAGAATCTGAATAAAGCAGAGTCTGGATCATTTCATAACTGTACTCTAGTTCAATCCAATATGAGTGTAATTTATTTTTAGGCCTGCAAGAAACATACTTGAAGTACAATCTATTCCCTACCCATTTTGAAATATTTACATGTTATTTTTTCCCTCATAAATTTTAAGGTCACTGAATGAGGCAGTCAGTAAGTAAAGACTACTTATATGACAATTTGCATTTTTAAATATATACATTATAGACATAATAATGTTCCTACTATTATTACATCCAGGAGTTTAACTATAATTGCCACTTTCCTTTATTTAAAACAAACTTTGAAGTGGATTAAGGGACTATTGAAAACATGTGCTCCAGTTCAAGTTTCAATTAGCCATGCCCTTTTCCCAACCCAACCAAAAATTATCTCTCTGTTATACCAAAATATATTTTAAAAATTGGCATTTAATAGCTACTGAGCATCCTTGGTCTTCATTGGAATATTTGCTCTTATATCAAATTTTCCCAAACCATGCTATATTTTCTTTTCCTGCGGATAGCACCATTTGGCTATGTTAGAACCCCAGTTAAAGAATGAGTTTGGGAAAAAGCATATGCAGGTATTTCTTCAGAGGAAGGCTAATATTAGGCGACCAAATTTATTCTGAAAACATAAAAAAGAATAAAGATAATTTCTGAAATATAATCTACAAGTGTTACACAAAGTTCTCTAATAATTTTGCTGCTGACCTTTTTGCATTCAACCCATTAATGCAGATGGGTACCTGAGGATAAGGGTGAAACATCTACAAAATAGTTTAATAAACAAAGAAGTTATAAGGAAAAATGTTAACCATTTTATGAAGAACAAGACAATATTTTGCTTAAGAAATATATCTACATCTATTGCATTTTGAGAAACCACAGCTCCGAAGTGCAAACTCAGTTTATTATACCCCAACAAAAAAAGACCTCATTCTTAGTAACAGCATAAAGAGCATTAAGGGATCATTATTAGCCATAAATAAACTGCCAGACTGTGATGGCTCTGTTATCTTAATAAGATCTGACTTTAATAGGTAATGGTAGAGATAGCCAAGATAGATTTAGAGAGAGAGATGCAGAACAGAGCTTCTTGGTAAATCAGGAAAGTATGCTGCTCATACATCTGATAGATGAAAAGCCAAATAGAAATCCTTTTCCTTACCCAATGATTCATTCCCCTAATTCCACAGAAAATGGCTTGGAATCTCACAGTGAAAATATTTTTTTTCCAGTGACTTAAGTATGCAACCTAGTTGCAGGCAGATAACAGATAATCAGAGTTGGAAGGAACCTTGTAGGTCATCTAGTCCAACCCCCCACCCAAGCAGAAGACCTTACACCATTTCTGACAGAAGGCAGTTCTTCTTGAAAGTCTCAAGTGATGGCACTCCCACAACTTCCGTGGGCAAGTTGCTCCATTGGTTGATTGTTCTCACTGTCAGAAAGTTTATCCTTATTTCCAGGTTAAATCTCTCCTTATTCAGTTTCCATCCATTATTTCTTCTCTGGCCTACAGGCACTTTAGAAAATAGTTTGACCCTTTCCTCTCTGTGGTAGCCCCTCAAATATTAGAAGACTGCTATCATGTCTCCCCTGGTCCTTCTCTTTACTAGACTAGCCAAGCCCACTTTCTGTAACCATTTTTCATATGTTTTATTCTCCACTCTCTTAATCATCCTAGTTGTTCCTCTCTACTTTTTCTAGAGTCTCAACATCTTTTTTGTAACGTGGTGAACAGAACTGGATGCAATACTCTAAATGTGTTCTTACTAAGGCTTTATAGAGTGGTATGAGTACCTCCCTTGATCTTGATTGTATCCCTCTGTTAATACAATTTAGGATTGCATTAGCTTTTTTGGTGGAGGCTGCACACTGCTGGCTCATATTTAGCTGGTTGTCCACTAAGACTCCCAGATCCCTTTCACAGTTAAAGCAAAAGAATCTTTGCTCCATTAATGCAAGAGAAACAAGCAAAAAGTTGAATTCAAAAATAATTACCATCATGTTCTTCTTCTGCATGGTAAGAAGGTTGGTTAGTGCCACATGGCCCAATTCCAGTGCACACCTATGCTGATAGAATTGGCTACTGATAAACAATAATAGTAACAGCTCTTTGCCTGAGGAACTGTACTGATCAATAATGCTGGTACCCTGTACAATAGGAATCAGGCTACAATGCATTAAAATTTCCATAGGCACACAAGTGAATGTTATCAAAGGAAAAGAATAATACATGAAAAGGTCGAATGCTGAAGCAGTACGCAGATAAGCCAGTTCCCACAAAAGCAACATAAGTAAAAATTAAAATCATACTGCTGAATCTTTATACATGCATTAAATCTATCGATAACTGAGTTGTGATGTTCCATTTATGTCCTAGTCTATTTAAACCATTTCGCTCAGCTCTTTCCCCATATAACCATCTTGCCATCATCATTGGGTATCACTGAAGCATAATGGTTTGGAGATGGACAGATTTTCACCTCTTGGCTTTTAGATACTTCTTCCTCCCCTGTGAATTAAGCCTGACCACAGTTTTTATTTTAGTCTTTAAGTCATCGGGAGGAGCAATGGCATGAAGAGTTCACCGCATTGCAAGAATGGCAATAGTGTAAGAAAGAATGGGAACTAATTTGTGAAGATTTGGACTTTAAGATTTGGACTTGTGGAGGTGCTCCTCACATTGTCTGCAATGATTGATCGTAGGTGTACAGGAGTCTTTTTGTATAAGCCAGGAATAAAATTTGGAATCTTCCATACATAATACATCGGTTCTACATCTTATTACATGAGACAGAAAGCACCTGTATAGCTTTTTACATTGAAATGTTAATACATGTGACTGCTATGTAAGCAATAACTGCATGACTACCACAATTTTACAACCCAGAACAGCTTACTCTACTCTTTACCCTACAATTGTGGCAATAATAATGCCTCACATTTCTAAGGTTTGCCCGTCAACTTAATAGATTGTATTCCTACATTTCCACTACATTTGAGTGTTTTCCACGTGCAACAATTTAGTTTGAATATTTTGTTTAGTCAACTATTCTATTTGTACTTGGAAATACAATCCATTATCTTGTTGCACGGTTATAAATGGCTAGAATGAAGTACATAAATGCTTTGAGTATAAATATAGACAAATACAAGAAAACGTTAACACAATTCACAAAATTAATTGCCATAAAGATTTTCTTGTTGGATCTAAACCTGACAGATAATTCTATTTTTATTAAATATTATGCTCTAATGCGGTAAAACAACCCCACAGACACACTATCATAGAAGTTGTCAAATTCATTTGTTTAATTATCTTCTTCACTTTGAAACAATTCCTCTTTTTGACAGCTGTTCCCATGTTTTCGAATGTCTTCCCTGGCAGCTATCAATAGATTTAGAAGAAACTTGCCCAAGTGTCCTTGCAAATTTTAAGCAATTTGAAAAGTATTAGCCATGATCATTTTGTTAATTATTTCAACTGCCATTATCTTCCTAAAAACAAGCTCATTGGAGGCAAACTAAGACTCCTGAGAAACAAGTTGTATATATCAGAATGCTTCCGAAGATCCCAACCTTTGGGTTACTAAAATAGGAGATGCCCACAAATTGCATATGCTAAGCACATACAAATGATATGGAACATAAAGTTGAAGGTGGGAGCAAGAAATAGAACTTTGTAACAGTGGAGACTTTAGAAGAAGAAAAGTTGAAGATACAATCTGTCATGTCTTCTATAACGACTCTTTTCCTCATGCTCTGTCAAATAAGATGTTCCATAAATATCTATACTGGTGAAAAACATTACATTCACCCAGGGCAATATTATATATGCTTATTCACTCTGATCAATTAGTTATTTCTGCCAGACAAGTCTCTTTAACATTCCACCATCAGCATCTGCTAATTTACTCTATGCATTTTATTTTCTTGTTATTGTGTGCTCTTTTTAAATGTTAAGCAAACAAAAAAAAATATAGTACTTTCATATCTTGCTAATGAACACTGAAACAATGAATTAAAAAAACCTGTCAGTGCAAAAATTGCTTATTTTTTCATAATATATGCTTTCACTCTTCTTTTTTCCCTTCTCTAATTAATACTCCACAGCCATTTCAATAATTTTAGTTTGCATTAATGCAGTTCTGGTGGGGATGAGTGGGACAATGGCTGCAAGGCTGGGAGGGGAATTAAACAAACTTCTCAAACTAGGAGAATGAACATTTCTTTCTGAATTAAAATAAAAGTTGAAAAAGTACACCTAGGCTAAAAAAACAAAGAGGATGCTGAAATAAATTTTGAGCAAAAGGTTTTAAAGAAAAACCCAAAGTCTCCTAACTTCTCTGAATCTGTGTTGTATTGGAAAGTCCCATGATTACTTTTGATCCAGAATTTCTTAAGGATTGAAAGACAGATCTCTGTAGGGATGGATCTTTTTCAATGACTTACTCAGGTCACAGTTAACTGAAGGATAAAATAAAATAATGTCAGCTTCTACAAGATGACATCTTTACAAAAATGAGTGGCTATTAAATAGGATGAAATTGAGGAACCAGAGAAAAACTGAATTAGGAATCATTCTGAGTGGAAAATCAGTTCATTTTTCTTGCTATTTCCTTTTCTGCTTGCCAATGGCTTTCCAGGGCCTCTAGAAAGAGGACTTCTAAAGTCATTGACTAAGTTTTTGAATACAGTTAGTCCTCAACTTACAAGCACAATTGAGCCCAAAATTTATGTTGCTAAGTGAAAAACTTGTGTTGTGAAAAAGTGAAAAAATGAGTTTTGCCCCATTTAACAATATTTCTTGTCACAGTTGTTAAACTGATAAATTATTAACCCAGTTGTTAAGTTAATCTGGTTTCCCCATGGACTTTGCTTATCAGAAGGTTGCAAAAAGTGATCACATGACCTTGGAACACTGCAACCGTCATAAATGTGAGTCAGTTATCATGCTTCCAAGTGTAAATCCTGGGACCATGGAGATATTGCAATGATCAAGTGTGAAAAATGGTCATAAATAACTTTTTTCAGTGTCGTAACTTCGAACAGTCACTAAATGCAGTTATAAGTTGAGGAATACTTGTAGTAAATACAATTGGACTTCCTGTATAATAATTCCTTAACTAAGCCCAGATTTTCCTCTAACCTATCAATATATAGTCTATAATTAAGACAGTCTACGGAATTAGTAATCAATTATAGTGAAATGGATCTATTCTATCCTCTTATTTCCCAGGAACAATATTTAAATGAAAAGTGAAGACAATTTGAGACATCTTGGTTCTTGTTGCTTTGATCATACATAGATTTGTCCCCATATTTTAAAGGAAAGCCAGTGAAGAATCTGCTCCCAAAAGGAGGAAACAGAAAAGATATTATCAAGGCCACCTACAGGATTTGCTAACTATCTAATTTGATAGTAGTAGCTGGTATCTACATCTCAGTGTCACTTTCTTATCATATCCAAGTTCAAACTTAGCTGGAAAAATTAAGTGTCGTATGTTTAAATTTAAATTGCCCCCCCCTTTTTTCCAGGTTGTTCCTATATATAGGCTTCTTCTTCCCCTTCTAGCTTTTTTTCTGGAAGTGAAGTTGATGTTGAATTCTGTTAAGCATCAACTTCATCTTGTTTGCAATAATGCCATGAAATTTATCGACATTAAATTACATCTTCTGATGAGATGTGATGCTTTTCTAATAAAATACAACTTGCATTGTTTTTGTTTTTTTTGATTGAGGAATTTGGGAAACTCAAACCCATCATCTACCATCAATGTTTTCAGTGTATTAAGCACAGCAAGTTGCCTGGGAATTAGTAATGGTGGCTATTCTTGTCCCACCTAGTCACCCCCCACTACATATGGTTGTTTTACCTCATTAGCTGTTTACAACTTTCTCATGTTCAAAACTGGGAAACAGAATCCTGTGATCTTAAATACCTAATATAAAAATTAACAAAAATAGCTGATAAAAGTAGATAATTTGAAGATAGTGAAGTTTAATAAAAATCCATTGCCTCAGGAAAATAACATGCTGGGTTGTACAAAATGCTTAAATTAGAAATAGGAAAGAGATATTCTAGGAAATGGGACATATCAGTAAAAAATGATTAAAAAAAAATCAAGATAGCAGCAACAGCCATGTGAACTAAACTCTACCCTCTTTAAGCCCCTGTCACACAGCACCAACAGATGGAAAGAGGATGTAAAATGGAGAGAAACACTTGCCATCCGTTGGTTAACGCGATGCATCCGTTCTGTACTCACTGCGTCCGTTTTTCATACTCTCTATCCGTCCAGCATCCGTCTACTGACATTTCATCTGCTCAAAAAGTTTTGAACTGCACAAAACTTTTTGAGCGGAAAATGTATCCAACGCGTCCATTCTACATCCAATACGCATACGGGGAACATCCGTTATATGTCTGTCGTCATCCGTTACGCGTCCGCTATATCCACCAGGCATCTGCTGCACATCCGCGCAACTCGCATCCACTCCAGCAGAAAACGGACACAGGGAGGAAGTGAAATGGAAGCAGAACAGACACACAGAGTTAGTAGCATGGACGTACAAAGAATGAAAGCAGATGCAGTTCGCATACAAAGCATTAAAACGGAAAAAATGTTCGTATAGGGGATGTATCTTGGATATTTAGGATGTCTGGAGGATGCCTAGAGGATGCAAAAGGACACCTAGTGGAAAACCTATATTTCCTATAAAAAGGGGGAGGAAATCACCTGGATCTCACTTTCAGTCCAGCAGCCCTGCGGTGCAGACCTCTTCAGCCTTCATCTGGCTCTTGCTCTTCCACAGCATCCAGTCATCTCCACCATGGATCATCAAACACTCCTTTTGGTAGCTGCCATCGTTCTACAACAGTGTGAAGCCCTCTACAGGCTCTTTCACCTGTTCTACGTGAAGAAAAGGAGGCGTCCAAGAAGTGTCTGGGTCCGAAGATGGATCGCAAGAAGAGCAGAGTGTGGACTATATAACAAGCTGATGGTGGAGCTGAGGAATGAAGACCCTTGTGCATTCCAGAACTTCATGAGGATGCCTCCAGCCAGGTTTGATGAAGTTGTGGAGCAGCTGAGACCCAGGTTGACCAAGGCAAACACCAACTTCCGGCCCAGCCTGGACCCTGGACTGAAGGTGGCACTTACTCTGCACCACCTGGCCTCCGGGACCACATACAGGAGCATGCAGTATGCCTGGAGGGTGCCACACAACACCATCAGCATTGTGGTCAGAGAGGTGGTGCAGGCCATCATCGAAGAATTCCCGGAGGAGCTCCTCCAGTACCCCTCCACTGAAGAAGGCTGGAAGAAAATTGCAGAGCAGTGGTATCAAAAGTGGAACTTCCCCCACACCGTTGGAGCCATAGATGGGAAGCACGTGGCCTGCAAAGCTCCAGCCAAGTCGGGGTACTGTGCATGTGCAAGGCCCGAACAGAGCTTCACGTGAAGGGAAGAAGCAGTGCAACCTCCTGAAACATTGGTGCAACTCCCCAGCTGGAGCAGTGGAGTGGCAAGACAGGATGGTAGATGCTTAATGGATGCTTCCTTGAGCCTGTCTCATCACACTGATGAGATTGGGCCATGTATGTTGAGTGGCCCTACAATGAACAGGGCATTTAATAAAGAGTTGTGTTTATGTTGAAATGTGTTGATGAATGATTAAATTGTTATTGATAATAAAGGGCCATAGGTGTGGCACCTGGGAGGGTGGACCATACAGTCCCACTATGCTTGCACTGGAGGTTTATCTATCCCACAGCTATTACCCATCCCACAGGTATCCTAACCCATCCCACAGCTATTACCCATCCCACAGGTATCCTAACCCATCCCACAGCTATTACCCATCTCACAGGTATCCTAACCCATCCCACTGCTATCCTAACCCATCCCACAGCTATTACCCATCCAACAGGTATCCCTGCCCAGCCCACTGCTATCTTAACCCATCCCACAGCTATTACCCATACCACAGGTATCCCTGCCTATCCCACTGCTATCCTTACCCATCCCACAAGCATGAAAAGGCTTAAACCATTTCTAAAAGTTTCCACCAAGACTTTATTGACAAAAAGAACTGAACCAAGTGTGTAAAGCAAAGATATACTTTTTTAATAACAAACTATAAAAGCAAAATGACCCAATAAAGTGTCCCAAGAAAAGATAACGTCAACAGGTAGAAACCCAGTCTCTGGCACTATTCTCAGTCACTCTGAGGCATGCCCATAGTCTCAGGGGTGAAGGGTCCAGGTGCTGTTGAGGTGGCTGCTGCTGGAGTGCTGGTCTGAGGCACCATTGGGGTGCCTGGCCCCGAGAGGACAACAGGGGATGGTGTGTGGAGGAAGCTCTCAGAGAGCTCATTCAGTCCTGTGATGTTGAGAGCCCCTTCCTCCATGACATGGGGTGTCAGTCCCAAGACCAATGACAGATGTTCTAAGGCCGGGCTTGGCTGTGGGGTGGAGGAAGGAGGAGTGTAGTGGGGCTGTCTGGTCTGCAGCTGAGCGAGGTGAGGCGTGGGTGGCATCTGTGGCATGGGTGGCATCTGTGGCATGGGTAGCATCTGTGGCGTCAGTGGCATCGGTGGCATCAGTGGCATTCGATGAACCTGTGGCTGGACTGGGGTGGGCTGCTTGTGCTGCTGGAACTCCTGGTAGCCCTAGCCTTGGTAGGTGAGGGGCTGTTGAAAGCCTTGGAAGGGCTGTGACATCTCCTGGGGTGGAGGAGCAGACCTGGACTGGGTCGGAGCAGGTTCAGCTGGGCCTGGAGGGCTGTGCAGAACAATGGTGATCCTCTCCTTTATCACCTGGTACTGTGATTTGGGCATTTCCATTAGGGTCTAGTTGATGTAGGTGAGGAAGGGCTTGCGGTTTGAGGATGGTTTGTCGGTGTGTACCAGCTGAGAGAGATCTATGCTGCTTTTGATGGTGTTCCTGATCTCCAGCAGGACAGTGTGGCTCTGCCCCTCCGGTCTGGCTCTCTGCCTGCTTTCTGTGGAGGTGGAGCTGGGGGTGGGGGTGGGGGTGGGTTGGTCTCTCGTGGAAGTGCCCTCTCCTTGCTCCCACTGCATCAGGGGGTCCTCCACGCTCTCCGCCACGGGGAGTGCAGCTGTCGGGGGGGTCTCCGTCGTGGGATACTCCACAGATACCTGCCTGGACACAGGAGCTGACTCTTGGCCAGAAGAGGACTGGCTCTCTGTGGGCTGCCTGAGAGAGAGGGTAGACAGAGGGGCTGCTCCTCGGTGGCAGATCTCACCCTCCAAGAAGCTACACTTGGCCATCACATAGGTCTCCTGGTCGGTGAGCTTGATCGCGGCCTGGCCAGACTTCTTGAGTTGCAGCTTCCCATACCAGGTGTGCATGTGCTTCCACCACCTGAGGAGCACCTCCGAAGTGTACCCCAGGCTCTCCGCCTTCTCTCTCCAAGCATCCTGCTTCTTCTTGTTGTCTCGATAGAGCCTGTGTCCCTCCGCCATAGGTACTCATTCTCCCTCAGCCATTCGAGCACCTCATCCTCATGTTCCTCTTCGATGTAGTATTGCCTCCTCTCCCGTTCTCGTGTATGCCTCTTCCTCCCTCTGGCAGGGCCATCTGGGCCCTCATCAGAGGGGCTTCGAGGTTCTAGGGGCTGCTCCACCACACCACCACCAGCAGCAGCAACAACAACAACAGTAGCAGCAAAAGCAGGACCAGCAGGACCAGCAGGACCAGCAGCACCAGCAGCACCAGGAGCAGCACCAGCAGAGTAAGCACCAGCAGAAGAACCAGCAGCAGGAGCAGCACCAGCAGAGTAAGCACCAGCAGAAGCACCAGCACCGGGAGCAGCACCAGCAGAGTAAGCACCAGCAGAGTCAGCCCCAGCAGAAGCAGAGTCAGGGCCAGTGGGTGGGATGGTGGCCCTGTCCTTCTTGCCAGGGATGGCAGCAGATGGCACAGGCTTCCTCTTCTTCCCCATGGTTGTTGGCTGGAGATGTGTCTGGCAGCAGGTCTTTCCTCTGAATGGTGACCTGCTTGCGAGCTGCTTCCTTTTGTATCCACGGGGCTGACGCAATGTATCCTCTCCGCATGCGCAATGAACGCTTTGCATCCGCTAGGCATCTGCTAGGCATCCGCTAGGTTTCCGTGATGCATCCGCTTTATCTGCTAGGTATCTACTCTGCATCTGCTCCTTCCACTGCGCATCCGCTTCTCTGTGCTCCCCCAGAAGCCCTGCGGATGTGCCATCCAGTTCCATCCGCTTCCATCCACTAGGCTTCCGTGGAGCATCCGCTTAACATCCTGGCTAAGTCCTCCTCCCCCGTCCATTCCTTTCCATTGTTGTCCGCTCTGTTTATGCAAATTTGGGGCACTTTTGAGAGCAGATAACAATGGATGGAACATTTTCTCATCTACTGTGTCCTTTTTACATACTTTTTGCATCCGTCAGCCGATGTGACAGGCCCTTTACATTCTTCATGACTCACACCAAAACAGTACACAAAATCATAGTTGCTATCTTGACTTTTCTTACTGTTCCTTCTCATGGATGCCCCTAGAAATATGCCAGATAATTGCCTTTTTTTTCAGAAGGAGAAATTTGGAGAGTGTGGGATGTCTTTGTCCTGAAATTCTCAATTATGTGCAAGATGAATGTGATGAATGTGTAATGTGAATAAACTGTTTATGGGAATAGCCACTAAAAAACTCAGTCATAAATGGCTCATAAATAAAGACAGCTCTTATCTTTTTTTCATTAAAAAATAATTAATAATTTGGTTTAGGCATGCCTGTGCTCCAGATACTAGTGCAGAGTAGGTGATTGCCTCAACATGGCTATATGAAGAGCCACAATCTGCACGAAAATAGTCCTCCCAAGGCCTATCTCAAAGGGGAAAAATGAATATATATATACATATATATTGCTAATACAGTAGTGTTTTAAGAAAAGCTCAGAAGTTACAATTTTTACTGGATGTTCATAAATGAAAGTGGATGTCCCAAAATAAAATCCACAGTTCAGGAAGTGTGCGAAAGAAAGAAATCTCATCAATTATCCACATTTTCTTCTCTTCAATCACTGTTATATTTGGTGTGTTATGAGCCAAGATTTTATCTGTTTGTACACAGAAATCTCACAATATTTTAACCTGTCCATCTCCAACTATTTTTTTTCAATTATAGATTCTTACAAATTTTTCATTACTGATACATAATAATTTTTACAGATGTTCCAGGAAATCGTTATGGCAGTTGTATTGTCATTATTTACAATCTGTTTCTGCAATCTTCTCTCATGAGCTGAATATAGATCTAACTGTTTCTTCTGCCTGTTTGCACAACCTGCACTTTGAATTATTTGATGATTTTTCAATTCTGGTCTTAACTATATTCGTCTGAATAGCTTGTTCTTGTACCACGAAAATCAATCCTTTATTTTTTCTTGTAATACTCCAGCTGTATACTATTGCCAGGTTTTATTTTTATTCATTTTCCATCAATCTTTTGTAGAAATAAAGTGATTATGGTTTGTTGCACAGTATTTAGACTGAATTTTGCATTTTTGTCCACCTACGAAGGACATAGGATAGGCAGATGTTCTTTGATGGCATTAAAGATAACATGATGTAAACTGTTCCAAGTAAAGCTGCCTTTTGCAACTAACTGATGGTAATTTTGTCAATATTGATGGTGTTCAAGTGATGCTCCAGATGTTTTAGAATTGCACCCAGGGCACCTATTGCTATTGGTACTATTTTTGTTCTCACAATCATTTCACTTCTAGTTGCAGGTCTTTGTATTTTATTATTTTTCTCCAATTGTTTCTCTTCTCTTCTTCAGTCTCCAGATACTATAATATTCACTATCTAGTTGTTTTTATTAGTAATAACAATATTAAGAACATTATTATTATTATTATTATTATTATTATTATTAGTATTATTATTGTTGTTGTTGTTGCTGTTATTATGATTATGATTATGATTATGATGATTATGATTATGATTATTATTATTATTATTATTATTATTATTATTATTATTATTATTATTATTATTATTATTATTATTATTATTATTGATACATTTGGTTAAAGTAATATTTTTTCAAAAAATATTTTCCAGTAATAAATGTTTGGGGATCAATGAATTATCCAAAAGTTAATGAAGGGGTTGATGAGCTGAAAAGTTTTGGAATTCATAGTTTCAAGTTAGGATTAATGCTTATGCCATCTAAATTACTCCTCTCCTCTCTTCTCTCTTCTCCTCTCCTCTATTCTCATGCATTATTTGGCATGATTTGCTCTGTAGCATCTTGCGTATTTATTAAGAAAGATCTTGCAAAGCAAAGGACAGCTATAAGAAGACTGGCAGAGAATAGGAAGTACTTTCAATCACTGTTTATGTATATCTAGAGCATCTCCAGTTCCATATTTTTGAATGCCAGGGCTAGTTTCAGCTTTTCAGTAATCCCACAATATTGTAATATGTTACAAGTTTTATAGTTATGTTAAAAACTTGCAAATAGTTCAGGAAAGTGGGGTGAGCAAATTCATATCCTGCATTTCAAATTATGGCCGTGGAAAATCAGTTAAATTTCACCATCTAGTTACCCATCTTTAGCCCAATTGCAGAACTGTTTAACAGTGAGTAAGGTTGTCATGCAATGTTAAGCAAGTCACCTTTCCCTTTCATTGAAAGTGTCTTGTTATACGATGATAAGCAGCTTCATGAAGCCCCTCATCTGACCACTGCAGTGAAGACTTTATGATGGTTGACTGCCTCTCAATAAATTGTGGCAATCAAGAGACATAATATCTAACTGAGGAACAGTTTTGAAATGTCCAGATTAGAGGGGGAGGGAGGATTCCTGACTTTTAATAGGTGATCAGGTGGGAAAAATGGTCATGCAACTCATATTTGCTAAAAGCATATCTCCAAAACAGTAACTAAGAGTGAAAGAATCCTATGCCTTGTACATCTAGCTATCTTAGCCTTTGGAAGAAAATTAATCTAGCACAAAAAGAACCACTGGTGTCTGTTTGCTTTATTCTTGATAAGATATTTGTTCTGTCCGGAAAGAAGTGCATGAGACTGGGTTCCAAACTACAACTATTTTATTTAAACTTGCAAGGCAAAAGATACGGAACATAGCCCAAGTCGCGGCAGCCCTTAATATAGCAGCTTGCCTGCGGCTTGTGGCCAATGACACTCATTTAACTATTCCCATCGTTTGGTGGCTTTCCGGATTGGTTCTTAATCAACCAATCCGTAAGTGGCCTTTTCGGCCAATCAGAACGAGGGACTTGGAACCTACCAAGTTCCATACAGAACACCCTTCCCCCTTTAGTTTAGTCCAACGTGGGTGACGTAGTCATGCAGGTAGGTGGGGCTTTTTCTAGTCCTAGTTGACCTGCGCAGCTCAGTCTCACTTCTAGCAGTTCAGACGGGATCGCTGTTTCTCTTGTCCTCCATGGAACCTCCTGGAAGGGTGAGTCAGCCTTGCCGCTCCTGCCTGAGTCTCTCAGGCCGGTTGAGATGGCTCCGCCACTCCCTCCTGGTTTTATCGGGTTGGTTGAGCTGGCCTGGCTGCCTCCTTCCAGGAAGGCCTCACTTCACTCTCCTGCTCCCGGACTTCTTTCTTGGGGTTCATCTAACAGTGAGTGCTCTTTTTGTTTGGTTAGATTGTCTTTTTGCAGAGTTTGTTGTCTTGTTATGGGAGGTTCATCTCTCCCTTTTTTATTTATTTGTACTTTCCCCCCCCTCCTTGGTTGTTTTATAGTCGGTATTTATTTTTGATTCTGTGGTGGTTTTTTGTTCGAGGTTGCGGGAACGAAACTGGTCTATGTGCCACTTCCATTCCCTTCCATCGTCCAAAATTAGTCGGTAGGATCGGGAGCCTGTGATTTGTGTGATGGTGGCTGGAAGCCACAATGGGTCCCCAGTGAGGTTTTTGGCATAGACTAGGTCACCGATTTCAAATGTATGGTATTTGCTGGAGGAGTCGGGAGGTTTGTCCCAGGTGTAAGTGGAGTGCAATCTGTCCAGGTAGGAGTGTAGTTTCCTACCCATTAGAAGTTCTGCTGGGCTTTTATTGGTTGTGCTGCTAGGGGTAATATGCTGCAAGGTTAGTAGTCGGCTTAGTTTGTCCTGCAGGTCCCCCTTGTCCATTCTGTCTAGGCCCTCTTTAGTATACCAAATCATGTGTTCAGCCCTGCCATTCGCAGCCAGATGGGCCGGCGCAGTTAAGGCAAGTCGGATACCCTGGGCAGCCAGATATTGTTCAAATTGCAAGGCTGTAAATTGGGGCCCATTATTTGAAATCAGTACATCAGGTAGCCCATGTGTCACAAATAGTTTGTCTAGCTGTTTCATTACAGCTTCGGTGGTTGTGGAAGCCATGGGGATGACTTCCAACCAGTTCGAGTATGTATCAATCACTATCAAAAAAGTGTTTCCCTTTGTTGGCCCAGTGAAGTCAATATGTACTCTAGACCATGGACTCCAGGGAGTTTTCCAGTCTCTTATTGGTGCCTGTGGGGGGGGGGGGTAGGCCTCGATTTTTGACAGTCATGGCATGTTGCAACCCAGCGTTCAATGTCTTGCACCCCTTTTCTATAGACAGTTTGGTCTGTCTGGTACAGAATGGTTTAAAAGTCTCAGTTTTGTTCTCCTCCGGCCAGCCTTTACCTACCCAGTTCAGTATGTGTGCTGTCAAAGGGTCTTTAGCTGTGGCTCTCGTGACATTGGCTGCAGTCAGCGGTAGCTCCAGGCAAGTCTCAAGCTGAAATGTGGAGGTGGTTGGAGCAGGGTCGTCTTCTGTGATGGGCAGCGGGGAACAGCTCAGGGTGTTGGCGTGTGTGATGGCTTTGCCGGGTCAGTGCAACAGCATGTAGGAGTAGGCACTGAGGAATTCAGACCACCTCATCATTCTAGGTAACAGAATGTTCGCGGTTGGCTTGTTTCCTGCCAAGATTCTAAGAAGGGGCTTGTGATCGGTTATTATAGAAAAAGTTCTTCCGTGGAATCTTTTGACTCCGGCGATGATTGCGAGGGCTTCTCTATCTAGTTGATTGTAATTGCATTCTGACTTGGAGAGCATCTTGGAGTAAAAGGCAACTGGTGCCTCTCTGCCATCTGGTAGCTAGTGGCTCAGGATGGCGCCAACCCCAAAAGGTGAGGCATCACAGGTGACTGTCAAAGGCAGGGTATTGCTAAACTGGATGAGAATGGTATCTGACATTAATAGGTCCTTGATACCTTGGAAGGCTTTCTGTTCCCGGTGGCCCCATGTCCAAGTGGTTTTTTTATCTAGCAGTCGATGTAGGGGTTCTGCTATTGTTGCCTTATGGGGCAGGAACACATTGTAAAAATTTATGAGGCCTAGGAATGCTTGAAGGTCAGTTTTGTTCCTGGGCCTGGGAGCATCTTTGATAGCCTTCACTTTTTTTTCAGTGGAGTGAATGCCTTGTTCATCGATTAAGTAGCCCCAAAACTCAACCCGGTTAGTGGCTAATTCACACTTTTCCCTTTTTACTTTGAGGCCTGATTTCCTAAATCTTGTTAAGACTTCTCTTAATCTGGTCTCTAGCTGGTTGGCATTTTTTGCTGAGACCAATACATCATCGAAGTAGGGGACGACACCTTTGATTCCATTTTGCAGGCATTCCATGAGGCTTTGGAACACGCCTGGGGCAATGCTAACACCGAATTGGAGGCTGTTATACTTGAATGCCCCTCTATGTGTTATGATAGTCTGTGCCTCTGCCATAATGGGATCAATGGGTAGTTGTTGATAGGCCTGTGCGAGGTTGAGCTTCACAAAATTTTTTCCTCCCCCTAGCGAGTGCAGTAAATATTGAACTACTGGTACTGGGTATGCACTTTGTTGGAGCGCATGGTTCAGGGTTGCCTTATAGTCTCCGCAGATGTGCGGAGTGATGGCTTCACTGGTGTGATGATAGGGGTTTCCCACCTGGCATGTTCGATTGGCTTTCAAACCCCTTGAGCTATTAATTTATTCAGTTGCTTGTCAATTTTTGGTTTTAATGTGAATGGGATGCATCTGGCCTTTAAATGGATGAGGGCTATTTTCAGGTCTTGGCTAAATGAAATTTGGGTCCCCTTGTACTTGCCTAGAATCCTGTTGAAAACATCTTGGAATTCTTGGAGCAGGCTCTCCTCCCAGTTGATTGTAGTGATGTGGTTGATCCTATTCATCCCAATTCCCTGGGGTGTGAATCATTCGATCCCTAACAGGCTAGGGCAGTCATGGTCGATGATTGTCAGAAGCAAGATTTCAGCGTGGTTTTTAAATTTGACTAGAAAATGTCCAAGGCCTACTACTGGAATTCAATATCCCTGATAGTCTTTTAGCAGTAGTCTTTGTTTCTGTAGTTCGTTTAATGTTCGATATCAGGTGCCAGATGGTATTCCAGGATACCATAGATAGGAATGACCCTGACTCGACTTCCATCTCACAGGGTCTCCCCTCAATGTTCACCTCTATCCGAACCTTCTTTCTGCTTTCTGCCCTGGCATTGTCGATGGTGACTGTCTGATGCGTTTCTTCCCTGTTACCAGTTCTCTTATTGCGGTTCCATCTGTTGCCGGCTTGTCTGTCATTGTGTCTGAGGGGGGTGCTGCCACGTCTTTTTGGACTATAGTTCTTTTTGTTGTGGCAGACCCTTTTGATGTGTCCCCTTTTATTACAAGCCCGGCATATTGCGTCAAGGAACCTGCATTCATCTCGTGGGTGATTTCCTCCACAGCCTGCACATTTAAGCTCCGACCAATTTCTCCTCTTTTTGTGCCATTTTTTATCTGAATGGAGTCTATGGATATCTTTGTCGTCGTCCTCGGTATCACTCTGGGATTCGATATCTTCATCGTGTGCTGTTGCTGTGGGCTGTTTTTTTCCTCCCTCTGCCTTCTCCCTGGTTTGGGTTGGCAGGTCTGGAATTGCATTCATTTGCCGCATGGTGGCTGCTGACTTCTTTGCTGCTTCGGTGGTGGTTGCCTCTGCAATGGCCTCAGCCACGGTTATGTTTGGCTGATTCAGGAGTTTGCTCTGAAGGGTAGTGTCCTTCAGGCTGAGGATCACGCAGTTCCTCATTGCCTCGTCCATGTTCTGGAACTCACAGGCTCCTCCGATATGTTTCAAGGCTGCTACAAAATCTCCTATAGTTTCATCCTCCTTCTGGTCCCTCTTATAGAATTCGTGCCTTTTTATTAAATTGAGACCACCGGTGTGTAGTGTGCTCGGAGCATTTGGTTCCAGTTGGACCAAGTCATCTGTTTGATATCTCTGGGTTTCATCAGTGCCTTTGCCATTTTAAAAACGGCTGGTCCACAGTGTGTAAGGAAGACAGCCCTCTTCCTTTGGTCTGAGATTTCTTCCATTTCGTTGCTTTCTAAAAACAGAAGAAAGCAATCGATATACGATTCCCAATCCTCCTCATCAGGATTGAATGGTGCGGGCGGCATGTTGTTACCAGCCATCTTTCTCATTCGGTCCAGATCACCACGTGCTTCGGTCTCACCTTCTATGACAATCCCACCTTCGTCACCAGTGTTCCATCTGAAAAGAAGCACGTGAAACTGGGTTCCAAACAACAACTATTTTATTTAAACTTGCAAGGCAAAAGATACGGAACATAGCCCACGCCGCGGCAGCCCTTTATATAGCGGCTTGCCTGCGGCTTGTGGCCAATGACACTCATTTAACTATTCCCACCATTTGGCGGCTTCCTGGATTGGTTCTTAATCAACCAATCCGTAAGTGGCCTTTTCGGCCAATCAGAACGAGGGACTTGGAACCTACCAAGTTCCATACAGAACAATATTCTTTTTCAAAACTGTAGCATATGAGCAGAGTGTTTTGAACAAACTTGATTTAGAAGTAAAACATGTTCACTCAAATAGAAGTTCAATTGATTTAACGGTGAGAAATATTTTAAATGCATCAAAGAATATTTCACAGACCTGTTGCAGAATGATCACAGCATAGTATATAAAAAATAACTTCCAATCAATTAGAAAAAAATGTGTTGCAGTATATGAATTTAATTTGCTTTGCTGTATCTCTAAATGTCTGTAGTTCCCAAAGAAAAGAAGAAATAAATGTGGAGGAATTATCTCATGACATTTTTCACTCGACCTTTGTTAAAATGTTGGCACTTGTGCAGGGAAAAACAGAATATTCCCATACATTCCTTGGCCACCTCTTCAATTTATCCTTATAAGCCATTTAGGATAATCTTGCCAAATTGTTCTTCTCTCTGAATATACTTTTAACCTACTGTGCAACTGATATGGGCATATAAATCCCATATGCCTATTAATATATCTCTGACCTAAAGGTGATGACAGAAGCATGGCTCACATGATTGATACAACATCATGAAAATATTTTCTCCTTGTCAGAAATTTGTAGGGCTTCTCTTTCTTTAACTCAGCAGTCCCTTAAAAATGCCACCATTGTACTTTCTATGGAGCCAAACTCTGTTCCTACCTAGTTATTGTCTGTATTTTTATAGGGCAGATCTGGTATCCCTACACTTCCTTTTCTTGCACACACACACACACACCACAGAAACATCATTCTCTTATTTCTCTGTGTGTGATAACAATCAGGACAAAACGGAGAAGCAAAAGAAGTTAGGTAGCTAGGAGTTGTGGCAACTGCACTCTCTGTAAATGTCTCAGAGGTTTTAAAGGAGCAAACAGTACTCCATCTGCATGATTGTTTTTCCCTTTTTTATTTTTTTTTTACATTTTTTTCTAGAGCAGAAAATGATTATCCAAAATAAGACATGTGATAAATGATGAAAAACATATGTAGGTGCCCCTGCTGTGATACTGTACTTCAGTCAATGCTGAAATAATTAGAGACAGGATGAGCAAGAGCAAACTCTAGAACAGGGATGTCAAACTCACATCATCACAGTGGTGTCACATGACATATCGGGACATTTTTCCCCATCACTAAACCAGACACGGGCATGGCCAGCGTGTGATGCATCCAGCCCATGGACCAGAAGTTTAACAGCCCTGCTCTAGAAGGTAAAAAGGATTATAGCATTTAGGCCAGTTTTAAACAGGCCCAGCATCCATGAATTACTTCTGGCTCCTTCCATGGTCCTTCCAGGTACTTTGTTCTAACGTATCCCTAAAATATTTACCATGCAGAATGTGTACTGTATTAAAATGGTTGACTCCTAACCTCACATTCTGATTGGCTAAGAAAGCTACTATAGGGATTGGTTCACTAGGAACCAATCCTAGGAGCCACTTAAAAGGCGGCAAAACCAAACTAATGTCATTGGCTACAAGCCGGCAGGCAAGCCCCTATAAAAGAGCTGCCGTGGCTTGAGCCAATGTTCCGTTTTCACTTGTAAATCAACTAATAAAGACTTGTTGTTGGAACCCAGTCTACCTCACATTTTTTCCGAACGGAACACTGGCGACGAGGATGGGATCATCCTAAAATGCGAGACTGTGCACGCAGTGATAAACCAGGCTAAGATGATGGCTGGAAACAACACACCGCCCGCACCCTTCAATCCCAATGAAGAGGATTGGGAATCTTACGTAGACCGTTTCCAAATGTATTTGGAAAGTAACGAGATGGAAGAGATCTCAGACCAGCGGAAGAGGGCTGTCTTTTTGACCCATTGTGGGCTGACAATTTTCAAAATGGCCAAGGCATTAGCGAAGCCCAGAGATGTGAAGCAAATGACTTGGCCCAAACTCCAACGAATACTGAAGGCTCACTACGCACCAGTAGTGTCAAACCTCATCATAAGACACGAATTTTACCGAAGAGATCAGAAAGAAGGCGAGACTATTGCCGATTTCGTGGCAGCCCTCCGACAACTGGGGGGAGCATGCGAGTTCCTGAACTTAGACGAAGCGATGCGAGATCGGATAGTATTGGGCTTAAGAGACTCTAACTTACAAAGCAAACTGCTTAACAAACCCAATATAACCATAGCCGAAGCCATCGCTGAAGCTTCAGCCACCGAAACCGCAAAGAAATCGGCTGTCAAAATGAAGCAGATGAATGCGAACAACGACGAAAAGTGTTTAATAAAAGGGAAGAAACAAATTCCAACCACTACACACCACGAAGATTTTGATGAGATGTCAGAATCTGAAGAAGAAGACGATGAGCTGCACCACCTATACGCCAACAAAAAAGGGCACGAAAAAAGAAATTGGCGGGAATGCTCAGGCTGTGGAGGAAACCATCCTCGAGCCGACTGCAGATTCCTTGATGCCATCTGCTGAGCTTGTAAAAAAAGGGGGCACATCGAGAAGGTCTGCAGAAATAAAAAAAACTACAGCCCAAACAGACGCAGCAACTCTCCGCCACAAACCGAGCCAAAACAAACCGAGACAAAGTGGCAACAAAACAAACAAGCCAATAACTGGGAGAAAACACACCAGACTTTCACTATCGGGAGCGCGCAGATGAAAAGCGGCAAGAAAGTCAAAATAATAGTGAAAATCGAAGGAAACCCCTGCGAAACAGAGGTAGACTCAGGGTCCTTTTTGTCAATGGTGTCATGGGACAAAATCAAACAACTGGTCCCTAACATCAACCCAAAAAAGCTCCAGAAGCAGCGATTAACCCAAAAGGACTACCAAGGGAATCGAATCCCTGTGGTAGGTTTTGGACATTTCCGAGTCACCTACAAATACCATGATGAAGTACTACCATTGAAAATAGTTGACCGAGACTGCCCAAGCTTCCTGGGCATGGAATGGTTCACACCATTAGGGATCAGAATGACTGGAGTAGACCAGGTGGCTGCAACTGACTGGGAAGAAAACCTGATCCACGAATTCCAGGACGTTTTCGACGGCTCACTAGGCAGGTACCAGGAGACCCCAATTTCCTTTAGCTTAGACCCCCAGGTAGCCCCTAGAAGGCTAAAAGCCAGATGAGTTCCTTTTGCACTAAAGGCAAAAATAAAGGAACAACTAAACAAATTGGTTGACCAAGGGGTTTTGGAACCTGTTGACCATGCCAGATGGGAGATGCCTATTGTAACACCAGTTAAACTTGACGGGTCAGTTCGAATCTGCGGTGACTACAAGGCTACCCTGAACCATGCGCTGCAACAAAGCGCATACCCGGTGCCAGTCGTACAACACTTGTTACACTCACTTGAGGGAGGAAAAGTTTTCGCTAAATTAGATTTAGCACAAGCTTACCAACAGCTTCCAGTAGACCCCCTAACAGCGGAAGCACAAACAATAGTGACCCATAAAGGAGTGTTCAAGTGTAACAGACTCCAGTTTGGAGTAAGTGTGGCCCCAGGAGTGTTCCAAAGCCTCATGGAACACCTACTGAATGGAATGCAAGGGGTCGTGCCATATTTTGACAACGTCCTAATTTCAGCCAAAAATAGAAAACCAATTAGAAAAAAGACTGAGAAACAAAATTGAGAGAATCTGGCCTGAAAGTAAAGAAAGAAAAATGCTGTTTAAGGACGGATCGCGTCGAATTTTTGGGTTATTTAATAGACGGAGAGGGTATACACCCTACTGAAAAAAAAGTCAAAGCCATTAAAGACGCACCACGACCAAGAAACAAAACCAAGTTGCAAGCATTTTTGGGACTCAAACTTTTATAACATATTCCTTCCCCACAAAGCAACAATAGCGAAACTGTTACACCGTTTATTGGATAAAAAAACAAATAGGACTTGGGGTCATAGAGAGAAAGAAGCTTTTCAACAAATAAAAAATTTATTAACATCAAACACCGTTCTTATCCAGTTTAGCAACACACTGCCATTGACGGTGACCTGCGACGCCTCGCCATTCGGAGTCAGTGCCATCCTGAGCCACCAATTGCCAGATGGAAGAGAGGCACCCGTCGCCTATTATTCAAAGATTCTGTCTAAAACAGAATGTAACTATAGTCAACTAGACAGAGAAGCCCTAGCAATCGTCGCTGGAGTAAAACGTTTCCACGAATATTTATATGGAAGGACATTTTCAATAGTAACGGATCATTAACTGTTGCTAGGAATTTTGGTGGGAAACGAGCCTACACCGAACATTTTGTTCCCGAGAATGACCAGATGGTCGGAATTCCTGGCAGCCTACTCGTATACATTAATGCATCGACCCAGGAAGCAAATCTCCCATGCAGATGCATTAAGCAGATCGCCGCTACCAGCAACGGAAGAAGACCCGGCACCAACGATGACCACCCTACAGATTGAGACATGCCCCGAGCTACCAATATCTGCCAACGACGTTACCAGAGCCACAGCGAAAGACCCAGTGACTGCCCGCATACTAAACTGGGTAGGTAAAGGCTGGCCGGAAAATCAAAAAACTGAACACTTTAAACTTTTCCGGACCAGACAGACTGAACTCTCTATCCAAAAAGGTTGTTTATTGTGGGGTGATTGGGTAGTCATCCCTTCTAAATTACAAACCAGGGTACTGGGTATGCTTCACGAAGGCCACCCTGGTATTGTTAAAATGAAAAGCCTTGCTAGAAGCTATGTCTGGTGGCCGGGTATAGATAGGGACATCAAATACTGGGTAAATTCTTGCAACAAATGCCAAAAAACCAGACCCTCCCCACCACAAGCACCCATAAGGGAGTGGGAAACTCCAAGGGGCCCCTGGTCTCGAATCCACATTGATTTTGCAGGACCTACTAATGACCTACTAACTTGCTTAATTATCGTGGATGCATACTCAAATTGGCTGGAAGTTGTAGTTATGCCATCCATGACAACGGAAATGGTCATTAAACAACTTGACAAACTATTCACAACCCATGGACTACCAGACGTCCTAGTGTCCGACAACGGGCCACAATTGACAAGCATCCAATTCGAACAACACCTAGCCGCCCTGGGGATGCGCCATGCTCTAACCGTGCCAGTTCACCCGGCCACAAATGGTAGAGCAGAGAGAATGGTCAGGTTTACCAAGGAGGGTTTAGAAAGAATGGACAATGGGGATGTCCAAGATAGAATTAACCGCCTACTCACCCTCCAACATATCACACCCAGTCCCGTTACCAACAAAAGCCCAGCGGAACTATTAAGGGAAGGAAACTCAGGTCACAACTAGACAAGTTGCACCCAAATTACACACCAGAAAGACCCCCCGACTCCTCCACCCGCTCCAGAACATTTGAAATAGGCGACCTAGTCTATGCAAAAAATTTCACAGGGGACCCCTTATGGCTTCCAGGCACAATAACCAAAATCACAGGCCCCTACCGACTAATCGTGAATGATGGCAGGGAATGGAAGCGGCACATAGACCAGCTTCGTTCCCGATACATAGAAAGGAACATGAACACTTAACCAGAAACAATAAAAAACGATGAAAAACAAACCAATGAGGGGGGGGGGAATTCAAAGAAACAATAAAGAACCATTTGAAATAAACCCAGAATATTACAAAAAACAAAAAGAGCAAAATAGAGACTTACAGTTAGAGGAAACTTGCGGGAAGCATCCAAGTGAAGGGGCCAGCCAGGCCAGCTTGACCTGCCCAGAAAAACCAGGAGGGAGCGGCAAGGCCGCCAACCTGAGAAACTCAGGCGGCAGCAAAATGGCTGACTCACCCTTCCAGGCGGTTCCATGGAGAAGAGACGGAGACACAGCAAACCCCTCCGAACAGGTCGAAGTCGCCAGCAACAATGAACCGCGCAGGTCCATTAGAACCAGGAAAAGCCCCACCTACCTGCGCAACTACGTCACCTCGTAAGGACCAAACCAAGAGGGGAGGGGTGTACTGTATTAAAATAGTTGACTCCTAACCTCACATTCTGATTGGCTAAGAAAGCCACTATAGGGATTGGTTCACTAGGAACCAATCCTAGGAGCCGCTTAAAAGGCAGCAAAGCCAAACTAATGTCATTGGCTACAAGCCGGCAGGCAAGCCCCTATAAAAGGGCTGCCGCGGCTTGAGCCAATGTTCCATTTTCACTTGTAAATCAACTAATAAAGACTTGTTGTTGGAACCCGGTCTACCTCGCGTTTTTTCCGAACGGAACAGAATGGATCAAAGCATATTTGATATTCACTTCATCCTGAATTCCCACCTCAAAGTTCAGAAACTATCTCTGAAACTCAGCAACGGCTGATCATAACTGTGGAAATTAAAATGGAAATGCCAAAAGGAATGGCTCTTGGGAGGCTTCTGATACCTTACATTATTTTTTGTTCATCTATTTCTTCCTTTGTACAGTTGAAAATAATAATATATGCTCCCTTCCCTTGTTATCAGTGTTTTCAAGGGCTTGGGGAATCTAAGATGAATTCAACCTTATTAAAATGTAAACAACATAAGAGAAAAAGGACGTTCCTGGGAAAAATAGATAAAAAAAATAGATGTTTGTTGTTTGAAGTGAGCTGGATTAGAAAGCACTTTGGGAATCTTTTATTTGTCCATTGTACATATGCATAAATTTAACATTCAGAGATGTTCCATTGTCTCACCTAGACAAATCTACCAGTATTTGTCCACTTTTTCTAAATGCTTCTTGACTTATCCCACTTACTGAACACTTATTGAGTAAGTCAGATCACATTCTGGCGATGAAGGGTGCAACTCAAAAAACCATTACAATTTATGTGAAGTTTGCCTTCATTTGAGTTCATTCCTGTTCTTTAGGAATAGGTATATCCTGTCTGGGCTGCAAAAATTCAGATAACCATGAGACAGAAGCAAACCATTTGAATTTTCTGAAACTGTCTTTCGATCTAATTATTATCTGGATGTCTGCAGCTCAGATAGTGGAATGAAAAAAAATAAAATAAACAGAACGAATGTTAATGATTTGGAGCACAGGTTCTAAGTAGAAGAGAGGGGGGACATCATCTTTTAAAAGGCACAACAAATTAAAGTAATGTAGATATCACTGAGATTTTCAAGGAATTTAAAAAAACCTTACCAGATGTGTTGGTATTATGCTTGACCCATGGTGACAATGCAATCAAATAATAAGATGGCTGTTGTATTTTGATTTGATCATTCCCAATAAGAACAAGGAAAATGGTAGGCCATCTTGGTATGGCCAAAATAACCTATCTATCTATCTATCTATCTATCTATCTATCTATCTATCTATCTA
>BLBF01000031.1:22550417-22574057 GCA_015471245.1 Laticauda colubrina | reverse complement strand
CTATCTATCTATCTATCTATCTATCTATCTATCTATCTATCTATCTATCTATCATCAAAGTAGGGATCTCCAATGATATAAGATTCAAGTGTGAGTGCCTTTTTACCAATTAAATTTCATTATAGATTTTTTTAAAAATGCAGGAAAAAGGCAAAAGGTAAAGAACTAAGAGACAGAAAGAGGCATGTTAAAAATGGGGGTGGGTTAAAGACTTCCAACTTTTTTCCATGCAGTTAAATATAAAAAATGCAATCTCAACTTTTTATCTTATATTTTACATTTCAAACCATTCTTGTAAGAATAAAATCAATCATCATCAAGGTCACTTATGAGCACCTTAGCCATCTGAGGTGAACTGAAAGTCTCCAATCCTAATGATGAAAATTATCATAGGACAAAATGGCAGATCAAGAAACATGCTGATCCATTCTTTACTTGTCCAATATAGCTGCTGAGCTCCAGATGAGTTACTGAAATTTTACCACCTATCTTTTCTTGGCAGGCACCCCGCATTCTTAATCTCTGGGAATAGTCAACAAGGAAGGTTAATCAGCACTCTTTTACCTGAATGCTTGAGGATGAACATTGGGATGTGTGAATCCATTTCTATAGTGAATCAGTTGCAAGCAAGAATTATGGTAATCAGCTGAATAACAAAAAGCAAATCAAAGTCAGCAAAGCAATGAAGAAAAATTGAAAAAAATAGAGCATCCACAGCCAACTGGAAAATATTTTTACAATTTACTCAGTCTGTTCTGGTTTATTACAATATATAGCAACAAACCACATGAGCCACTTGACTTTTAAAAGAGAAGTTATTGTTTACTGCAACATGTGAAGTGGATACCTCTCAAGTGTCATTCAAAGGTGGAACATCTAGATACATTCTATTTGCATAAAATCCAAGTGAAGTACACCGTACTGTGTGCTTTATATCGAAGTGAGAAGATATATAGTTGGCTGAAAGAAGAAATAGAAGCCTCATTTGTTGGTTTGCTAAGTTGAAAGTTTCTTGGGAATGTAATACATGTTCAATTATTTGTCATTAATTTTGCAAATTTAGCTATTTTTTCATGTCTTTGGTCTTTTTCAATTCAATAGCCAGGCTGTACTGCTGTAAAAATGTCATATTTGAACCAAGTTTGGCCCACACAATTTCAAGTAAAATGAGCACAGCATAGCTCCCAATTATAACTTCTATTTTCTCTTCCAGTTCAAGCAGGTATTATTGAAAGTAGACTTTGCTTAAGTCTGTGTCAAAATTGAAAACATCAAATAATAAGAGTCTCATACGAAAGCCCCTGTCACACTGCACCAACGGATGCAAAGAGGATGTAAAACGGACAAAAAAGCTTGCCATCCGTTGGTTAATGCGATGTACTCACTGCCTCTGTTTTGCTTCCTCTCTATCTGTCCAGCATCCGTTTACTGACGTTTCATCCGCACAGAAAGTTTTGAGCTGCTCAAAACTTTTGCGTGGAAAATGTATCCAATTCTTCCATTCTGTATCCGCTACGCATCCGCTACGCATCCGTCCTACATCCGTTCCGCATCTGCTATATCCGCTAGGCATCCATTCTGCATCCGCGCAACTCGCATCCACTCAGATGCAGGGAGGAAGCGGAACAGACGAGGAACGGATGCAGAACGGATGCAGAATGGATGCAGCATGGAAACAAAGCGTTTAAAATGGAAAGAACGTTCGCAGAGGGGACCTATCTCGGATATTAAGGATGTCTAGAGGATGCCTAGAGGATGCCTAGAGGATGCCTAGAGGATGAAAAGGGACACCTATACTGCCTATAAAAAGGGGGAGCAACTCGTCTGCATCTCACTTTCAGAACAGCAGCCTAGCTGTGCAGACCTCTGCAGCCTTCATCTGACTCTTGCTCTTCCACAGCATCCAGTCATGTCCACCGTGGATCGTAACACAGTCCTTTTGGCAGCCACCATCCTTCTGCAACAAGGCGAAGCCATCTACAGGCTCTGGGAACTCTACTATGGGAAGAAAAAGAGGCGGCCAAGAAGCGTCTGGGTACGAAGATGGATCGCCAGAAGAGCAGAGTACGGACTGTACAACAAGCTGATGGTGGAGCTCAGGAACGAAGACACTCGGGCATTCCAGAACTTCATGAGGATGCCTCCAGCCAAGTTTGACAAAGTTGTGCAGCGGCTGACACCCAGGTTGACCAAGGCAAACACCAACTTCCGGCCCAGCCTGGAACCTGGGCTCAAGGTGGCACTCACTCTGCGCCACCTGGCCTCAGGGACCACCTACAGCAGCATGCAGTACGGATGGAGGGTGCCACACAGCACCATCAGCATTGTGGTCAGAGAAGTGGTGCAGGCCATCATCGAAGAATACCTGGAGGAGCTCCTCCAGTGCCCCTCCACTGAAGAAGGATGGAAGAAAGTTGCAGAGCAGTGGTATCAGAGGTGGAACTTCCCACACACCGTTGGAGCCATAGATGGCAAGCACGTGGCCTGCAAAGCACCACCCAAGTCTGGGTCCACTTATTTCAACTACAAGGGCTTCTTCAGCATCGTCCTCTTTGCCATGGTCGATGCTGACAACAAGTTCATATACATCGATGCTTCAGGCAGCGGCTCATGTTCAGATGCCCAGGTATACAACGCCAGTGACCTCAAGGAGGGGCTGGAAGGCAACCTCATCATGTATGTTGAGTGGCCTTACAATGAACAGGGCATTTAATAAAGAGTTGTGTTTGTGTTGACATGTGTGGATGATTATTACATTATTATTGATAATAAAGGGCCATATGTGTGGCACCTGGGAGGGTGAACCATCCCGTCCCACTATGCTTGTACTGGAGGTTTATGTATCCCACAGCTATTACCCATTCCAAAGGTATCCCTGCCCATCCCACAGCTATCTCAACCCATCCCACAGCTATCTTAACCCATCCCACTGCTATCTTAACCCATCCTACAAGCATGCAAAGTCTTAAACCATTTCTAAAAGTTTCCAGCAAGACTTTATTAAAAAAAAGAAATGAAGCAAATGTGTGAATCAAAAATAGACTTTATTAACAACAAGCTATAAGACAAAAATGAGTCTCTGGCACTCCTCTTGGTCGCTCAGTCCCAGGGGTGAAGGGTGCAGGTGCTGTGGAGGTGGCTGGTGCTGGAGTGCTTGTCGTCAGCTCCTCCAAAAGCAGAAGCAGCAGAAGCCCCAGCCCCAAAAGAGCGAGCCCATGCTGCAGAAGCCCCAGCAGAACCAGAGGGAGGGCCAGGGGACGGGATGGTAGCTGTGTCCTTCTTGCAAGGGCTGGCAGCAGATGGCTGAGGCTTGCTGTGCTTCAGCATGGTTGTGGGGTTGCTGGCTGGCAGGGAGGCTGGCAGGAAGGCTGGCAGGAAGGCTGGCAGGGAGGCAGGCAGGGAGGCAGGCACCAAGGCTGGCAGGAAGGCTGGCAGGAAGGCTGGCACCAAGGCTGGCACCAAGGCTGGCAGGAAGGTTGGCAGGCAGGCAGGCACCAAGGCTGGCAGTCAGACATGAACCAAGGCTGGCAGGAAGGCAAGCAGCAAGGCTGGCAGGCAGACTGGCTGGCAGCAAGGCTGGCAGGCAGGCAGGCAGCAAGGCTGGTAGGGAGGCGGGCAGCAAGGCTGGCAGGGAGACTGGCAGCAAGGCTGGCAGGCAGGCAGACAGCAAGGCTGGCAGCAAGGCTTGCAGGCAGACATGCAGGCAGGGCAGGCAAGGCTGTCAATCTGTCCGGCAGCAGGTCTTTCCTCTGAATGCTGACCTTCTTCTGAGCTGCTTCCCTTTATATCCACGGGGCTTACGCAATGCATCCTCCCCATGTGCGCAATTAACGCTAGGCATCCGTTAGGTTTCCGCTGTGCATCCGCTGTGCATCCGCTTCATCCGCTGTGCATCCGCTGTGGATCCACTGTATCCGTTCCGTGTCCGCTTTTCTGAGGTCCCCCGGTAGCCTAGCGGATGTGCCATCCACTCCCATCCGCTTCCACCTGCTGGGTTTCCGTTCCGCATCCGCTTTCCATCCGCCCTGCGTCCTCCCCCCGTCCGTGTTATCTGCTTCAGTTATGCAAATTTTTGCCCCTTTTGAGAGTGGATAACAACGGATGGAACATTTTGCTCATCCGTTGTGTCCATTTTGCATCCGTTGGGCAGTGTGACAGGGCCTTTATCTATCCCACAAACATGTAAAGGCTGAACCATTTTTTCAAAGTTTTCACCAACACTTTATTAACTAAAAAAAATGAACCAAGTGTCTTAAGCAAAGATAACCTTTATTAAGTTACTTAGGTAAAATTCATGACTTTATTAAATAAGCAAAATCAACCAAGTAAACTGTATTAAGTGTGTTAAGCAAAGATAACCTTTATTAACTTTCTTAGGTTAACTTTATGACTTTATAAAAAAAGCAAAATGAACCAAGTAAAGTGTCTTCAGAAAGGGAAACTTAACAAATAAACAACTCAGTCTCTGACACTATTCTCAATAACTCTGAGTTATGTCCATAGTCTCAGCTGTTAAGCAGGCAAGGACTGTGGAGGTGGCTGTGGCTTGAGTGCTGGTCTGAGGCACCATTGGGGTGCTTGGCCCCGAGGGTATAACAGGGGATGGTGTGTTCAGGAAGCTGTCTGAGAGCTGACTCAGTCCCGTGAGTTTGAGAGGCCCCTGATCAAGGACTTGAAATGTCAGGCCCAATACTGATGACAGATTGTCCGTTGACAGGCTTGGCTGTGGGGTGAAGGAAGGAGGAGTGTAATGGGGCTGTCTGGTCTGCAGCTGGGTGAGGAGTGGCGTCTGTGGCATGTGATGAACCTGGGCCTGGACTGGGAAGGTCTGTTTTTGCTGTGGGAAATCCTGGTAGTTGTAACCTTGGCAGGTGAGGGGCTATTGAAAGCCGTGGAAGGGCTGTGACATTGCCTGGGGTGGAGGAGCAGACCTGGACTGGGTAGAAGCAGTTTCAGCTGGGCCTTGAGGGTTGTGCATAAGTGCTGTGATCTTCTGCTTCATCACCTTGTACTGGGCCTCAGGCAGGTCCCTCAGGGTCTGGTGATGAAGGTGTTCCTACCTGTCGCTCATGTAGGTGATGAAAGTGTTGCAGCTGGAGGATCCTCTGTCCAAGTGGAACAGCTGAGAGAGAAGTTCTGTGCTGGTCTTCATTGTGTCCCTGATCTCCAACAGCACAATGTGGTCCTGGCTCTCCAGTCTGCCTCTCTGCCTGCATCCTCTGGAGCTGGGGGTGGGTTGGCCTCTGGTGGCGGCTGCTTCTTCCTCTATTTGTGACAGCAGGGCATCATTCCCCATGGAATCCTCCAAGTCTACCAGCATGGGGATTGCAGTTGTCGGGGTATTCTCTACCGTGGGGCCCTCTGAAGACACCTGCCTGGACAGGGTAGCTGGCTCCTGGCTGGAAGAGGACTGGCTGTCTGTGGGCTGTCTGAGGGAGAGGGGTGTCAAAGGGGATGCTCCTCGGTGGTGGATCTCACCCTCCAGGCACCTGTACTTGGTCATGATGTAAATCTCCCGGACAGTGAGCTTAACAGCAGCCTGCCTGGATTTCTTGAGGTGTAGCTTGCCATGCCAGGTGTGCATGTGCTTTCACCATCCCAGGAGTACTTCTGCAGTGTACCCTAGGCTCTCTACCTTGTCTTTCCAAGCTGCCTGCTTCTTCTTGGTGTCCCACTACAGTCTGTGGCCCTTTCTCCAGAGGTACTCGTTCTCCCTCAGCCATTCCAGAACCTCATCCTCATGATCCTCGGAAACAGTGTACTGTTTCCTCTCCCCATCTCCTTCCCTTGCCTTTTCCTTCCTCTGGCAGGGGCTTCAGCAGGGCCTTCAGGGGCTTGAGCAGCAGGGCCTTCAGCGGCTTGAATAGCAGGGCCTTCAGCAGCAGGGCTTTGAGGGCCTTGGGGCTGGTCCACAGCACCACCAGCAGCAGCAGCAGGAGGTTCAGAGTCAGTGCCAGGGGTGGGATGCTAGTTCTGTCCCTCTTGCCAGGGCTGGAATGAATAGGCACGGGCTTCCTCTTCTTGCCTGACTGATGAACCATGGTGTTCCTGCTAGATGTATGTGGCAGTATGTCTTTCCCCTGTCTGCTGACTGCATGCATGCTGCATCCTTTTATATCCACAGAGCTGACGCAGTTCATACTCCCCGCATGTACAGTGAATGCTTTGCATCCGATATACACCCATGCAGCATCCGCTTTGTTTCCTATAGGCGTCTGTGATGCATCCGCTTCATCTGCTATGCATCCACCCCTTCCGCTATGCGTCCTCTTCAAAATTCTCCCCTGGAAGCCCTTCAGAGGTGTCATCTGCTTCCATCCGCTGTCATCCACTAGGCTTCCTATGAACATCCGCTTAACATCCCCGCTACATATTACCCACGTCCGTTCTTTTCCGTTCTTTTCCATTCTGTTTATACAAATTTTCACCATTTTTTGGAGCAGATGACAATGGATGGAGCCACCCCCGAAATTTTGCTCATCCGCTGTGTCCTTTATGCATACTATTTGCGTCCGTCGGCTAGTGGGACCTAGCCTTAAACCATCGCTAAGATCTTCCTGCTCCTTAATGCAGCTGCCCCTCTGCCCCTTCTGAAGCCCCCTTCAGCTGCCCCTCTGCCCCCCTCCAGACTTCTGCAGCTACCCATCTGCCCCTTCTCCATCCCTCTGCAGCTGCCCCTTCTGCAGCCCCCTGCAGCTGTCCCTTTGCAGCCCCCTGCAGCTGTCCCTCTGCAGCCCCCTGCAGCTGCCTCTCTTCCCCTTCTCCAGTCCCCTTTGGCATCCAATTTTGCAATGCCAACCTCCCCAGGGCAGCAATGTAGCTAAACTCACCCTCTTTTCTTCAACCCAAGGTCCACTTCCATAGGCCAAGCAAGGGAAGGTACTCTGCACACACTCAGAGACTCCCAACTTTAATGAAGCATTCCACCCATTTTTGTGTTCCACCCGGAAGGAGGAAGGCATGTGGAAGCAGACCAGACCAGCAGAGGTGGAGGGAACGATCGCTTGGAAACGAAGGAAGGAAGGAAGGAAGGAAGGAAGGAAGGAAGGAAGGAAGGAAGGAAGGAAGGAAGCAAGCAAGCAAGCAAGCAAGCAAGCAAGCAAGCAAGCACAGGACTCAGTCGGAAGAACTGGGCTGCAGAGGGAGGCTAGGTTCTAGGTCCAGGACAGCCACGTAGAGCTGAACTGAACCAAGCCATATGTTTTGGAGAGTCATAACTGCACCCACCCACATCCTGCTCACAAGCCTGGCTGGATGGAGAGGCCGAGGCTGTGTGGCCTCGGTGCACTCCCTTGTTCTCCAGGGAAGGGGGCCCTAATGCCAGACAACCCACCCCTTCCACTGCGTGCCTTGAGAGGTTTTTGCTTTCAGGCCTTCTGGCATGCTTCTGCCACTTCTACCGGAGAGGGCAGCCTGCAAGCTAAGGTTCTCTCTTTCCACTACCTCCCACTTCTCCCCCCCAGGCTTGGCAAGGCTCACTGTGCGCAGGTTCCGCATTCAAGGCGCTGGTTACGGAGCGATGAAACAGTCAATGGGCTGTTTCACCCCCCTGCCACATATTAGTTCCTCTCTGCCAGCCCCCTTGCCTCTTACCACCCCCCTAAGGCATCCCACCCCCCCTCAGGGGGTGGTATCGCCACCTTTGGGAACCACTGCCTTCGAGCAAGAATCTTGTACAACATACCCAGAACTCTCAAATTATTAGAAATCATGCTGTTACTATAGTTTCTCTATGGTATCAAGCTGAGGCCCTTTTCTAATTGTGTACTGGCAGAACTAGAACCATGCAAATTTCTAAGGGTAGCTGTTCAAGTCCCTTCAATATAGCCTTGCAATTGGAAGTAGGCGAAATGAAAGTGGAGGCTAGAGTGTGAGAAGACATCCTCAATTGTTCACTAAAATTATTTTTCTTTTCCCCTGACATTGCCATAGTAATAATGAGCTATAACTTTCAGTTCACATAGAAATAGTCAGGGACAGCTAAAATATCATCTACGAATTTCTCTCCAGTTCTCCTACTCAGCATGGAGGTTGAGCAAGCAAGCACTTATTATTAAAGAGCAAATAACAGCTACAGGGTGTCAGTCTGTCAACTACCCAGGCCTCTAAACTTTCTTTGTAGTAAATCCAGATATTCTATTTTCTCCATGACATACCTAACTAAACTGGAAGTCCCCAAAGACAGAAGTGCCTTTAATCTGGCACAATGTCATATCCTCCCCTCAACTATGTTCAAAGGCTGATATAGAAAGACTTCATACTGGAAGCAACAATGTCCCTGAAGCTCTGGAACCAGAGAAATAAGAGAGAATGTTATAGTACCAGCTTCTTGAGTGCTTGTCCTATAGAAACACCTGTATTAATCTTATCTTACCACTAAATATCGAGGACACTTTTATGCTACCCTGTTGTTTCAAATGCTCCCCTTGCTACAGCATACCACATTGCCATTTCTGTACAGCAGTGTTCAAAAAAGGTTGGATGCTGACTTTTGGCTTGTACCTGAAACTCAGCACAATAAAATAGTTTCACTGGTACCTAGTTTGTCATATTGGGATTCTTTGCAACTTGATAGTCTTCCCCATACTAATTTTCTATATTCCATTATGCCATCTAACATTTCTACCCTCCTTTTTAAATTTTCATTTTTTTATATCTTTTTATCACACATACACACTGTCTCACTTTTTATAACTTTTAGGATTTTTTTTCATATTTAAAAATAATCTCTCTTTCTCCCTCTACCTCTATCTAATCTATTTATCTATCTATCTATCTATCTATCTATCTATCTATCTATCTATCTATCTATCTATCTATCTATCCATCCATCCATCCATCCATCTATCATCATCTACTGCAGTATATCCCTACTTTCTGGTGCTACTTTATGCTCAAAATAATGATTGTTATGGTATGTTATGGTGTAGTTTGGTGTGTGGTGTGGCATGATACAGTTTGGTATGGTATGATGTGCTTATGACTTTAGTCAGTAAAAACTCTTATTTGTTTATGTATGTTAACGTTATACACTTTTGATGTGCTCTGTACTTAGGTGAGGATTACATATTATTCCTCAGTTGTAGTAACTGTCACATTGAAGCAGTCTGGAAAATTACACAGAAAATATGTATTCATTTAGTAGAAGTCCCCTGACTCTGAGTTTTGCTCAAAACAACAACATTGTGCAAAACCACAAAGTTACTGGAATAAGGAACTAGCTATGTTCTCAGAATCAAGGGTGGACATGGAAAATAACAGATGGTGTAAGATAACTGTAAAATCCAATGTACGTCTCCTTTGCTCTATATATGTTATAAATCCTTTTCTGGTAAAATTAATAAAAGTAACGCCCCGGCCTAGTCTGAGGTCATGGTGGGTATAAAAGTAATGTCTCAGGAAGAGCTAGGGGTTCAGAATTTGCCATGCTAATGCTCTGAACCTTGTGTACAAATAAACCTGTATTATCCTACCTTTTGTGGTCTTGTGTCCTGATTTGGAAGCACAATTTCCTGCAACATTTCTGGTGCCCAACGTGGGGCATGAGGGGCCCTGAGGCCCACTGGAGGGTCCACCCTGGTTGGCAGTGACTGGGTAAGTTGAAGGGAATATCCCAGGCGCCATCGGTCCTTTGAATCTGAGGGACTTCCCGAGACTGCCCTGTTCTGCTGGCGGCAGTCAGTGCCTCCAAGAACCACTGGTGAAATGTGAGGAGACCAGGACATCCTCCAGCTGGCTAGCGGAGAAGGAAGACGCCTGCAGGCAAGTATTGCACTTGGGTAACTATCCCTCCCTGTAAGCAGGGACAGAGGAGAGGACTGATCACCCTCTCTTAGGTAAAGGTAAAGGTAAAGGTAAAGGTGGGAGGAATTGTCAAAAATGGTTGAGGTGAGTGACTACTGTGGTTCCCATTGGTGACTGTGAGTGTCCTGCACCATGGGCTAGTAGAAAGCGAGTGGAGTTCGCAGTTCCCATCAGAGATCGTGTGCATCTGGCTCCCTGGGTCGGACATAAGTGTGTGAAAATCCCTGGTGTTTCTGGAAAAGGAAGGACCCCATACCCTCCTCTCCAAACCTCTTTCTCATTTGTCTTGTCTGGTACCCTGGGTGGATCATGGGTGGCGGAGAGAGTAAGCCCCTGACTCTGTTAAGGGCCATGAAAAAACGTTTTAAGGAAACATGAATCTCAGGATTATTGTGTGGAGTAGGCACAAAATACAGGTGTTTTGTGAGGGAGAAAATAGTAAAATGAACAACTCCTAAAGGACTGGGAAATAGGTCAGGTTAGTGTTATACTTGGAAACAGGCATAGGAGAGTCTGGAACTGGTAAAAATTGGGTCGTGGTCTCCATGGTGCCCATGGGGACACGTTAAAGCAGTAAAAGTTGTCTTTAAAAAAGAGCAATGGAATTCAATCATGCTCATGGGAACCCTGGACTGGTGCAAATGAAGTGTGAAAAAAAAAGAAAAGGAGGTCTCTATAGATCTTGGATCTATAAAGGAAGTCTCTATAGAGTCTGCTATCCAAATGACTCTATGAGTCCACAAAGAGGGGAGAAAGGGAACCCTTTGTTTGGACGTGTGAACAAAAACAGGTTTTTGAGACTTAACCCCCCCCCCCCAAAAAAAAAAAAAAAAATAGCATCTCAAGCTCCTGTTATGGGACTTCCCAACCTTGAGAAATCTTTCAATTTGTATGTGGACTCAAAGAATAATATGGCTCTTGGAGTCCTGACTCAAGAAAAAGGGATGTCAAATTTGCACCGTCACGGCAGTGTCACGTGACATATCGGGACTTTTTTCCCCTTCACTAAACCAGCTCGGGGCGGGGTCAGCATGTGATGCATCCAGTCTGTGGACCACGAGTTTAATACCTCTGTTCTAAGGTATCATTCAAATATAATTCTTAAGAATGGTATTGATTTTGCACGAGGCTGTTTCTGATAGAAAAAAATCTATACATCCTTAAATAACTGTTTTTAATTTACCCAAAAAATACCCCAACTGAAAGTGTGCTATTATTTAGGACAGTTTAGCCAGCACCCAGAAGGCAATGTTCATGGCCCCCCATGCCTCCTGAGCATGTGTGTGTCCCCCTGCATGCCATGCATCTCTGCTCATGTGCACATGATCCCCCCGCACGCCATGGGTCTCTGTGGATGCAGGCATGATCCCCCATGCATGCTGCATGACTCTTTGCATTATCTCCCTGCATACCATGCACTTCAGCACATGTGTGCAACCCCCCGTGTGCTCCATGCATCTCTATGCATGCATACATATCTCCTGTGGCCCCCCGGTGCATCTGTACCAGATACCCAACAATCAGCTGTTGGGTGGGTGGTGTGCATGCACGTGCAGTGGGGCTCTTCTGGGTGAGCTCTCATGTGCCAGCAGAAGTGACTCTGCGTGCCACTTCTGGCATGTGTGCCATAGGTTCGCCATCATGGATCTAGGATAACATGGTAAGTTCAGTTCATCTAAAATTCAAGCCTATATGTCTCCCTATCTACAATGGCAGAATCACTCTCAAGAATTGGTGAATTCACAGCTTTTCTAAAATGTAGCCATCAGTTATCAAATTTGATTTAGTCTGCAGTTGATTATAATGGGCTTTGCCCATTTTCAAAAACAAGAGAAGAGACTGATAACTTGTTCAAGGAACCCTGTAAAATAATATTATTGCCCCCTTCTTTCCTTCCTTCCTTCCTTCCTTCCTTCCTTCCTTCCATAATACAGGTTTTAAAAAATAATTCAAATAATGAAATATAGGTTTAATGTGACATAATATTCATAAAACTAAAATATATTAACTTTAATGGTTGTAAATATTTGCTTAGCAGGTTTATGTGAATAATACAAAAGAACATAGAAGAGAAGCTAAAGCAAACTCAGCATGAATTCCTCTTTAATATTCTTTCTAATCTACTTGTTCATTCCTATTTCATATATTCAATGCAGATATACATACATACATATAGACCCATAAAAACAGTAACCTCCCCTCCCCACATGGTACTGTGCAAGCATACTGATACTGCTGAGGTAGATTTACATAAGCAAGATGACACTTCCAATGTCTGTAATATGTGTGCGATGTCTTCTGTTTACATCAGTTGTATCACTTTCCACTCTCTTTTATTTATTTATTTGCAAAGATTCTCAGTTAACTCTCAGCAATATATAACTCCTCAAATCCACAATTTAGGTTAAAAGAACATACTAAACAAAATTAAAACCATGTTTGTATGTTATAAAATACCCATATAGACTGGGAATCAAACATTTCCCAAATAACAGGAGCAGAGAAAGATTTCTTATCAAATCATCCCTTTTATTTCATTGGATGCTGCCAAACATGTTTTCTAGGAGGTTTTTTATATTTGACACACCCATACTCGACTTCAATTGTACTACTAATGCTCTCTCTTTCAGACATAGCATTGCACATTTACTTTGCATTAAATCCCACCAAATTCACTTGGCTATGATTTGTTTTGTAATTTATGTTCTTCTGTATATTCCTTGCCATTTAAGCATTATTCCTTTGATCACTCCATGTTTGTGGCAGCTGCTAACTATCCCAAATCAAGCAGTTTTCTTGTAGAATATTCCAATAATATTTTTGGAAGCTCGTTGTGTGTGGTGTGTGTGTGCAGGGTTGGGATTCGACTAGTTTGCACCTATTTGCTAGAACCTGTTGTTCACATCCTAAGCAGTTTGGAGAAGTGGTTGTTAGAAGAAATTACTGGCCTAATCCTGCAAGGAAGGCAGGAAAGAAACATTCTGGTGTTACTTACAGAAACTGCCTCTCCATTAACCCTTATTACATTCTTGGTAGGACTAGACTTCCTGTCTCAGGACATCTCTGGAGTTTTTTTTTTCCTCCTTTTCTGGTAATTTGCTTGTGTGGATTAACCATTTAAAGTTACAATGGCACTGAATAAAATGACTTACGACTGTTTTTCACACTTATGACTGTTGCAGCATCCCTACACTCATGAGAGGCCAGGTGAGGAGATGTGTGCCTTGATGTGAGTAATGTTGAGTTTGCCACGCCCACATGACCACCAAGCCATGTCCACCCAGTGACATGATCACCAAGCCACACCCACCAACTAAGCCATACCCACAGAACCAGTTGTTAAAAAATTTGAATCCCACCCCTGTGTGTGTGTGTGTATTACACTATCCATTCACAAGATCTTATGAGCCAGAAAGGAAGGGAAATGGAGACAGAATATGCATTATGACTTGTCAAAGTTTAAATTTCATTTTGTCCTGAGAGTATTTCAAAGGTTTAAAAAAATTGCAAGATAAGACAAGAATATCATTTTACTGTGTTAAAGACAACTATTAGTCATGTCCTGAGCAAATAGGGATTTATGACTCAGACATAATTCTTCCAAATATGCCAGCTGTTCATAAAAGGCAGAGATATATGACTCAAAAATAACATTGAGACAGGAATAATTTTACACTTCACTTTTCAACGTTGACTTGCCTCCAAAATATATGGCAAAATCTCCATGCTTTATGAATAGGTTTCTGTCAAGACTGCAGATTTACAGCTCACACTTCTAAATCAAGCGAATCTCTTAAATAAGAGAGAGATCAGCACAGATAGGGAGGAAATGCATGTATAATACACGATCATTATTTCAAGTATCTGAGTACGCCTCATAGTTTGAGAAAGATGACATGGCTAAGTTGCCATTTTTTTGCCAGGTGCAAATGCCAGGTGCAGAACAGCAGATAGTTCAGAGTGTTGTAAGTTCAGATAACAGGACTTCTGAGCCAGTTTGGTATCATGGTTGAGGCATCAAGCTAGAACAGAGGTTTCAAACACAATTTCATTGAGGACCTCATCTTGGTGGTGTTTGACCTCAGGGGTGGTCAGGGTAGGCATGGCCAGTTTGATATCACTCGTGTTGAGGGGGTGGCCCTAGTGCTCTGCCAGTGAAAATAAAGCATGGGAGGACTGTGTATGGCCCTCCTGAGTTTCGTTTTTGCTGGAAGAGGGTTGCAGGAGGCTGTCACAGCAGAAAATGTAGCTTGGGAGGGTCACACCTGACCCTACTGAGCTCTGTTTTCACTGGCAAGGTACTGCAGGTTGGTCCTTCACTGTTTTCAAGGTGGTCCCACAGGCCAGTACTAAGTACCCTGTGGGCCAGATTTGGCCTGCAGGCCTTGAGTTTGACACCCCTGAACTAGAAAATGAGAGGCCATGAGTTCTAGTCCTGTCTTAGGAAAAAAGGCAACTGGAAAGGAGGCATCACTTTCACTTCTGAAAAATCTTGCCAGTAAAATTGCAGGGATTATTAGTCTGGGAAGTTACCAGGTGTCAACATAGATTTGAATGCAAGTAACAACAACAACAACAACAACAACAACAACAACAACAACAACAATAATAATAATAATAATAATAATAATAATAATAATGCAGCTTCGATAAAGGAATTGGAGAACTTAAAAAATAAGCTGAATTGAAATAATTGTAATAGCATCAGAAATTGTGGAGAACAAGGAAGGCAAGAAAGATGAAGGGCTGGTCTGCAAAAGGTGAATATGAACTGCATAGTTTTTCAGATTTTTAAATTTGTGTAGGAGTGCGTGTAGTCAAATGGCATCTCCTTGAAAATAAACTCTTTAGAGCTGAACAGAAATGAAACTCCCCTTAATAGCAGAGGACCAAAAAATTCAGCTCCTAACTGACAGGATGATTTTGGAAAATTACAAAAGAAGGAAAACCAGCTTGAATTGTTTGGAAGGCATTTGATTCCCTGCCACTTGATGGGAGAATCAGGGTATCAAATGCCTTCTTGTAATCATTGATCCTGAATAATCAAGTGCCAAGAAATAACAACGTCAGAAGAAATGTCAGAAGCTTTCTGCAAAGATCAGTGGAAGATATGGTTGCTGGTCAATGGTGATAGATTGGGAAGGGTTACTATCAAGAGAGGAATATTTCAAGAAGACTCACTATCACTACCACTATTTGTCACTGTACTGATTCATCCTAAAAAGTCAGACAACATGTATCAAACATGTAAAACATCTGCCAGGCTATTTTACTTTCTTTATATGGACATTCTAAAGGTGTACAGAAAAACATGATCTGAAATGAAATTTCTGCTTAACTCAGTCCAAATTTATAGCCAAGATATTGCAATGGACTGTGGACTGGGAAAATATGCTGCTCTTATCATTATCAGGGGAAAATAGCGAAAACTGAAGGAATTCAGCTGTCCTATGGAAATAAAATCTGGATGATGAAGATCATTCAAATTCTTTAGGCTGGAAATATCAATCATGCTCAAGAAGAACAAGAAGAATGTGAATGCATCAAATGAGTGAAGAAGATCTTAAAGTCCAAACTTATTGGCAGAAAAATCATCAAGGAAATCAATACCTCGGCAGTTATTGGATGTATTCCTGGAACAATGGACTAGAATCAAGTGAATTAGTAGTCCTGAATATGAAGACCACAAAGATAATGACAATGAATCAGGCTTTTTATCTCCATGACAATGTTGACCGATTCTACTTACCAGGGAGTATAGGTGAGCAAGCAATAATACAAGTACACCAAACAGTTGAAGAAGCAGAAAGTACATTGGAAGAATATCTGAAAGACTGTGAAGATTCATTGAAGCTAGTATTTATTTATTTAAATAATAAATTCTTGCAGGATTAGGAGAAGTAGGAGCAATTGTGTTTATTTTTATTTTTTAAAAAAATACTTACATACCATTTTGCTTTGATACCCTCATATTTTCATTTTACATTTTTGTGGTTATTAGTTTGAAACTGTGTTCATTAGGAATTTGTACATGTAGACTTGTTTCACTGCAGAACATTTTAGAAAAAAAAATCCAGACTTTTCAACGTTGCCTAGTCACCTGCTCATTCCACAAAAAACTGCATGTATTTCAACTGTTTTTTACATTGCTTTAGTTGACAAATATCTAAATATTAAAACCTAGGAAATGACCATTCCATTCCCACAGAATTGCTGTTCTGAGCAATTCACACTGCTCTGAGTAGATTCAGATCTAAAACTGGAATGAAAATAGAGCAGATCTGGCTTTGGCATACCTTAAGACCAGGGGTGGGATTCAAATTTTTTAACAACTGGTTCTGTGGGCGTGTCTTAGTTGGTGGACATGACTTGGTGGTCATGTGACTGGATGGGCATGGTCAACTCAACATCACACACATCAAGGAACGCATCTCCTCGCCTGGCCTCTCATGACTGTGGGGATGCTTCAACAGTCATAAGTGTGAAAAATGGTCATAAATCACTTTTTTCAGTGCCATTGTAACTTTGAATGGTCACTCCACACAAGGTACCAGAAAAGGAGGAAAAAAACCTCCAGAGATGTTCCTGAGACAGGAAGTCTAGTCCTGCCAAGAATTTAATGAGGGTTAATGGAGCGGCAGTTTCTGTAAGCAACATCAGAATGTTTCCTTTCTGCCTTTCTTAAAGGATTAAACCAGTAATTTCTTCTAACAACCAGTTCTCTGAACTGCTTGGAATGTTAACAACCAGTTTTAGGGAATAAGTGAGAACTGGTAGAATCCCACCCCTGCTTAAGACCAATCAACAGGTTTCAGAGCAGGGATGTGATTCTACTGGTTTGGCCCAGTTCAGCTGAACTGGTAGCTGTGAAGATCATCTGGGAATGAACCAGTTCACTCTGATGATCAGCTGCTGGGCCCACCTGTCCACCCTGGCTCTATACTGACCTTTATTTTCTGCTTTTGATGCTCAGCTGCATCGCGTGGCACAGCAGATTGCCGTGTGTGTCAGCTGGGAGAATGCAGAAGTGCAGGAGAAAGTCAGTAGGAAAGCCTCTGTGCATGCACACAAAGCATGTCCATGCACACAAAGCATGCTCACCAAGCCACGCCCACCGAACCGATGGTAAACCAATTTGAATCCCACCACTGTTTCAGAGACATTTCTTTCAGTCTTCTTAAGTTTCATGATCTACCTGTCTTTACAGTATTTTTATTTTTTTCAAAAGCTAATAAATAACAAAGTAATCTGATGCAAAGCCAACTCTCTATTTCAGAGCTGTCAAACTTTGGCCTTGCGACCAGATGCGTCATGTGCCATGCCCATGCCCAAGTTTAGTGAAGGGGGGAAAGTCCTCATACAACACATGATGCCACCATGATGATGAGAAATTGATACCCCTGTTCTACTGTCTATAATTCTTTTTTTAAATGATAGAAGTATATCATGGATCCACTGGGAATGAAAAATTTTAATTACTTACTAATAAGGTCATAGTGAAATTATTATTATAGTTTAATTATTCTTAGTGCATATATTTTCAAGTTAAGCAGAACAAAAATGTAAAGATAAAAATATAGAATGGGTCATCATTTATGGCAGAGAGGAATGAAGGATTAATCAAGGACAATGAAGTTCTGGGAATCTGAGTAAGGAAAAATAAGTATTTCTCTTACTTTATAGACAGTTTGATCATGGCTTTTACCTACCCTCTTCATTTTCCTAGCAGATAATGGAGAAAGTCATTTAAACACTTTATCTATACAAGACAGTAATATCCATTCTCCCTCATCAAAGACTACTCCCAATGCCATGCTATAATAGCACTCTAACCTCAAAATGAAATGGAAAACTTTTTGAATTGAATAAATAGGTCAGAATTCTCTCTTCAAATATTTTACCCTTTCTAATGCTGAACCATTTCTGAAGAGTTTTTCACATCTCTTACCAAATCCCCTTGGAAATAAGAGACACTCATATCTGCTCACAAGTAATTCATAAATGGAATCAGAAATTTATCCTGATTTTTGTTCCCTTCTGTCCAGTCGGCTTTACATCTATGTCTATGCTGAGTGCTATCTATGTATTCCTCTATAAAAGGGTTTATTGCTTCTGGTTCATATTACTTTTACAAGGTTCAGGGCACAAACTGTTATATACTGTTATATCTCAAGGATAAAGTTCAGCAACTTGGCACTGGACAAAATCATACCGAATTATTGCTGTGAGGCAGCAATAAAAATCACCTCTTATTTAATAGGCAGATACTGGGCCATATTGCTTATCATCTTTTTTAAAATCAAGGGAAGGGAAACTTGAATTTTCATTTTATTTTGTCATGAAAAATTCAAAAGTACAGAGGACAACTCTGAGGAGAAAAACAATGGTTTTGGTAGGGTTTTTGGGTTTGCAAGAAAGGGAGATCCTGAACAATAGGAAAACAAAGGGAAGCTGAGGGCTAGAAGGTATGAAATTGTAGAGATTTGATTTGCTGGCAACTTTTCGAGTTCTTGTTCCTGAACCTGGAATTACTTCTGTTGTCAGGCAAACCTGACCTTTCAGGAGCAGCAGAAGAGACCTTGTTGAAGAAGAGGAAAGTTGGAGTCATCATTCTGATTGAGGATGGAAGGTTGGGCTTTCTCTATATGGCAACTGTCATGTTAGGGCTGCCCTTGGATTCTGCTGTGATCTGGTGAGGAGGTTTCTATCCACTGGTTTGTATGAGGTAAATGGGGAAGAGTTGGATCAATTGGGAATAATAGGATCAGAGAGGCGTTGGGTTTGACACTTGTTGTTTTAAGGCCCGGCCCCACTGGCCGACGGATACAAAATGTATGCATAAAGGATACAGCGGACGAGCAAAATTTCGGGGGTGGCTCCATCCATTGTCATCCGCTCCAAAAAAAGGTGAAAATTTGCATAAACAGAATGGAAAACAACGGAAAAGAATAAACATGGGTACTATGTAGTGGGGATGTTAAATGGATGTTCATAGGAAGCCAAGAGGATGAAAGTGGATGGAAGCGGATGACACATCCGAAGGGGTTCCGGGGGAGAATTGCGAAGCGGATGCATAGCAGAAGGGGCAGATGCATAGCGGATGAAGCAGATGCAGCACAGATGCCTATAGGAAACAAAGGGGATGCTGCACGTGTGTATATCAGATGCAAAGTGTTCACTGCGCATGTGGGGAGTATGAATTGCGGCAGCTCCACAGATATAAAAGGATGCAGCACGCATGCAGTCAGCATATGGGGAAAGACGTGCTGCCACATACATCTTGCAGGAACACTATGGTTCGTCAGTCAGGCAAGAAGAGGAAGCCCGTGCCTACTTGTTCCCGCCCTGACAAAAAGGCCAGAACCAGCATCCCACCCGCTGGTACTGACTCTGAAGCTGCTGCTGCTGCTTCTGCTCTGCTGCTGTGGTGGACCAGCTCCAAGGCCCTCAAAGCCCTGCTGATGAAGGCCCTGATGCTCAAGCCCCTGAAGGCCCTGCTGATCAAGCCCCTGAAAGCCCTGCTGAAGCCCCTGCCAGAGGGAGGAAGAGGCAAGGGGAGCAGAAAGGAGAGAGGAAACAGTACATCGTTTCCGAGGAGCATGAGAATGAGGTTCTGGAATGGCTGAGAGAGAATGAGTACCTCTGTAGAAAGGGCCACAGACTGTATCAGGACACCAAGAAGAAGCAGGCAGCTTGGAGAGATAAGGCAGAGAGCCTGGGGTACACTGCAGAAGTACTCCTTGGATGGTGGAAGCACATGCACACCTGGTATGGCAAGCTACACCTCAAGAAATCTGGGCAGGCCGCTGTCAAGGTCACTGACCAGGAGATGTACGTCATGGCCAAGTGCAGTTTCCTGGAGGATGAGATCTGCCTTCAAGGAGCAGCCCCTCTGAGACCTCTCTCCTCAGACAGCCCACAGACAGCCAGTCCTCTTCCAGCCAGGAGCCAGCTACCGTGCCCAGGCAGGTGTCTTCAGAGGGCCCCACGGCAGAACCCCCCCCGACAGCTGCACTCCCCATGCCAGCAGACTTGGAGGATCCTGTGGGGGATGATGCCCAGCTGTCACAAATAGAGGAAGAAGCAGCAGCCACCAGAGGCCAACCCACCCCCAGCTCCAGAGGATGCAGGCAGAGAGGCAGACTGGAGGGCCAGAGCCACACTGTCCTGTTGGAGATCAGGTATATGATGAAGACCAGCACAGAACTTGTCTCTCAGCTGGTCCACTTGGACAGAGGATCCTCCAGCTGCCACATTTTCATCACCTTCGTGAGCCACACCATGAGGGATATGCCCAAGGCCCAGTACCAGGTGATGTAGGAGAAGATAACAGCACTTCTACAAAACCCTCAAGGTCCAGCTGAAGCTGCTCCTACCCAGTCCAGGTCTGCTCCTCCACCCCAGGCGATGTCACAGCCCTTCAACGGCTTTCAACAGCCCCTCACCTACCAAGGCTATGACTACCAGGACTTCCCACAGCAGAAGCAGAATTTCCCAGTCCAGGCCCAGGTTCATTGCATGCCACAGATGCACTCCTCACCCAACTGCAGACCAGACAGCCCCACTACACTCCTCCTTCCTCCACCCCACAGCCAAGCCCGTCAACGGACAATCTGTCATCAGTATTGGGCCTGACATCTCAAGTCCTTGATGAGGGGCCTCTCAACCTCATGGGACTGAGTCAGCTCTCGGACAGCTTCCTGAACACACCATCCCCTGTTGTACCCTCAGGGCCAAGCACCCCAATGATGCCTCAGACCAGCACTCAAGCCATAGCCACCACCACAATCCCTGCCTGCTTAACAGCTGAGACCATTGACATGATTCAGAGTGACTCAGAATAGTGTCAGAGACTGAGTTGTACTTCTTTTCTGAAGACACTTTACTTGGTTCATTTTGCTTTTATAATAAAATCATAAAGTTTACCTAAGAAAGTTAATAAAAGTTATCTTTGCTTAACACACTTAAGACAGTTTACTTGGTTCATTTTACTTATTTAATAAAGTCATAAATTTTACCTAAGAAAGTTAATAAAGGTTATCTTTGCTTAACACATTTAGTTTACTTGTTTCATTTTTTTTACTTAATAAAGTGTTGGTGAAAACTTTGAAAAAATGGTTAAGCCTTTGCATGCTTGTGGGATAGATAAGGATAATTGTGGGACAGATAAACTTCCAGTGCAAACATAGTGAGACTGTATGGTCCACCATCCCAGCTGCCACACATATGGACCTTTATTATCAATAACAATTTATTCATTGATAACACATTTGTTGATCAATGGACCACTCAACATACATGGCACAATCTCATCAGTGTTATGCGACAGTCTCAAGGAATCATCCATTAATCATCTATCATCCTGTCTTGCCACTCCACTGCTCCAGCTGGGGAGTTGTACCAGTGTCTCACGAGGTTGCGCTGCTTCTTCCCTTGACGTGAAGCTCTGTTGGGGCCTTGTACATCCACAGTGTCCATCAGGTTTCGTCCTTGCCTCCATTCACCAGGCTCCATATCCCCATTCCCTTGTTGACGGTCGACAAGTCTGTTCTGCAACACTGGGTAGTGGGTGCGCATGAAATTGTGCAGGATGCAGCAAGCTGCCACGATGCTCCTCACAGTCTCTGCATGGTGGTGAGAAATACTGCATGGTGGTGAGAAATATCTGGAACCTGTTGGCCAGAATGCCAAAGGTGTTCTCCACCACCCGTCCTGCCCTGGACAGCCTGAGGTTGATGATACTCTCTTCATGGGTGAGGTATCTTGAAGTGTATGGCTTCATGAGGTAGGTTCTGAGGGAGAAGATGAAGTAGGGCACATCTTGTGTGTCATTTGGTAGGGGGTCTGGATCTGGAAAACCCATGATGAGGTTTTTTTTCCATCCCATCCTTGAAGTCACTTGTGTTGTGTACCTGGCCATCTGAAGCTGACCCGTTGCCTGAAGCATCGATGTAGATGAACTTGTAGTCAGCATCAACCATGGCAAAGATGATGATACTGAAGAAGCCCTTGTAGTTGTAATAAGTGGACCCTGAGTTGGGTGGAGCTTTGCAGGCCACGTGCTTCCCATCTGTGGCTCCAACGGTGTTGGGAAAGTTCTACCTCTGATACCACTCTTCTGCAAGTTTTCTCCAGCCTTGTTCAGTGGTGGGGCACTTGAGGAGCTCCTCCACGTATTCTTCGATGATGGCCTGCATCAGTTCTCTGACCACTTTCCTGATGTTGTTGTGTGGCACCCTCTATGCATACTGCATGTTTCTGTATGTGGTTCCAGAGGCCAGGTGCCACCGATTCAGTGCCACCTTCAGTCCAGGGTCCAGGTTGTGATGAAAATTGGTGCTAGGCTTGGTCAACCTGGGTCTCAAACACTCTACAAGTTCATCAAACATGGCTGGTGGCATCCTCATGAAGTGATGGAATGCATGAGGGTCTTCATTCCTCAGCTCCACCATTAACTGGTCATACAGTCCAAACTCCATTCTTCTCACGATCCATCCTCAGACCCACATAGCTCTTTGACGTCTCCTTCTTTTCCTTCTGTATAAAAGTTGAAACAGTCTGAACAGGTTTTGGTTCTGGTGATGAATGAGCGCAGCTATCATATGGACTGTGTCATCATCCATGGTGGAGAACAATTGATGATGTTGAAGACCAAGACCAAGGGTGAAGAGGTCTGTACACCACGGCTGCTGGACTCATACTGAGATCCAGATGATTTTCTCCCCCTTTTTATAGAAAATATCGGTTGTCCGCTAGGTGTCCTTCTACATACTCTAGATATAGTCCAGACATCCTAAATTTACAAGATACATCCCAGATACAAACACTTTGTCCATTTTGAATACTTTATATACAAAATGCATACGCTTACATCCTTTCTATTTCTGTTCTACTAATGCTGTGTAGACGTTTCATTTACCTTTTGTTTCCTCCCTCTTTCCATTTTCAGCTGCAGCGGATGTGAGTTGAGGGGTTGGCCAGAGGATACAGAGAGGATACAGTGGACGTTTCACGGATGATAACGGACATGGAACATTTGTTGCCCGTATATGTTGCGGATGTGCATCTTACATGGCGGAAAGTTCATCTGTTCACAAAGTTTTGTGCAGCTCAAAACTTTTTGCGTGGATGAAATTGCAGTTGATGGATGCTTGACGGATAGAGCGTGTGAAACACGTATGCAGTGAGTACACAATGGATGCATAGCCTTTTCCAATGGATGGCAAGCTTTTTTTAACGTTTTACATCCTTTGTATCCGTAAGTGCAGTGGGACCGGGCCTTTAACCATTTAGTCAACTCTTACTAACTTTATAGGCAATTGGTCTCCATTTTACCCTGTCAAGCACAGCTTCTTTCAATTGTAGGATGTTCAACTTCATATCAGATTTCATGTTATCAAGGGGTTTTACACTTGTCATGTCCAAAAGGCAGGGACAAAAAGAATGAGTCCTCTGTTTTATTCACTCTATTTATTTTCTTCACCACTGTGTCAGTATGTACAGTATTATAGGAATTTATGGTACCTTGTTTTAAAAAAGGCAAACAATAGTTTTGACAACAAAAATTCATTTTCAAACAATGCATTTAGTCATCTCAGAAGATCATCAAGTCCAGGTTCTTTATTTAAATCTAGAATCTAAAATGATGTAAAAATAGAATAGAACAACAGAGTTGAAAAGGACCTTGGAAGTCTTCTAATAGTCCAACCCATTGCTTAGTCAGGAAACCCCACACAATTTCAGACAAATCGTTATTATCTAATCTCTTCTATAATATTTCCAGTGTTGGAGCATTCACAACTTTTAGAGGCAAGTTGTTCCTCTCTCTTTGGTTCG
>BLBF01000031.1:22525824-22545417 GCA_015471245.1 Laticauda colubrina | reverse complement strand
ATTTCCAAAAAAGAAGATTACCCACCTAATCCAAAAAGAAACCCCAACCAAAAGCCAAGACAGAGAACAAGAGAATGGCAAAGCCCTCCTCCCATATATAAAAGGCACTACAGACAAAATCAGCAAGATCCTCCAAAAACACAACATTAAAACAGCATTCTGCACAAACAGAAAAATATCCACCATCCTAAGAAACCCTAAAGACAAAATCGAGTTAGAAAACCAAGGAGTATACGAAATCCCTTGCACTGCCTGCCCCACCACATACATAGGACAAACTAACAGAAGAATTAGTGCACGCATTGAAGAACACAAAAACTCAATCAAAAAAGAAGAACTGACCTCTTCCCTGGTCCAACACCTCAAAGCCACAGGACATGAAATTGACTTTAAAAATACCAAAACCATCGCCAAAACCGAACACTTCAACAACAGAATAATCAGAGAAGCCATAGAGATAGAGAAACGGCCACACAGCATGAATAGACGAGATGATACCTCCCGCCTACCAACCATTTGGAAACCTGCCCTCATTAATAAACGAGTAACTAACATGAAGAATGACACCAGACCCACACCCGCAAGTGCCACACAAGATGCTACCACCACACTTCCACACAGAAAAAAGACTCACACCCACACAGAAGAGGAGACACGACCACGAACCAGAAACCATACTGCAGCTGCACCACTACCCGCTTCAAACCCCTCTGACCCATACTAGAAGCAAACTGACACCCACCATGAAGATGTGGCACGACCACGAACACGAAGCCAAACAACAAGATCACAGCTCACCAGCTCAAATCCCCCAGCAACTAAGACTAACCTGAGCACAACCAAGCCCCCACCTAAGCAGAACACACCCCCAGCCAATCAGAACACAGCCAACCCCCCCACCAATCAGAACACAGCCAAACCCCCACCCAATCATGTCACATCCCCACTAGCAGTTAAAAGGAAGAAGCAGCCACAAGCTCACATTACTCTGAGAAGCACAGAGCTGAAGAAACAAGCCTGAAGATGATGAATGAGACTTCATCGAAACGTTGCCTAGATACTTCCAATTCTACGTGGGAGAAAACCCAAATAACCAAAGATCCACATACAAATACTCACGAAAACCTCAGAAAACATACACACACACACACACACACATATTGATTTGTCTATTTTAAATGTATGTCAAATAAATGCTTTTTTCTAGAATAAAAATTTAAAAAAGGGGGGGACTTGAACCTGATGATGCATTTTACCTCAACCTTGGGATCAACCTGGTTATCTTCTATACTTTCAAATGTTACGCATTTTTTTTTCTGCAGTAATGTTTCTCTAGACAATTTACAAGTTTTTACAAAATTTTAAGATTTTTAAGTTAAAGTTTTTTTTAACATTTTTAAATCAATGGCATTTATCAAATAGTTTACAATACCATCTATTAAAAACAGAAATATTTTGTATTATCTGATATATATTATCTGATGTATTATCAGATATACTAATTATTTATCTAAAGGCTAAATATTTTACAACTACCATTACAACTGTTCACTGGGAAGGTCAACATGCAGATGATATGGATAAAAGAAATTATAGAAAATGATGTCATGCATACTTTGCCACATTTCACGTATCCCAGTGTTAATATTGTAGCAGGATCAGCAGTGGACCAATTGAACATTTAATTTTAAATACTCAATTACTAGCAAATGTCATAAAGTGGAATAATAAATGTTTTGCCTTCGATACCTTTTCTCACTGAAGTAATCTGGATTCATTATTTTCTTGAACTTTTTCTCAGGTTGTCACAATAAAGTTCCCCAATCTCTTTGTTTCAACCTTTGTTTTTCAAATTTCCAGATTTCTATCTAGAGCTATGACGAGAAGACAAAAGAGTTTTCAAGCAACTTACAATCAATTATCTTTAGTGATTCTAAACATACATCTCCAGTGCTGCCAAGAACATTAATTTATTTTTGCAGTATATAAGAAAAGTGTTGCTATTTTCTTGTAAAAATCCATGATTTAATAATTTCTTAACTCCTAGTCTTAGTTACCCCTCAAATTTCACAACTTTCACCCCTCACAAATTTCACAATCTGCAACTGAAACTTATATTAAACACTCACAAGAAATTCAGGAAAAGAATTGCATTTATTTATTCATTTATTTGTATCCCACCTTTATTATTTTCATAAATAACTCAAGGCATTGAAGATATCCAACACACCTTCCTGCTCCTATTTTCCCTGCAACCACAGTGCATAATTTGGGCTGAGAGAGAGAGTGACAGGCCCAAGGTCACCCAGCTATGTTTCAAAGCTAAGATGGGACATGAATTTATGGTCTCTTGCTTTTTAGCCTGGTCCCTTAACCACTGCAGTTCTGTTGAATCTGCTGAAAATGCTTAATAGATCAAGGCTCATATTAATGTACTAAACTGATTACTGGGTCCTTCTTATAAGAAGACTAATGAGAGCACAATGTAGTTCAGCCTTGTTAAAGCCACCCTTCCTCAGTATGTCTTCATTTCTGTAGCCTGTGAAATTTAGTTCTAACTTGCTCAATGAAACTATTTCATGGTTGGCCCATTTAGTTCTGATTGCTGGTTTTACTCAAGAAATCCCAAGTCCTGGATCACTAGTCACTGAGGTCCCTGTACTTTGACAATAGAACCCCTTCAAAAATTTTGCTTCAATACAAATGAGGCTCAGGACATGCACTGTTTGTGCCCACTTTATTTTCATACTGTAGAGAGCGAGAGACATTGAATCCACATGGAAAGGAGCTAAATCTAATTCCAAAACTGGATAGATATTTTGTGTAGGGAGTTCATTTTGAGGACTTTGTCTACTTAAATATTATACTATCATCAGAATGCACACAATGCTTTTGTGGATAATGTAAAACCCATACAACTTGAACTGAATTTCAGTATTTAGGAAGTGAATTGTGTTGACCTAGAAACACTCTTAAGAGTACTTTTTAAGAATAGTTTCTTTTAATTTAATGGCATTCAAAAGTCAGCCTCTTTTATTTGTAAACACCTAAAACAATTACATTTGAACTAGCATAAGAGAGATACTTCATTTAGAGCAAAAAATACTTGTAATAACATCTGCAATAGCACTTAGACTTATATACCTCTTTACAGTGCTTTACATGGTTTTATTTTACCTCTTTAAGTGGTTGACAGAGTCAGCATATTGCCCCCAACAATCTGGCTCCTCATTTTACTGACCTTGAGAGGATGGAAGACTGAGTCAACCTTGAGCCTGAAGAGATTCAAACTGCCAAATTGCAGGCAGGCAGCAGAAGTAGTCTAGCGTAATGTATTCTAATCACTGCATTACCATGAATCTTAACCATTATTATGTGTCAAAAATCACTGTCATGGGGAAATTATATACATCAATAATTTATTTTTTAAAAAGAGCTACAACTGTTATAATACTATATGTACATGGCCAGTATAAACATAGAGAGAGACAGACAAACAGAGAGAGAGCAAACATCAATTCTTGCTAGATCTTTTCTTTGCCATTTTCTTCCTCTGGGCAATCTAGAGCCTATCTGAACTCTCCAGAATAATTCTAGAGGGACATAGCAGAAATTAAGAACAGAAAAAGTTTGTTCCATTGATTCACTGAATACAGACCAGAATTTCATTTATTACAAAGTTTATGCTTTTCACTACAACCAACATAGGATTTTAGAAAAGCTTGAAAAAATATCATTCCTCATGATTGCAAACAATATTAAGCAATACATATTTATATCATACAAATACTTCTGGAAACTGTCAAAGGACAGTAATGTACTGAACACTTCTTATTTTCCTCAGATGTTTTCCAAATTAATGGACAACTTGTCCCAAATCACAAGTTACATAAGGGAAGCAGAGCTTAAATGACTATGGAGCAGCAGTTTCCCTGCTGAATTTCCTATGATATTTTATTTATTCTGTCCATTTTTATGAATAAGCTACATAAAATTCTTAATGATATTTCCATTATGATATTTCCATTCAAATTCAACAATTGAACCACTATGGCTTTAAAAAAAGATAACTAAGATGCCACTGAAGAAAAAGAACTTGGATTTAGTAACTACCCAGCATATTAAAGACAACAACTAAGTTGAAGATCTCAGAGGTCATTGCCAAAAGGGAACCTTTATATTTGTATCGATAAAGGGCTTTTTGATAAGAATAGGCAATGAGTTAATGCAAATGTAGGGGCAAATGTTGAATATTAGAACAAACTTCCTAAGAGGAAGAGCAGTTCAATAGCAAAACTAATTAACTAGATAGATGGTGAGTTCCCTTTACAGGATGTATTCAAGCAAAAGGCTGAGCAGCCATGTGTGATGGATGCTTTAATATAAATTAATCCAATGAGCAGGATTTGGAGGAGACCTTCTGTAACTCTGATTCTATGAAATGAGTTGAATTCTGCAGCAGCTTCAAAACTTCCAAACAAGTCCACACGAAATGCACTACAATTAATGCAAGTTTAGGATTATGGTTAGCTCTGTTCTATAATCCTATACTGAAGAACTGGGAAATAAGAATCAGTTTGTTTCCTTGGTCCCCTAAAACCATTTCTGAGTGGTTAAAAAGTATCTTGCTTGCTCCAGTGGATAATAGATATCAAAAGACAGACAGAGAGAATAAATTATGTGGGATTTCTCACCACTGCCATTTTTCATCCTACCCAAGCCTCCACGTGCACCCTGCACATACAACCAAAATGGACCACATGGGGACTCCTCGGAGGGGTGGGAGGGGTCAGCCAGGAGTGGGATTTGGGGGTTCTCCAAACAGCATAGAATTTTAGCTAGGGAATCTCCTGAACCCCTGCAAACCTTAGCAGCCCACTCTTGGGTGCATGTGCATAGGTGCACTGGGGCACCTATGTTTCTATTGGGGCCTAAGAATTTTGACAATATTATACTGATTGAAATTACATTGGATATTAATTTTGATTAAACTAAAGGTAACTAAGTTTAATTTGGAATAAATACTTTATATTTTAAACGATAGTGCACCTTGAATATAGTGACTTTTTGCCATACACAATGGAAAAGCAACAGGTTAACTAGAAGTATCTCAGAAGGATCCTGTCAAAGCACCAAATTTGACTCGATGCAATAAAACAATGTACGGAGAAGATCCTTTTTTACAATTATAAGCTGTTGAGGTTCTTTATTTTAATCATGTAGTATATGGATTAGAATAATTAGCATACGGCAACATCCAAGGATAGAGAAAATAAGTGATTTCACATTAAAAAATCTATGTTTGTCAACTGTGAGAATGTTGCTGCTGTGTTGCAATCCATTATGATTTGTTCATCATGATATTGATTATTGTTTGTTTGTTTGGCAGGTAGGTAGGGTGATTGGCTGCTTGACAAGTTGATTGGTTGGTTTTATATATATATAGTATACTCTTCCAACAGAAAACACTTTCTGGCAGTGATAAATACTAGCTCATATAGGAACAAAATCTCAAGTTGCTACTTTTCACATTGAAAGCTGCTTTATTGACATGCTTTGCATTTCTTTGCTAACCACAAAGCTGTTTTAAGATATAGTTCACCCACTGTTCTCCATTACCTTTATTTGTGATTGAATGCCTTTGTCTTCACTCCATTTTGCTAGTGCTTAACCACCATTGTCATTATCGCCAGATACAATAAAACCTCACTAGAGCCAGATGTGGATTGTACTGTGATTTGTACAGATACTGGATTGTATAAATACTTTGCAGGATGTTACATGACAGCTGGCATTATCTGAACTGTCCAGCTTCTATAGTGTTTTTAATTTTTTAGATATCATAAATCATTTAAAACCACAAAGAATAATATATTCCATAGTGATTATAATCTTTCCAACTTATATACACATGAACAAGTTTCCATGGAATAAATACATTTTTAGAAAGGTATCTTCACATTGAGTTAAGCTCATTATGTATTACTTTATTAATGTGTATTTTTCACTTTACAGTACTGCTATATTTACAAAGTCTCTAATTTAGAAATTGCTAATGTTTCCTCACTAGACTTGCAACTTGCCAGATTGTTCAGTTTCTTTTCCACAGAGTTGTAAGAAGAATTTAGTTAACATCACAATAAAATTGAATGTTTTGACAAGAAGCAGAATACAGGAACCCTAGAGAAACAACAATAGTATCACAGGAGGCCAGGAAAAAAAAAAACTAGTTATACTGTTATAGCTTTTTACACAAAGTGATACATCAAAGCATGTATCTTTCACAAATCGAATTTAAAAACAACAACAGAATGCCAGGAGAGATTCACAAAATGCATCTGATTTTTTTTAATGAATCCCATATAAGGGATAATAAGAAAATTAAACATATATTTTAACATTACTCTGGTTTTTCATCTTGACCTTATTATTCAAAACTAATTTTGGAAGAAGTTTTGGAATAAATTCTGAAGTGTTTAGAATGGATAATCATTTTAGTTTATTTTAGAGAGTAGAAATTTGTTAATGGTAGTGTGATAAATTAATAAGGTATGACAAGTCAAATGCCTATTCTTGGAAAAATTGATTTATGAAATACACACTCATACATACGTGTGTGTGTGTGTGCGTGTGTGTGTGTGATGAGTTGGCAACCTTCAAGGATTGAAATCATATTTTAAATTTTGAAAACATCTAGTAGGTACAAAATCACTGCTGTTTATTTATTAATATCAAGTTTAGAAATCACCCATTTCAAGTCACAGAGAGGAAATTTGATTGTACATAAGACTGGACATGACCAATTACAAAACACAAATTGAACTATCTTCCAGGATACTATTTTAAATAGGCTTGGAAGAGGGGGATGGTATTGCTGCAAATATATAGTATACTAGACCTTCCTATTTGATTATTTTAAAGAAATCTTTAGAAAAACCAATGAGTCTGATAGCACTCTGACAGACACCCAGATACCATCCTGTAATGTCTCTAACTGATCTTGCTGGTTGACCTTCTCTCATGAAGAAAACTGTCTTCTGGAAGTGTCTTAGGATTCAGCTATATTTAGATTATCATAAATGCATTTAAGTAAGGATATTGGAACACAATTTCTTCTTTCCAAATTGCATTATGCCATCCCACTCTCCCTTCCTCCCTCCCTCCCTCCCTCTCTCTCTCTGCCAATTTCCTATCACATCAACATTAGTTATCTCAACTGGTTTCATATTGATTTTATCCATTGATGCTGCCTCTGTTAAACTGCCAAATGTGGAAAATACCCCTAACTGATTTTGGTATCTTTAAGGGGTTTTCTTATACTATCCCTGTCCTTAATAATGAAACTCCAAACATTCATGCTGCAGAGTTCATAAGTCACTGCTCTTATCTATCTTTACCCATTTTTTAAAAAAATCAAATTTAGTGGTGCTGTACTCATGACCTCACCTTATCGGAGTGCATTTGCTCCAGATCTCTTGTGCTCTTTATTAGCACCTTGGAATAAACCCATCCTAAATTGGTGCTTGCAGAAGCATGTGATCTAACTGAGATACAGAAACTGTTACCATTTATTTGAAGGGGGCATGATAACAATCCACATGGAGAAAGCTTATCAGTTAAGTTGATAGAAAAGAGAAATTCTCTTGTGCTTTGACTGTAGAGAAGAATGCAGACCTCCACAATGGATGCTATTACAACTTTGGAAAGAAGAAAAAAAAAACTTGATTTCATTTAGTTTCCATTTAAAACAACTACCCAGCACTATAGAAATAAAGTAGGCTGAAAACGGAATCATTAAAAGCAAGGTCACAGAACAACCATGCCCAGTTGTGCTATAACTTTTCAAGTTTCTTAGTTTGCTCATGTAAAATGGTCTATTTATTCCATAACTGATCATGCTAGGATTACTTTTCCCCTTTACTTATTTATATTTTTAAATTCTTGCAGCAGCAAAACTCTTGTTGGGTGGGAAGAGGGAACCATATAAATAACTGTAGACAACAAATAAAGAAACAAAAATAGCTTTTAAATCTGAGCATGAAAAAAAAAAGGCAAATATGGCAGGTGAAACTGAGGCCATGCTACTCAAAAAAGTGTGAATTCAGAATTTAAAGCCCTAAGGAGATGAATTTATACTGTGGACATATGAGATCCTCTGTTGTTGCTTCCTTATCTAAGTGAGCAGCTGGAGATGTATATTATATCAATAGGTTTCAAAGATAAACTGGGTGTTTGGTTTTTTTTAGATTTGAAAGCGTTTGAAAAGCTTGAAATGAAATTCTTGGCTTAGAGATATTTAATAAGAGTCAAAAATGTAGTTTTAAGGTGGCAGCAAAAGGAAATTTGAGGGAACTTCTTTTACCCGGGATCTCTCACTTTATGGAACTATAATTCCCGTGGTAAAGATGCTGGCCTCTTTCAAATCAAAACATTATGGATCAGCATAATATATGAACCAAACCACAGAACTGAGGTTGAGTGTAATAAGGCTGACTTGAGATTGCCAAAGAAGTTCAATGCAGAGATGAAATTTGAATTTCCTGCTTTCTGATTAGCTCAGTTTTACAGTGATTTTAGCAGGTCTAAGTCCCAGATAACATTTATTTCTTGAATCACATTTATGAAAACCTATTTATAAAAGTTTCTGCCATAATTTCCTTAGGAGGAATTAATGGTATTGTGCTTCCAGCAACATCCAAAAATAAAATGAAATTGCCAAACCATAAAAAGGGGATGTCAAACTCAGTTACATTGAGGGCTGCATCAGGGTTGTGTCTGCATCAGTCCCCTCAGGGGACTGGTCTGGGCATGGCCAGGGTGGCATGGCCAGCTAAAAGTCACTCATGTCAGAGGCATCTGTGGTGGCACAAGCGCTCTGCCAGTGAAAACAGGCTCTGAGCTCATTTTTCAGTTGTGATAGCCTGCTGCAACCGTTTGCCAGTGAAAGCGGAGCTTGAGAGGGCCTCAGGTGGCCCTCCCGAGTTCAATTTTCACTGGCAGAGGCATCATAGGCCAGTCCTTCATTATTTATAGGGCAGTGCTGTGGGAGAGATCTAAACATCTCAGGGGGCGGATCTGACCCCCAGGCCTTGAGTTTGATACCCCTGCCATAAAACATCCAACTTGCAGATAAATGTAGAAATTTGTATGTAAAGGCCCTGTCACACTGCCCAACAGATGCAAAACGTATGTAAAAAGGACACAACGGACGAGCAAAATGTTCCATCCATTGTTATCCGCTCTCAAAAGGGGCAAAAATTTGCATAACAGGAGCGGATAACATGGAAAGGAACAGATGTGGGGAGGATGCAGGGCGGATGGAAAGCGGATGCGGAACGGAAGCCCAGCAGATGGAAGTGGATGGGAGTGGATGGCACATCCGCAAGGCTTCCGGGGGACATCAGCAAAGCGGACGCGGAACGGATACAGCGGATGCACAGCGGATGCACAGCGGATGAAGCGGATGCAGAGCAGAAGCCTAGTGGATGCACAGTGAAAGCCGAACGGAAGCCGAGCGTTAATTGCGCATGCGGGGGGGATGCATTGCGTAAGCCACGCGGATATAAAGGGAAGCAGATCGCATGTGGCCAGCATTTGGAGGAAAGACCTGCTGCTGGATACATCGAGTCCTTCCCTGCCCTGCCTGCATGCCTGCCTGCAAGCCTTGCTGCCAGCCTTCCTGCCAGCCTGCCTCCAAGCCTCCTGGCCAGCCTCCCTGCCAGCCTTGCTCTCTGCTTGCCTTCCTGTCTTCCTGCAAGCCAGGAAGCCTTGGTGCCTGCCAGCCTCCTTACCAGCCAGCAACCCCACAACCATGGGGAAAAAGTGAAAGCCTCAGCAACCTGCCGCAATCCCTGGCAAGAGGGACAGGCCCAAACTCCTGCCCCCTGTCCCTGACTGCTTCTGCTGGGGCTTCTGCTGCTCGGGCTCACTCTTCTGGTGCTGCAGCTTCTGCTGAAGCTGCTCCTGGAGGTGGTGCTTCTGCTGGTGCTTACTCTGCTGAAGCTGCTCCTGGTTCTGCTGGTCCTGCTGGTCCTGCTCGTGCTCCTGGACTTGCTCGTACTGCTCGTACTGCTCGTGCTCCTGGTCTTGTTCGTCCTGCTCATCCTGCTCATGCTCCTGGTCCTGCTGCTGATCCTGCTGCTGTTGCTGCTGCTGCTACTGATGATGATGATGATGATCCTGCTCATGATGATGATGATGATGATGATGATGATGATGATCCTGCTGCTCCTGCTGCTGCTGGAGGGGTGGAGGAGCAGCCCCTACAAACTGGAAGCCCCTCTGATGAGGGCCCCTCTCACAACCCTCTCTCTCTGGCAGCCTGCTGAGACCCAGTACTCTTCCGGCCAAGAGTCAGTCCCTGTCTCCAGGCAGGTTTCTGTGGAGTGTGCCATGGCGGAGAACCCACGGACAGGTGTTGTAACCGTGGTGGAGCGCGTGGAGGACTCCCTGGTGTGGTGGGAGAAAGGAGACGTCGCATCCACCACAGCCGTAGCCGCATCCACCCCCCCCCAGCTCCACCTCCACAGAAAGGCAGAGAGCCAGACAGCAGGAGGGGCACAGCTACACTGTCCTGCTGGAGATCAGGGACACCATCCGCACCAGATAGATCTCCTCTCTCAGATGGTCAAAACAGACTCCTCATCCTCCAATCGCAAGCCCTTCCTCACCTATGTCAACCAGACCCTCAGGAACATGGAGGAAGCCCAGTACCAGGTGGTGAAGGACAGGATCACCAAGGTGCTTCACAACCCTCCAGATCCAGAGGAACCTGCTCCCACCCAGCCCAGGTCTGGTCCTCCCCCCCAGGTGATGTCCCTCCCATTCCAAGGCTTCCCACAGCCCCTCACCTACCAGGGCTACGGCAACCAGGAGGTCCAGCAGCACAGGCAGCAGCCCTTCCCAGTCCAGGCAGAGAGTCATCGGGCGACACCGTTGCCACCGGTTCCACTGATGCCACCGATGTCACCCACGCCAATGATGCCACCGATGACAGGGATGCCACCCATGCCCGTCCTCACCCAGCTGCAGACCAGACAGTCCCATTACACTACTCCTTCCTCCACCCCACAGCCAAGCCCAGCCTCAGTACATCTCTCATCAGTACTGGCATGGCATGGAGGAAGGACCTCTCAGCATCATGGGTCTGAGCCAGCTGTCCGAGAGCTTTCTCAACACACTGTCACCTGTTGTCCTCTCGGGGCCAGGCAACCCAGTGGTGCTTCAGACCAGCACTGCAGCAGCAACCACCTCCACAGCACCTGGACCCTTCACCCCTGAGACTGGACACACCTCCGAGTGAAAGTGAAGACTGCCAGAGACTGGGTGTGGACTTTATTTGGACACTTGACTTGGGTCATTTTTCTTTCACAGGTTGTTGTTCAGTAAAGTTTATTTTTGATCCACACACTTGCTTCATTTCTTTTTTTAAATAAAATCTTGGTGGAAACTTTCAGAATTGGTTTAAGCCTTTGCATGGTTGTGGGATGGGTTAAGATAGCAGTGGGATGGGCAGGGATACCTTTGGGATAGGTAATAGCTGTGGGATAGATAAACCTCCAGTGCAAGCATAGTGGGACTGTATGGTCCACCCTCCCAGGTTCCACACCTATGGCCCTTTATTATCAATAATAATGTAATAATCATCCACACATGTCAACAAAAACACAACTCTTTATTAAACGCTCTGTTCATTGTAGGCCCACCCAACATACATGACCCAAACTCATCCGTGTGATGAGACAGGATAAAGGAAGCACCCATTAATCATCTATCATCCTGTCTTGCCACTCCACTGCTCCAGCTGGGGAGTTGCACCAGTGTTTCAGGAGGTTGCGCTGCTTCTTCCCTTCACGTGAGGCTCTGTTGGGGCCTTGCATATCCTCAGTGTCTTTTAGGTTTTGCCCTTGCGTCTATTCCCCAGGCTCCATGTCCCCATTGCCTTGTTGGAGGTCCACGAGCCTGTTCTGCAAGACTGGGTAGCGGGTGCGCATGAGATTGTGCAGGATGCAGCAAGCCTCCACGAACCTCCTCATGGTCTCTGGGCAATGCTGCATGGTGGTGAGAAGTACCTGGAACCTGTTGGCCAGGATGCCAAAGGCGTTCTCCACCACCCGCCTTGCCCTGGACAGCCTGTAGTTGAAGATCCTCTCTTCACGGGTGAGGAGTCTGAAAGTGTAGGGCTTCATGAGGTAGGTTCTGAGGGAGAAGGTGTCATCCCCCACGGTGAAGTAGGGCACTTTTTGCGTGTCGTTGGGCAGGGGGTCTGGATCTGGAAAGCCCATGATGAGGTTGCCTTCCAGTCCCTCCTTGAGGTGACTGGCATTGTATACCTGGGCATCTGAACATGTGCCGTCGCCTGAAGTATCGATGTACATGAACTTGTAGTCAGCATCGACCATGGCAAAGAGGACGACGCTGAAGAAGCCCTTGTAGTTGAAATAAGTGGACCCCGACTTGGGTGGTGCTTTGCAGGCCACGTGCTTGCCTTCTATGGCTCCAACGGTGTGGAGGAAGTTCCACCTCTGATACCACTGCTCTGCAACTTTCTTCCAGCCTTCTTCAGTGGAGGGGCACTGGAGGAGCTCCTCCAGGTATTCTTCGATGATGGCCTGCAGCACTTCTCTGACCACAATGCTGATGGTGTTGGGTGACACCCTCCAGCCATACTGCATGCTCCTATAGCTGGTCCCTGAGGCCAGGTGGCGCAGAGTGAGTGCCACCTTGAGCCCAGGTTCCAGGCTGGGCCGGAAGTTGGTGTTTGCCTTGGTCAACCTGGGTGTCAGGTGCTGCACAACTTCGTCAAACATGGCTGGAGGCATCCTCATGAAGTTCTGGAATGCCCGAGTGTCTTCGTTCCTGAGCTCCACCATCAGCTTGCTGTTCAGTCCGTACTCTGCTCTTCTCCTGATCCATCTTTGGACCCAGACGCTTCTTGGCTGCCTCTTTTTCTTCCCGTAGTAGAGTTCACAGAGCCTGTAGATGGCTTCGCACTGTTGCAGAAGGATGGTGGCTGCCAAAAGGACTGTGTTACGATCCACAGTGGACATGACTGGATGCTGTGGAAGAGCAAGAGTCAGATGAAGGCTGAAGAGGACTGCACAGCTGGGCTGCTGGGCTGAAAGTGAGATGCAGGTGAGTTGCTCCCCCTTTTTATAGGCAGTATAGGTGTCCCTTTTCATTCTCTCGGCATCCTCTAGGCATCCTGTAGACATCCTTAATATCCGAGATAGGTCCCCTCTGCGAACATTATTTTCCGTTTTAAATTCTTTGCTTCCATGCTGCATCCGCTAGGCATCTGTTCTGCATCCGTTCCGCGTCAGTTCTGCTTCCTCCCTGTATCTGAGCGGATAAGAGTTGTGTGGATGCAGAACGGATGCCTAGCGGATATAGTGGGTGCTTAACGGATGCAGAACGAATGCCTAGTGGATGCGTAGCGGATGCAGAACGGATGAATTGGATACATTTTCCGCGCAAAAGTTTTGAGAAGCTCAAAACTTTCTGAGAGAATGAAACGTCCATAAATGGATGCTGGACGGATAGAGAGGAAGCAAAATGGAGACAGTGAGTACAGAACAGATACATCGCGTTAACCAACGGATGGCAAGCTTTTTTGTCCGTTTTACATCCTCTTTGCATCCGTTGGTGCAGTGTGACAGGGGCTTAAAGCTATGGCTTAGCAAACATATTTCATTCAGGCCCTGTCACACTGCCCAACAGATGCAAAACGGACACAACGGATGAGCAAAATGTTCCATCCGTTGTTATCCGCTCTCAAAAGGGGCAAAAAATTGCATAACCGGAGCGGATAACACGGACGGGGGAGGACACAGGGCAGATGGAAAGCCGATGCGGAACAGAAGCCCAGCGGATAGAAGCGGATGAGAGCAGATGGTGCATCTGCTAGGCTTCCGGGGGGCCTCAGCAAAGCGGACGCAGAACGGAAAGAGCGGATGCAGAGCGGACGAGGAATGGATGAAGCAGATGCACAGCGGATGCACAGCGGATGAAGCGGAAATAGAGCGGAAGCCTAGCGGATGCACAGCAGAAGCCTAGTGGATGCCTTCAATTAATTGAGCATGTGGGGGGGATGCATTGCGTAAGCCACGTGGATATAAAGGGAAGCATCTCGCACGTGCCCAGCATTCGTAGGAAAGACCTTCTGCCGGATACATCGAGTCCTTGCCTGCCCTGCCTTGCTGACAGCCTGCCTCCAAGCCTCCCGGCCAGCCTCCCTGCCAGCCTTGGTGCCTGCCAGCCTTGGTGCCTGCCTGCCTGCCTTCCTGCCAGCCTTCCTGCCAGCCTTCCTGCCAGGCTTCCTGCCAGCCTTGGTGCCTGCCAGCCTCCCTGCCAGCCAGCAACCCCACAACCATGGGGAAGAAACAAAAGCCTCAGCAACCTGCCGCCATCCCTGCCAAGAGGGACAGGGCCACCCTCCCGACCCCTGTCCCTGACTCTGCTTCTGCTGGGGCTTCTGCTGCTCGGGCTCGCTCTTCTGGTGCTGGAGCTTCTGCTGAAGCAGCTCCTGGCTGTGGTGCTTCTGCTGCTGCATACTCTGCTGAAGCTGCTCCTGGTCCTGCTCGTCCTGCTCGTCCTGCTCGTCCTGCTCGTGCTCCTGGACTTGCTCGTACTGCTCGTACTGATCATGCTCCTGGTCCTGCTTGTGCTCCTGGTCCTGCTCGTGCTGCTGGTGCTGGTGCTGCTGGTGCTGCTGGTGCTGCTGATCCTGCTGGTGCTGCTGGTGCTGCTGCTGCTGATGATGATGATTATACTGCTGCTGCTGCTGCTGCTACTGATGATGATGATGATGATGATGATGATGATGATGTTTATGATCCTGCTGCTGCTGCTGCTGCTGCTGCTAGTGGTGTGGAGGAGCAGCCCCTACCACATGGGAGCCCCTCTGATGAGGGCCCATCTGGTTCTGCCAAAGGGAGGAAGAGGCATATGCGACAACGGGAGAGGAGGCAATATTTCATTGAGGAGGAACACGAGGATGAGTTGCTGGAGTGGCTGAGAGAGAATGACTATCTGTGGCGGAAGGGACACCAGCTGTACAGGGACACCAAAAGGAAGCAGGCTGCTTGGAGAGAGAGGGCAGAGAGTATGGTTTACACTTTGGAGGTGCTCCTCGGCTGATGGAAACATATGCACACCTGGTACAGGAAGCTGCACCTGAAGAAATCTGGCCAGGCCACAGTTAAGCTGACGGACAGAGAGACCTACATCATAGCCAGGTGCAGCTTCCTGGAGGGTGAGATCTGCCACCGAGGAGCACCAGGAGCCCCTCTCACAACCCTCTCTCTCCGGCAGCCTGCTGAGACCCAGTCTTTTCTGGCCGAGAGTCAGTCCCTGTCTCCAGGCAGGTTTCTGTAGAGCGTGCCATGGCGGAGAACCCGCGGACAGGTGTTTAACCATGGTGAAGCATGTGGAGGATTCCCTGGTGCAGTGGGAGAAAGGAGACATCGAGTCCACCACAGTCGTAGCCGCATCCAGCACCCCCAGCTCCACCTCCACAGAAAGGCAGAGAGCCAGACAGCAGGAGGGGCAGAGCCACACTGTCCTCCTAGAGATCAGGGACACCATCTGCACCACCATAGATCTCCATTCTCAGCTGGTCAACACCAACTCCTCATCCTCCAACCGCAAGCCCTTCCTCACCTATGTCAACCAGACCCTCAGGATCATGGAGGAAGCCCAGTACCAGGTGGTGAAAGACCGGATCACCGAGCTGCTTCACAACCCTCCAGATCCAGAGGAACCTGCTCCCACCCAGCCCAGGTCTGGTCCTCCACCCCAGGTGAAGTCCCTCCCATTCCAAGGCTTCCCACAGCCCCTCACCTACCTGGGCTATGGCTACCAGGAGGTCCAGAAGCACAGGCAGCAGCCCTTCCCAGTCCAGGCACAGAGTCATCGGGCGACACCGTTGCCACCGGTTCCACTGATGCCACCGATGCCACCCACGCCAATGATGCCACCGACGACAGCGATGCCACCCACGCCACTCCTCACCCAGCTGCAGACCAGACAGCCCCACTACACTACTCCTACCTCTGCCCCACAGCCAAGCCCGGCCTCAGTACATCTCTCATCAGTACTGGGGCTGACACCCCATGGCATGGAGGAAGGACCTCTCAGCATCACGGGTCTGAGCCAGCTATCCGAGAGCTTTCTCAACACACCATCACCTGTTGTCCTCTTGGGGCCAGGCAACCCAGCACGGCTTCAGACCAGCACTGCAGCAGCAACCACCTCCACAGCACCTGAGCACCCCTGAGACTGGGCACACCTCCGAGTGACCGTGAAGACTGCCAGAGACTGGGTGTGGACTTTATTTGGACACTTGACTTGGGTCTTTTTCCTTTTACAGCTTGTTGTTCAATAAAATTTATCTTTGATTCACACACTTGCTTCATTTCTTTTTTTTAATAAAGTCTTGGTGGAAACTTTTAGAATTGGTTTAAGCCTTTGCATGCTTGTGGGATGGGTTAAGATAGCAGTGGGGTGGGGAGGGATACCTTTGGGATGGGTAATAGCTGTGGGATAGATAAACCTCCAGTGCAAGCATAGTGGGACTGTATGGTCCACCCTCCCAGGTGCCACACCTATGGCCCTTTATTATCAATAACAATGTAATAATCATCCACACATGTCAACACAAACACAACTCTTTATTAAATGCCCTGATCATTTTGGCCCACCCAACATACATGGCCCAATCTCCTCAGTGTGATGAGACAGGCTGAAGGAAGCACCCATTAATCATCTATCATCCTGTCTTGCCACTCCACTGCTCCAGCTGGTGAGTTGTACCAGTGTCTCAGGAGGTTGCGCTGCTTCTTCCCTTCACATAAGGCTCTGTTGGGGCCTTTCACATCCTGAGTGTCTATCAGGTTTCGCCCTTGCCTCCATTCCCCAGGATCCATGTCCCCATTGCCTTGCTGGAGGTCCACGAGCCTGTTCTGCAAGACTGGGTAGCGGGTGCGCATGAGATTGTGCAGGATGCAGCAAGCTTCCACGATCCTCCTCACAGTCTCTGGACGATGCTGCATGGTGGTGAGAAGTACCTGGAACCTGTTGTCCAGGATGCCAAAAGCGTTCTCCACCACCCGCCTTGTCCTGCACAGCCTCTAGTTGAAGATCCTCAGATGAAGGCTGCAGAGGTCTGCAGCTGGGCTGCTGTTCTGAAAGTGAGATCCAGGTGAGTTGCTCCCCCTTTTTATAGGCAGTATAGGTTTCCCTTTGCATCCTCTAGGCATCCTGTAGACATCCTTAATATCAGAGATAGGTCCCGTCTGCGAACGTTTTTTCCATTTTATATGCTTTATTTCCATGCTGCATCCACTAGGCATCCATTCTGCATCCGTTCCATGTCCGTTCTGCTTCCTCCCTGCTTGCGTTTACGGATGGAGTGGATGGAGTTGCGCGGATGCGCAGCGGATGCCTAGCGGATATAGCGGATGCGTAACAGATGCAGAACGGATGCCTAGCGGCTGCCTAGTGAATGCAGAACGGATGCATTGGATACATTTTCCGCTCAAAAGTTTTGAGCAGCTCAAAACTTTCTGAGCAGATGAAACGTCAATAAACAGATGCTGGATGGATAGTGAGGAAACAAAACGGAAGCAGTGAGTACAGAATGGATGCATCACGTTATCCAACGGATGGCAAGCTTTTTTGTCCGTTTTACATCTTCTTTGCATCTGTTGGTGCAGTGTGACAGGCGCTTAAGGATATTTGTGGGATAGAACTATCCAGTGTAAGCATAGTGGGACTGTATGGTCCACCATCCCAGCTGCCACACATATGGACCTTTTTTTTTATCAAGAACAATTTATTCATTGATCAACACATTTTAAAATAAACAAAGCTCTTTATTAATGCCCTATTTATTGTAGGACCACTCAGCATACATGGCACAATCTCATCAGTGTTATGCGACAGCTTAAAGGAATCATCCATTAATCATCTATCATCCTATCTTGCCACTCCACTGCTCCAGCTGGGGAATTGCACCAGTGTCTCAGTAGGTTGCACTGTTTCTTCCCTTCACATGAAGCTCTGGGTCCTTGTACATCCACAGTGTCTATCAGGTTTTGTCATTGCCTCCATTCACCAGGCTCCATGTCCCCATTGCCTTGTTGACGGTCCACAAGTCTATTCTGCAACACTGGGTAGCAGGTGCACATGAGAGTGTGCAGGATGCAGCAAGCTTCCATGATGCTCCTCACAGGATGTGCCTCATGCTGCATGGTGGTGAGAAGTATCTGGAACCTGTTGGCCAGAATGCCAAACGTGTTCTCCACCACCCGCCTTGCCCTGGACAGCCTGTAGTTGAAGATCCTCTCTTCACGGGTAAGGTATCTTGAAGTGTACGGCCTCATGAGGTAGGTTCTGAGGCAGAAGGCGTCATCACCAATGATGAAGTAGGGCACATCTTGGGTGTCATTGGGTTGGGGGTCTGGACCTGGAAAACCCATGATGAGGTTGCGTTCCAGCCCATCCTTGAGGTCACTTGTGTTGTACACCTGGCCATCTGAAGCTGACCCGTTGTCTGAAGCATCGATGTAGATGAACTTGTAGTTAGTATCATCCATGGGAAAGTGGATGATACTTAAGAAGCCCTTGTAGTTGTAATAAGTTGACCCTGAGGTGGCTGGAACTTTGCAGGCCACGTGCTTCCCTTTTATGGCTCCAACAGTGTGGGGAAAGTTCCACTTCTGATACCACTCTTCTGCAAGTTTTCTCCAGCCTTTTTAAGTGGTGGGGCAGTTGAGGAGCTCTCTCATGTATTCTTCAATGATGCCCTGCACCACTTCTCTGACCATTTTGCTGATGCTGTTGTGTGGCACCCTCCATGCATACTGCAAGTTTCTGTATGTGGTTCCAGAGGCCAGGTGCCGCAGAGTCAGTGCCACCTTCAGTCCAGGTTCCAGGTTTTGAAGGAAGTTGGTGCTAGGCTTGGTCAACCTGGGTCTCAGACGCTGTACAAGATCGTCAAACATGGCTGGTAGCATCCTCATGAAGTGATGGAATGCAAGAGGGTCTTCATTCCTCAGCTCCATGATCAACTGGTCATACAGCAGACGTTTAACGGATGATAACAGACATGTAACATTTGTTGCCCATATATGTCGCGGATGTACATCGTACATGGCGGAAAGTTCATCTGCTCACAAAGTTTTGTGCAGCTCAAAACTTCTTGTGTGGATGACATCTCAGTGGACGGATGCTCGAGGGATAGAGCGTATGAAACACGTATGCAGTGAGTACACAATGGATTCATTGCGTTTTCCAATGGATGGCAAGTTTTTTTTAACGTTTTACATCTTCTTTGCATCCGTAAGTGCAGTGGGACTGGGGCTTTATTCATTGACAAAGCCGGAATCAAACAGCATGCTAAACTCTAAAACATAATGGCTGGGTTGATATATTCAGCCCATGTTTCTCAATCTTGGCAACTTGTGTGGACTTCAGTTCCCACTCTGGCTTTTTTCTACTTTCTCAAAATACCACTGCTGTCACATTCTTTCTTTCTTTCTTTCTTTCTTTCTTTCTTTCTTTCTTTCTTTCTTTCTTTCTTTCTTTCTTTCT
>BLBF01000031.1:22505485-22522435 GCA_015471245.1 Laticauda colubrina | reverse complement strand
TCTTCATACACTTTCATTACCTTTAATGAATTTAGTTCTTTTTCCATTGCCTTTTGCCAATTCTCCTGATCCTTAGCAGGATACATCCTAAGTTCATCTACACTAGTTGGAACTTTAGTTACTTGGCAAACTATACTTGCTTGATACCTATCAAGTGGTCTAGTTACACATGTAGTATGTCTAGGTATTATAGGACTTACAGGTGGACTTTCATTTATTAATTGTTCTTGATTATGTAACTCTTCCTGATCAACTATTTCCTCTTGTTCTGGTCCTATTTGCTCTTCGTGGACTTCTTCTTTAATTGGACTCTTCTTATAGCTAATCTGATCTTTCTGCCTTTTGTAGGGTTCAATAATTACTTCATTATTTAAATCTTGCTCTAATCTATTCCATCCTCCATGTTCTAGGAATTTTGCACTAGCACTGGTGTAAACTCTAGATTTATCTGGTTCCCAGAATCTATAAGATCTATGATTAGATGTATATCCTACAAAAATTAATCTTTTAGCTCTATGCTGTCCTTTGTGTCTCAGTTGTGTAGGGATATGCACCCATGCTGGTGCTCCAAATGTGTGCATGTAACTTAAATCAGGTTTTGTACCATGCCACAGTGTGAATGGTAATTCACCTGTTGTTGAATTAACAACATTATTTAATATATGATTACCACACATTATTGCTTCTCCCCATAAATTGTCAGGTAATCCTGAATCAGACATCATAGTTCGTGCCATTGATTGTAATGTTTGGCCTCTTCTCTCTATAAAGGCATTATGTTGTGGCCTATATGGTGCAGACATTTTATGTTGAATACCTAACATTCTTAGTCTGTTCTGAAATTTATTATTTGTAAATTCTGTACCATTATCTGTGATGAGAGTTACTAATTTCTTTTTAGTTTTTCTTTCAGCAAATTTTAACCAATTAAATAGATTTTGATATGTTTCAGTTTTGCTCTTCATTAAATAGCAAAACCCATATCTAGAATAGTGGTCCATTATACTTAGTATGTTGCGAGCTCCTCCTACACTTGGTTTTTTCGGACCTATTAAATCAGCAAATACTACTTCTAAAGGCTCTTTAGTAGTAAATCCATCAACTCTATTAGCCGGTATAAATCTGCTCTTACTTTGATTACAGGCATTACATTGCAAATACTTATTACAAGATTTCAAACTTATTCCCTTAGATAATTCAACAGTTTTCTTAAGCATTTTAAAATTTAAATGCCCTAGCCTTCGATGTAACAAGTGAATACACTCGTCATGAGGTTTCTTATTTTCATAAATTGTGTTAGCCACCTTTAAACCATCATCATTTAACACATATAATTCACCTCTTAAAGATGCAGTAATTCTCTTATCTTCTTTTTCAAGTATGCAGTTATCTCCCTTAAATGTAACTACATATCCTAGTTTAACCAAAATTCTAACTGAAATTAAATTAAACTTAAGTTGTGGTACATATAACATTTTTACATTCTCTTTTATAAAAGAACAATATGCTATACCTTGACCTTTAGCTTTCAGTTTCCAGCCATTGGCTAACGATATCTGCTGTGTACTCTGGGACATTTTAATAAAATTTTTGTTATCATTTGTTATACAATGGGATGCTCCACTGTCAACCACCCATAAATTATTTTTTACAGCTCCGTTAGTATACATGGCTAACTCTAAATTTTTATTTATTTTTTGATGATTTTTAGTATTCTGGCCAGCGTTCTGGCGCTTTGCCTTTTTACAAAATCTTGCCAAATGCCCTCTTCCTCCACAATTAAAACACTTTTTAATTGCTTATGCAGTAGGAGATTCATTATCTTCTTTTTGAGGTTGCTCCCTCCTTAATTCATCTCTTTCATGCCTTCTTCTGGCCTCTTCAATCAATCTGCCAGATATATCAGTTAAAGTTAAACTTTGCTTTGGCAAAATTTCAAGTGAAGTTACGTAGTTATCATAACTTTCATCAAGGGAAGATAGAATTATGTAAACTTGGTGTAGTTCAGAGAATATAAGCTCTTTCTCGTGCAATTCTTTAAAAATGCTTTGCATAGTTTTCAAATGACTCAGCATATCACCATTTGTTTGGAGATGCGTCCTGAAAAGCTTCCGTGTTAGATTTATGTGAGCACCAACATTATCTCGAACATAAATCCTCTTCAGCTTCTGCCAACAACCAAAAGCCGTTTTCTCTCCGTGGATATAAACAAGCTGTTGATCAGTTATGGTTAACCCAATTATGCAAATGGCTTGTTGATTTTTATGCATAAATTCTTCTATCTTTAGTCTGTCTTCCTCATCCTCTGGATCCCATTCTTCTACATTTGGTGGATTTTCAATTATGTTCCACAGACCTTCTCTTCGTAGAAGTAGACTACATTTTGTAGACCATGATACATAGTTTGTTCCATCCAGCTTGGATATAAGGGACAAACTTTGTAGATTGACTTGTGCCATGTTTTCTTTATGGATATAAAAATATAATTAATAAAACACAGCTGTCTGTTTACTGTAATGTATAACAACACAAACTCTCACTTTTTACATAAATCTGTTTTATCCTATTTAAACTAACTTTGCAGCCTCTGGGCCCATAACCAGTGTTAAGCCTGGGTTCCCCAACCAGGGTTAGGTAGACAAGCTAAACAGAATGTGCAGCGTTAGTCAGATAGGCACACAGATAAATGAGTGAGCTAAGCTTGTATGTTTATTAACATACAGTAAAAATAACAGATACGCTTGTGCTATCAAGAATATAGTTTATTCCAGTATAAGTTAATAGCATAGTCAAATAACAGTCCAATAGTCATGTATCATGTAGTCAGTCCATTCAGGGATATTCAGTTAGCAAAGTCCATGTAGAATATCCTATGTCAGTTCACTTACAAATCAGTCCTTTGTTGTCTCTCCCGTTCGAGCAATGCAGTCTTGATTCCAAGCAGTAATCAGGGATCATCAAAGCCAGAGTAAGCAAGCTGTAGACTTGCTACTTTTATATTGTTTTCATAACCACTCCCTTAATTGCTATTTCACAGTTAAAGCTGCAGACACTTTAACATACACTAACTATGATTCATAGTTATTATTTCACCTAAACCAGTTAGGGTAAACAATGTTATCCCTAACAAGTGAGCTCAATGAGGTGGACCTGTGGGACCGGCACCTAGAATGTGGTTTGAAAAGTAGAGCAAAGCCAGAGGTCGGTAATTTTTGCTGCAAAGAATCACAAAATCTTCTGGGTTATGCAAAAGAAGGGACACATATGTCAGTGCAATTCAGCAACATAAAATAATGAGATATAAATCAACAAGAATAGGCAAAGCATCCCTATTAGATTTTATTTACTGCTAGAATCTAATCAGAGATGCTTTGCCGATTCTAGTGCAATGACCTGCTCCATCAGGGTTAGAAGGGAGTGTGTGTATATGTGTGTCAAATACACACAGCATGGCTGTCAAAGCTCCAAAAACGGGTCAAGTATCTCTGGAGAGGCCAGTCATAAACTACTTGCTAAACAACTTGCTAAATAATTGCTAAACAACCAGCCATAAAGTAAGGACCACTTCCATTTGGTTTGGCAGTCACCTGGCCATGCCCACCCAGTCTCATGATCACCAAACCACACCTACCCCATCATGTGACCACCAAGCCATGCGCAGCCAGCAAGCCATGCCAGCCAGTCATGTGACCAGCAAGCCACGCCCACCCAGTCACATGGAAGGGGAAACATGCCCACCCAGTCACGTGACCAGAAAACCACACCCTCAAATTAGGCCATACCCACAGAAATTTGAATCCCACCCCTGAGTGGGGTGCACCGAGGATGAATTTGTAGCACCAAGAGGGCGGTGAACTGAAAAAGTTTGGGAACCACTGCTCTAAGGTATTTGAAGATAGATATTGAGTTCTTCAATGTATTTTCAACAATGAAGCATATTTTTTCACAGATGCAATAGAGTTGAAAAGGATAATCTAAACTCCTAAATCTTAAGCCCATGTCCCACTGCACCAATGGATGCAAAGAGGATGTAAAATGGACAAAAAAGCTTGCCATCCATTGGAAAATGCGATGCATAAATTGTGTACTCACTGCGTACGTGTTTCATATGCTCTATCCATCAAACAGCCGTCTGCTGCTATTTCATCCACTCAAAAACTTTTGAACTGCACAAAACTTTTTGAGCGGATGAACTTTCTGCCGCGTATGATGTACATCTGCAACACATACGGGCAATAAACATTCAACATCCGTTGTCATCCGTTACACGTCCACTGTATCCTCTTGGCATCCTCTGGCCATCCCCTCAACTCACATCCGCTGCAGCTGAAAGCGAAAAGAGGGAGGAAGCAAAAGGTACATGGAACGTCCACACAGCATTAGTAGCACGTAAATAGAAAGAGTGTAAGTGGATGCATCTCGTATATAAAGCATTAAAACAGACAAAACATTTGTATATGGGACATATCTCGGATATTTAGTATGTCTGGAGTATACCTAGAGGATGTGAAAGGACACATAGCAGAAAACCAATATTTCCTATAAAAAGGGGAAGGAAATCACCAGGATCTCACTATCAGTCCAGCAGCTGTGGTGTACAGACCTCTTCACCCTTGGTCTTGATCTTCAACAACATCCATTGATGTCCACTATGGATCATCACACACTCCTTATGGTAGCTGTCATCATTCAATACCAGAACCAAGCCCTGTTCAGACTGTTTCACCTTTTCTACACAAGGAGAAGAAGGAGACGTCCAAGAGCTGGATGGGTCCAACGATGGATCGGGAGAAGAGTGGAGTTTGGACTGTATGACAAGCAGATGGTGTAGCTGAGGAATGAAGACACTCGTGCATTCCAGCACTTAATGGATGCCACCAGCCATGTTTGACGAAATTGTAGAACATCTGAGACCCAGGTTGACCAAGCCGAGAACTAACTTCTGTCCCAGACTGGACCCTGGACTGAAGCTGGCACTGACTCTGCGCCACCTGGCCTCTGGAACCACATACAGAAACATGCAGTATGCCTGGAGTGTGCCACACAACACCATCAACCAAGTGGTCAGAGAAGTGGTGCAGGCCATCATTGAAGAATACATGGGGGAGCTCCTCAACTGCCCCACCACTGAAGAAGGCTGGAGGAAAGTTGCAGAAAAGTGGTATCAGAGGTGGAACTTTCCCCACACAGTTGGAGCCATAGATGGGAAGCACATGGCCTGCAAACTTCCAGCCAACTAAGGGTCCTCTTATCACAACTACAAGGGCTTCTTCAGTATCATCCTCTTTGCCATGGTTGATGCTGACTACAAGTTCATCTACATTGATGCTTCAGGCAACGGGTCAGCTTCAGATAGCCAGATATACAACGCCAGTGACCTCAAGGATGGGCTGAAATGCAACCTCATCATGGGTTTTCCAGATCCAGACCCCCTACCCAATGACACACAAGATGTGCCCTACTTCATCATGGGGGATGATGCCTTCTCCCACAGAACCTACCTCATGAAGACCTACAGTTCCAGATACATCACCCGTGAAGAGAGGATCTTCAACTACAGGCTGTGCAGGGCAAGGCGGGTGGTGGAGAACGCCTTTGGCATCCTGGCCAACAGGTTCCAGGTACTTCTCACCACCATGCAGCATTGCCCAGGGACTGTGAGGAGCATCATGGAAGCTTGCTGCATCCTGCACACTCTCATGCGCACCCGCTACCCAGTGTTGCAGAACAGGCTTGTCGACCATCAACAAGGCAATGGGGACATGGAGCCTGGTGAATGGAGGCAAGGCCAAAACCTGATCGACACTGAGGATGTGCAAGGCCCCAACAGAGCTTCATGTGAAGGGAAGAAGCAGTGCAACCTCCTGAAACACTGGTGCAACTCCCAAGCTGGAGCAGTGGAGTGGCAAGACAGGATGGTAGATGCTTAATTGATGCTTCCTTGAGCCTGTCTCATAACACTGTTGAGATTGTGCAATGTATGTTGAATGGCCCTCCAATGAATAGGTCATTAATAAAGAGCTTTGTTTATTTTGAAATGTGTTGATCAATGAATAAATTGTTATTGATAAAAAAGGGCCATATGTGTGGCAGCTGGGAGGGTGAACCATACAGTCCCACTATGCTTGCATTGGAGGTTTATCAATCCGACAGCTATCCTTACCCATCCCACAACTATCCTTACCCATCCCACAAGCATGCAAAGGCTTAACCCTTTTTTCAAAGTTTTCACCAAGACTTTATGAAGTAAAAAAAATGAACCAATTGTGTGAAGCAAAGATAACCTTTATTAATAACTGTCTGAAGTGAACTGTATGACTTTATTAAAAAAGCAAAATGAACCAAGTAAAGTGTCTGAAGCAAAGATAAAGTGATCAGGTAACAACTCAGTCTCTGGCACTATTCTCAGTCACTCTGAGGCATGTCCATGGTCTCAGCTGTCGAGCGGCCAGGGACTGTGGAGGTAGCTATGGCTGGAGTGCTGGTCTGAGACTCCATTGGGGTGCCTGGCCCCGAGAGTACAACAGGGGATGGTGTGTGCAGGAAGCTCTCAGAGAGCTGATTCAGTCCCGTGAGGTTGAGAGGCCCTTCATCAAGTACCTGGGATGTGAGGCCCAGGACTGATGACAGATGTTCTGACAAAGGGCTTGGCTGTGGGGTGGAGGAAGGAGGAGTGTAGTGGGGCTGTCTGGTCTGCAGCTGGGTCAGGTGAGGCGTCTGTGGCATGCGATGTACCTGGGCCTGAACTGGGAAGGGCTGCCTCTACTGTGGGATGTCCTGGTACTCGTAGCCTTGGTAGGTGAGGGGCTGTTGAAAGCTGTGGAAGGGCTGTGACATTCCCTGGGGTGGAGGAGCAGTCCTGGAGTGGGTCAGAGCAGGTTCAGCTGGGCCTGGAGGGTGGTGCAGCAGTGCTGTGATCTTCTCCTTCATCACCTGGTACTGGGCCTCGGGCAAGTTCATGAGGGTCTGGCTCACGTACGTGATGAAGGGCTTGCGGTTCGAGGATGGTATGTCGCTGTGGACCAGCTGAGAGAGAAGATCTGTGCTGGTTTTGATTGTGTCCCTGATCTCCAAGAGGACAGTGTGGCTCTGGCCCTCCAGTCTGCCTCTCTGCCTGCTTTCTGTGGAGGTGGAGGTGGGGGTGGGGGTGGGTTGGTCTCTGGCTGCTGCTTCTTCTTGCTCCATTTGAGACAGGGGATCCTCCATGTCCTCTAGCATGGGGAGTGCAACTGTTGGGGGGGTCTCTGCCATGGGGCCCTCCAAAGACACCTGTCTGGACACGGTTGCTGTCTCCTGGCTGGAAGAGGTCTGGCTGTCTGTGGGCTGTCTGAGGGAGAGGGTTGACAGAGGGGCTGCTCCTCAGTGGTGGACCTCACCCTCCAAGAAGCTGCACTTGGCCATGACGTACATCTCCCGGTCAGTGAGCTTGACAGCGGCCTGTCCAGATTTCTTCAGGTGCAGCTTGCCATACCAGGTGTGCATGTGCTTCCACCATCCCAGGAGTACATCTGCAGTGTAACCCAGGCTCTCTGCCTTGTCTCTCTATGCTGCTTGCTTTCTCTTGGTGTCGCGATAGAGTCTGTGGCCCTTTCTCCAGAGGTACTCGTTCTCCCTCAGCCATTCCAGCACCTCCTCCTCATGGTCCTTGGAAATGGAGTACTGTTTCCTCTCTCCCTTCTCCTTGCCTTGCCTCTTCCTCCCTCTGGCAGGGGCTTCAGGGCCTTCAGCAGCAGGGCTTTGAGGGCCTTGGGGCTGGTCCACCACAACAGCAGCAGTAGCAGTAGCACCAGCAGTAGCACCAGCAGCAGCAGAAGAAGCACCAGCAGCAGCACCAGCAGCAGCACCAGCAGCAGCAGGAGGAGAAGCACCAGCAGCACCAGCAGCACCACAAGGAGAAGCAGCAGCAGCAGCACCACCAGCAGCACCACCACCAGCAGCAGCACCAGCAGCTTCAGAGTCAGTGCCAGGGGGTGGGATGGTGGTTCTGCCCTTCTTGCCAGGAAGTAGGCACAGGCTTCCTCTTCTTTCCTGACTGAGGAACCATGGTGTTCTTTCTAGATGTCTCTGGCAGCACGTCTTTCCTCTGAATGCTGACTGCTTGTCAGCGGCATCCTTTTATATCCACAGAGCTGACGCAATTCATCCTCCCCGCATGCGGAGTGAATGCTTTGCATCTGCTATGCATCCGCTATGCATCCTATATGCGTCTGTGATGCATCCGCGTCATCCGCTATGCATCTGGTCCTTCCACTACGCGTCTGCTTCGCTATTCTCCCCTGGAAGCCCTGCGGATGTGTCATCCGCTTCCATCCGCTTCCATCCGCTAGGCTTCCTACGAACATCTGCTTACCATCCTCTCCACGTACTACCCCAGTCCATTCCTTTCCGTTGTTTTCCGTTCTGTTTTTGCAAATTTTCACCACTTTTTAGAGTGGATAACAATGGATGGAGCCACCCTCGAAATTTTGCTCATCTGCAGTGTCCTTTTTGCATACGTTTTGCATCTGTCGGCCAGTGTGACCTAGTCTTTACCTCCTGCTCAAAGGAATCAGGACTGACTTCAAAGAAATAAGTTGTTAAGTGGGCCCATGGCAGGACACATCAGGAGCAGGTAAAACCTTTTATTTAGCGGTTCGAAGAAAAAGCTACTGATGGGATTTTATTTCTCCTGCCAGTGGCTGGTCCAATGAGTGGAGTCTGGCAGCAGACTCAACTCATGTGACCATATAAGGCAATACTTAACACCCCTCCCCTCCTAGTTATTGTCTATCCAATCTGTGCCCACATACTGTAGTCAATCTGTAGTCACATAGGTAGGCGGATCTTCATGGGGTGCAACTAGACCTGTGCACCTCACTTGTTCCTGAGATGGTGGCCCATGCTCCGTTCCCTGCCTGTGGAACAGTCTCAAAGTTGTCTTGCGATGCAGCAGAGCCCATTGTGCTTGAAGCTTCAGAATTACCCTGCAGGACCTCCTCTTCTAAAGCTAAGTGTTCCCATGCTCTGTTTGGGTTGGAGACTAGGTAGTTACCTCTTTCAGTGTGTTATGCAGGTAGGGTCTTTGCTAGGGCCAGTTCTGTTGGTGGGTATCAGGCTTCTGGCTGGTTGTCTGTGGTAGGCACCTGGCCTCTGATCTGGTCAATATGCCTGTCCCACAACTTTCCTTCTTCTGTCTCCACCCTGTATGACCTGTATGACCTGGGACTGGTGACTCCTATAACTTTGGCCAGCCCCAAGGTTGGTCCCCCTGTATATTTATGGGCATAGACCTTAGGCCAGAGAGCAAACAGGACTCGCTGCGGCTTTAGTCAGACAGGAACTATGTTGGAGTCTTGATTAAATGAGATTGGGGTCCCCGTATACTTGCCCAGTTTGTCACTGAATATGACAAACTGAAGTCGTGCTCCAGTACTACGAGGTTATCGGCCCAGGGAGAAGGGGTTGGTCTCCACAGCGTGGATGTCGCTGATGTGGATCTGGAGAGATTTGAACCACTCTCTTTCCAATAGGCTTAGCAGGTCTCGGTCTACTATGGTGAGTGGTAAGGTCCCTTGGAACCAGCTGTGTTCTATGTGGACTGGTTTCCGGACCAGGACAGGTATGCGGTAGCCTTGGTAGTCCTTCAGAATGATCTTTTGGGGCTCCAGCTGGTTGCACCGTATATGGGGCTGTAGTCTCCTAAAGGTGTCTCACGAGATCATGGATATGTAAGACCCTGAGTCTACTTCCATCTGGCAGGGGTTGCCTTCAATGATCACAGTGGCCATAATTTTTTTGGCCTCATAAGCATCTGTTTGCATCACTTGGGTTTGAGCATAGCCAACAAAAGTGAAGTGCACTTCTTCTTCCCTGGCATTGTCTCTTTTTAAAATTTCTCACCAGGGTTCTTCCGGCCTCCCCTTCATGGCCATATTGTCTGGTGGGGGAGGATGCTCTCCTGGCTTGCTTGTTGGTCAGATGACTGGATCAGCATATTTCTGAGATGTATCCCCTAAAATCACAATGCCTGCATATAGTGTCTTTAAAGCAGCATGCCAAGCGGTGGTGATTTCCTCCGCAATCTCCACACTGCTTTGTCCCTTGCTTCCCTTCTGGCTTACTGGACTTCATCTTGTGTATTTCTTCATCATCCTCATTGCTGGCCTAAGAGACTGAGGTGTCTGGATTCACACTGCGGTTGACCTGGATGGCATGTACCTTTCTGGTCCCCTTGATCTGTGCAGCAGAGCTGTCTGAGGATTCCACAGCTCATCGATTGCTTCCTTGAAGGAGACATCTTCTCGAGCCAACAGTCACTTTTGTAGGGTTTGGTCTCTCATTCTGAGGATGAGCCAGTCTCGAATCATGCTCTCAGTATCTGGGAACCTGCAGTTCTTTGACAGCTTTCGAAGGGCAGCCACAAAGGTGTTTATTGTCTCTCTGTCCCTCTGGCTTCACATATAGAATTCATGGCGGTTGGCCGGGTAGGATAAGGAAGGGTCAAAATATTCCTTCAATGCTCGCTGAAGTTCATCCCAGGACACACTGTGCAGATCGTTGGCCACAAGGGCATTTGCCATCTTGTAGAGTTCCGAGTAATAGTACGTTAGGAACAGGGCTCTCTTCTTTGTGTCGGGGGTGGCCTGGAGTCCATTGACTTCTAGGTATAGGTTGAATTGGCCCATGTAGGAGGACCACTTCTCCTTGGCCGGATCGTAGGGAATTGATATTGGGCAGTGTCTCTATGTCTCTATGTTGCCTATACATTTTAATATATTGTTGGTATCTGTCTTCATCTTTCTCCTATGGATCAGATAACGCTTTATTTCAAGTCTTTTAATCACCATATGAATTCTAGAATCTTGGAAGATAAAGTCTGTTACTATTTCATATTATTATAATTAATTACTATAGCAATATAGTAATAACTGTAATTACTATTACTGGATACCAATACCATTTGGGCTGGTATTGCCTGTTTGCTTACATTTTGTTTGTGTTGGAAGGAATATCTGTCTGGTTTAGCTCTACCTGGGAAAAAGACATTAGAAATAAAATGGAGGCTGGAGGCTAATTGGAAAGAGGGTCCATTTATTGATGAAGCAAAACCACCAACCAGATGTGCTTCTGTGACAGCTGACCAAATGGCTGAACAGGTGGATGGATCTTTATAGTTTCTGTAACTTTGAAATTTGGGATTTGTGCAATATGGGCTTTCTGTTTCTAAAAATGTGTTGAGTAATTCCTATTTTGGCTAACGGCTTTAGTCCTGTGTTGGATTTTTGGGTGAGGAGCTGCTAATCCTACCTACCATTCTAATCCTACCATTTTGCTTTGCTAGATGTCATACTTTGCTGCAAGAAGGTTCAAAATATTCTGTCTTGAATGGATTTCTGCCAGCAGTATTTGCTTTCCTTATGAATGGAGCCATCTAGATCAGGAGTGTCAAACTCGCATCTAGGCCATACTGCTAGGCTGTCTTCTGCTATGGGCTATTAAGAAAGACTAGGGACTGCTTTCTGCCTCTAAAAACATGTTTTTCCATTTCTTCTTTAAGGAAATACAACATTCTGCCTTTTTAAATATTTCCCAAAATATGTCATTCTTCTGGGAATGGGGTGTGTGTGCTTCCTACATTTGTTTTAACTGAACTGTAAATTATTTTCTGCATCCTCTTTCATATTCAACAAGAGATTCCTGGAGTCTTCCTTGCTTCCAACTTTCAAAGTGGTTTCAAGCTATAGAAATTATTGAAGATTTTCTCAGCAAATTTAGTCAAATAGGACAAATTAAGTTTCTGTAATTGAAATTAATTAGATTAATTACAGGAACAAGTGATAAGTGTGCAAAAAAATTTAAATATTTTTTTTTTTTTTGCTTTTAAAAATGTGCATTCATCATTCTTTTCTTCAGAGGAAGCCTACTCAAGGCTTTTCATACCACACATATGTTTGTATGGCCACAAACATATATTAAGAAAAAAAGGATTGATAAATGTATACGTTGTTCTCTAAGATGAAATAGTAGAATCTGGAAATGCAGAAGAGTAGATAAAGATACAAAAATAACAAGCTGAAATGGGAGCAGTTACTGCCAGAACACTTATCAAACCAAATCTTTAGAAAAAGGAGCTTACACCCTCATGCTATGAGATTGTCCTTTTTTTTTTGTTTTTGCTGTAAACAACTCCACAAATTCTCTCTCTCTTTTTTTTTTTTTCAGGCACTATAATCTCCTTGAGAAATTTTGCCTGGCTTAACAAAAGTCTCTTGCCTTTCCTTGAAATTACTTAAAATGTTGTTGATATTTAATGCAGGGAAATAAAAAAACAAGTCTCATAGAATTTGGATTTTTTTTGAACTGTAAATAACTAGATGCTAATTTAAAAAAACAAAAAGGATAGGGAAGCCTACAGACACAAGCAACTGAGCAAGAAACATAAAGAAGAATTCTAAGAGCAATCATAAAATCAATCCCATGCTCCTCACATCTGTTTTTATGAGTCTTAACCTTCCCTATCTTACTTCATCTCTCTGTCCAATATATTGCTTAAGGCCCTGTCCCATTGCACTTACGGATGCAAAGAGGATGTAAAACGTTAAAAAAAGCTTGCCATCCATTGGAAAATGCTATGCATCCGTTGTGTACTCATTGCATATGTGTTTCATACGCTCTATCCGTCAAGGATCCGTCCACTGCAATTTCATCCGCACAAGAAGTTTTGAGCTGCACAAAACTTTGTGAATGGATGAACTTTATGCCGTGTATGATTTAAATCCGTGACATATGAGCAACAAACGTTCTATGTCCATTTATCATCTGTTAAACGTCTGCTGTATCCTCTCTGCATCCTCTGGGCATCCTCACAATTCACATCCTCTGCAGCTGAAAACGGAAAGAGGGAGGAAAGAAAGGGTACATGGAACGTCTATACATTGTTAGTAGCACGGAAATAGAAAGGATGCGTTTGCATCCGATATACATCTGCACGGCATCCCCTTTCTTTCCTTTAGGCATACGTGATGCATCTGCTTCATCCGCTATGCGTCCGCTTTGAAATTCTCCCTCAGAACCCCTTCAGAGGTGTTATCCGCTGTCATCCGCTAGGCTTCCTATGAACATCCGTTTAACATCCCTGCTACATACTACCCATGTCCGTTCTTTTCCATTCTGTTTATGCAAATTTTCACCACATTTTGAAGTGGATGACAACAGATGGAGCCACCCCCGAAATTTTGCTCATCCGCTGTGTCCTTTATGCATACGTTTTGCATCCGTCGGCCAGTGGGACCTAGCCCTTAAGAGTGAAAATGGTCTCATTCCTCTTATATGCATAATAACTTTAATTCACTTTTTTTTTTTTGGCGGGGGGAGGGGGCTGCTTTTAACTCAGATTCTTTTTATTCCTGGCAATTATCTGGATTAGTCCCTGCAGTTTTCTTTAGGTGGTTTTGCCTTCTTTCCAGAGCTGAGACATAGAGTCTGACCCAAGGTAATCCAGCTTGGTGGGTTTTTTTTTTTTTTTTTTTTGCCTAATGAGGGAATAAAACTCATAGTCTCCTGGTTTTTAGTCCAGTGCCTTAATCATCACTACACCAAATTGGTTGGCTCATTTCACATGAAGATAGGCCAAGTTAAAAGTTCCTTGTCAGAAACCATACAAGCATTATAGACTGTTAATATAAACATGGAATATGAGGCACAGATTGGGATATTTTTTTCATAACTTTTAATTACTACTTTGTAAATGCTGCCATTAGACAAAGTGATGAGGTGGCCTAGAGGTGGAGCTCCTGCCTCACAATCAGAAGGCTGTGAGTTCAATCCTAGGTAGAGACAAATATATCTGCTGAACAAAGCTCCATATTGGTGACAGGAAGGGCATCCACCATTAAACACAGTGTTAGCTCCATTCAGTTACCCGGACTCTACCCCTCAAAGGGCTATGGGGTTGTTAAAAGAAGATGATGAAATACTGCCATTAAATAGTTGGTTTCTTAGGCTTGTAAGTAAAACATTATGTAAAAAGAATATAAATTATAAAGTACAATATTATTGGGAGATAATGTGGCACTGGTTTATTTTTAGGAAACATTTTGTTGATTATTAACTATCTCTTCAGAGCGGGGAGGGGGAGAGTACAACCAAACATGGAAAATTATTGGAAGTCCTCCCAATACAATATATCCCTGGATTAGCAATTTTGTGAATGATTGTAGATTAAATAGGAAATAGCTCAGAAGAACTGAAGGAAGAGCTGCCACAGTATCAAGACAATGATCAGATAAGTGGGACTTGAGTGCCTTCCATGAAACTAATTTGAGAAAACACTGTAGATAAGGCTCTCCATAATTCACATGAAGACAAGTGAAGAATGACAAAACTCATTCAGACTTGATTTTGTTACTATAGCTGTTACAATAAAAATTGTCCTGACTTCTGTATCTTAAAAAATATGAAAAATCTTGTGATTCATAATGTTATTTTAAGATTTGCACTCGGATTGCAAGGATGGCTTAATTAGCCTTCTCACATTAATGCCAAACATTATTATTTCTGAATTCACAAACCAACATTTCCCTCTCATGAAGCAGATTCTAACAGGGTAGCCTTTGAATCTCAAGACAGTCTAAATCATTTAGATAACAATATTTATTTCCAGACCCCTTGCTGAGGAGTCACTCTTTTAAAAAAGGGGAAATTGCTGGAATATATACAATAAAGTTAAAGCCCCTGTCACACTGCACCAACGGATGCAAAGAGGAAGTAAAACGGACAAAAAAGCTTGCCGTCCGTTCGAAAACGTGATGTACTCACTGCCTCCGTTTTGCTCCCTCTCTATCTCTCCAGCATCCGTTTATGGACATTTCATCCGCTCCAAAAGTTTTAGGCTGCTTAAAACTTTTGCGCGGAAAATGTATCCAGTTCGTCCGTTCTGCATCCACTACGCATCTGCTATATCCGCTTGGCGTCCGCTGCGAATCCGCGCAACTCGCATCCGCCCGGACGCAGGGAGGAAGTGGAACGGATGCAGAACGGATGCAGAAGGGATGCAGAACGGATGCAGAAGGGATGCAGAACGGATGCAGGATGGAAACAAAGCATTTAAAGCGGAAAAAACGTTCGCAGAGGGGATCTATCTCAGATATTAAGGATGTCTAGAGGATGCCTAGAGGATGCCTAGAGGATGCCGAGAGGATGCCTATAGGATGCCTAGCGGAAAACCTATACTGCCAATAAAAAGGGGGAGCAACTCGCCTGCTTCGCACTTTCAGCCCAGCAGCCCAGCAGTGCAGACCTCTGCAGCCTTCATCTGCCTCTTCCTCTTCCACAGCATCCAGTCATGTCCACCATGGATTGTGACAAAGTCCTTTTGGCAGCCACCATCCTTCTGCAACACTGCAAAACCATCTACAGTCTCTGTGAACTCTACTACGGGAAGAAAAGGAGGCACCCAAAAAAAGTCTGGCTCCGAAGATGGTTTGCCAGAAGAGCGCAGTACGTACTGTACGACAAGCTGATGGTGGAGCTCAGGAGCGAAGACCCTCGGGCGTTCCAGAACTTCATGAGGATGCCTCCAGCCATGTTTGACGAAGTTGTGCAGCGCCTGACACCCAGGTTGACCAAGACAAACACCAACTTCCGGCCCAGCCTGGAACCTGGGCTCAAGGTGGCACTCACTCTGCGCCACCTGGCCTCAGGGACCACCTACAGGAGAATGCAGTACGGCTGGAGGGTGCCACCCAGCACCATCAGCTTTGTGGTCAGAGAAGTGGTGCAAGCCATCATCGAAGAATACAAGGAGGAGCTCCTCCAGTGCCCCTCCACTGAAGAAGGATGGAAGAAAGTTGCAGAGCAGTGGTATCAGAAGTGAAACTTCCCACACACCGTTGGAGCCATCAATGGCAAGCATGTGGCCTGCAAAGCTCCAGCCAAGTCGAGGTCCACTTATCAGAACTACAAGGGTTTCTTCAGCATCATCCTCTTCGCCATAGTCGATGCTGACTACAAGTTCATGTACATCGATGTTTCAGGCAACGGCTCATGTTCAGATGCCCAGGTATACAATGTCAGTCACCTCAAGGAGGAGCTGGAATGAAACCTCATGGTGGGCTTCCCAGATCTAGACCCGCTGCCCAACGATACGCAAGATGTGCCCTACTTCATCGTGGGGGATGACGCCTTTTCCCTCAGAACCTACCTCATGAAGCCCTACACCTCCAGATGCCTCACCCGTGAAGAGAGTATCTTCAACTACAGGCTGTCCAGGGCAAGGCGGGTGGTGGAGAACGTCTTTGGCATCCTGGCCAGCAGGTTCCAGGTACTTCTCACCAACATGCAGCATAGCCCAGAGACCATGAGGAGGATCGTGGAAGCTGGCTGCATCCTGCACAATCTCATGCGCACCCGCTACCCAGTCTTGCAGAACAGGCTCATGGACCTCCAGCAAGGCAAAGGGGACATGGAGCCTGGGGAATGGAGGCAAGCGCGAAACCTGATCAACACTGAGGATGTGCAAGGGCCCAACAGAGCCTCACGTGAGGCGAAGAAGCAGTGCAACCTCCTGAAACACTGGTGCAACTCCCCAGCTGGAGCAGTGGAGTGGCAAGACAGGATGGTAGATACTTACTGGATGCTTCCTTCAGCCTGTCTCATCACACGGATGAGATTGGGCCATGTATGTTGGGTTGGCCTACAATGAACAGAGTGTTTAATAAAGAGTTCTGTTTATGTTGACATGTGTGGATCAATGCTTACATTGTAATTGATAATGAAGGGCCATAGGGGTGGCACCTGAGAGGGTGGACCATACAGTCTCACTATGCTTGCACTGGAGGTTTATCTATCCCACAGCTATTACCCATCCCATAGGTATCCCTGCCCATCCCACAGGTATCCCTCCCCATCCCACAGCTATCTTAACCCATCCCACAGGTATCCCTTCCCATCCCACAGGTATCCCTTCCCATC
>BLBF01000031.1:22438100-22505475 GCA_015471245.1 Laticauda colubrina | reverse complement strand
CCCATCCCGCTGCTATCTTTACCCATCCCACAAGCATGTAAAGGCTAAACCATTTCTAAAAGTTTCCACCCAGACTTTATAGAAAAAAATTAATGAAGCAAGTGAGTGAAACAAAGATAAATTTTATTAATAACAAGCTGTAAAATAAACATGACCCAAGTCAAGTGTCCAAATAAAGTCCACAAATATCCAGGCAGCCAGTCTCTGGCACTCCTCTTGGTCAATCGGAGGTGTGTGCCCAGGCTAAGATTTTAGGGAGCAGGTGCTGTGGAGGTGGGTGCTGCTGCAGTGCTGGTCTGAGGTGTTATTGGAGTGCCTAGCCCCGAGAGGACAACAGGGGACAGTGTGTTGAGGAAGGTGTCGGACAGCTGGCTCAGCCCCGCGATGCTGAGAGGTCCTTCCTCCATGCCATGGGGTGTCAGCCCCAGTACTGAGAACAGATGTACTGAGGCCGGGCTTGGCTGTGGGATGGAGGAAGGAGCAGTGTAGTGGGGCTGCCTGCTCTGCAGCGGGGTGAGGACTGTCGAGGTTGGCATCGGTGGCATCATTGGAACCGGTGGCAGCGGTGTCGCCCGATGACTCTGCGCCTGCATCTGTAAGGGCTGCTGTCTGTGCTGCTGGACCTCCGGGTAGCTATAGCCCTGGTAGGTGAGGGGGTGTGGGAAGCCTTGGTACAGGAGGGACATCACCTGGGGTGGAGGAGCAGACCTGGACTGGGTGGGAGCAGGTGCCTCTGGGTCTGGAGGGTGTTAAGCAGCAAGTTGATCTTCTCCTTCACCACCTGGTATTGGGGATCCGCCATCTCCTTCAGGGTCTGGTTCACATAATTGAGGAAGGGCTTGCGGTTGGAGGAGGAGGATTCGATGGGGACCAGCTGAGAGAGGAGACCTATGCTGGTGCGGATGGTGTCCCTGATCTCCACCAGGACCTTGTGGCTCTGCCCCTCCTGCAGTCCGGCTCTCTGCCTTACTGTGGTGGCGGAGGTGTGGGTGGATGCGGCTTCGGCAGCGGTGGACTCGATGTCTCCTTTCTCCCACAACACCAGGGAGTCCTCATCGCTCTCCACCACACTTTCAACACCTGCCCGGGGGTTCTCCACCGTGGCACGCTCCACAGATACCTGCATGGAGACAGGCACTGACTCTCGGCCGCCAGAGGACTGGCTCCCAGCAGGCTGCCGGAGAGAGAGTGTAGAGATTTGGGCTCCTGGTGCTCCTCGGTGGCGGACCTCACCCTCCAGGAAGCTGCACTTGGCCATGACGTAGTTCTCTCTGTCTGTCAGCTTAACCCTGGCCTGGCCAGATTTTTTGCGGTGCAGCTTCCCGTACCAGGTGTGCATGTGCTTCCACCAGCCGACGAGCACCTCCGAAGTGTAGCCCAGACTCTCCGCCCTCTCTCTCCAAGCAGCCTGCTTCCGCTTAGTGTCCCTGTACAGCCGGTGTCCCTTCCGCCACAGACAGTCATTCTCTCTCAGCCACTCCAGCACCTCATCCTCATGTGCTTCCTCGATGTAATACTGCCTCCTCTCCCATTGTTGCATACGCCTCTTCCTCCCTTTGGCAGGACCAGATGGGCCCTCATCAGAGGGGCTTCCAGGTTGTAGGAGCTGCTCCTCCACACCAACAGCAGCAGCAGCAGCAGCAGCAGCATCACCAGCAGGATCATAATCAGCAGCAGCAGCAGCAGCATAATCACCAGCAGAATCGTAAGCAGCAGCAGCAGCAGCAGCAGCAAGACCAGGATGAGCAGCAGCAAAGTAAGCACCAGCAGCAGGGTCAGCAAGACCAGGATCACGAGCAGGACCAGCAGGACCAGGAGCAGCTTCAGCAGAGTACGCAGCAGAAGCACTACTGCCAGGAGCAGGTACAGCAGAAGCTCCAGCAACAGAAGAGCGAGCTCAAGCAGCAGAAGCCCCAGCAGAAGCAGAGTCAGGGGCATGGGACGGAAGGGTGGCCCTGTCCCTCTTGCCAGGGATGGGGGCAGGTTGCTGAGACTTTCGCTTCTTCCCCATGGTTGTGGGGTTGCTGGCTGGCAGGGAGGCTGGCAGGAAGGCTTGCAGTCACCAAGGCTGGCAGGAAGGCTGGCACCAAGGCTGGCAGGAAGCCTGGCAGGAAGCCTGTTAGGAAGCCTGGCAGGAAGGCTCGCAGGAAGGCAGGCACCAAGGCTGGCAGACAGACTGGCTGGCAGGGAGGCTGGAAGGCAGGCTGGCAGCAAGGCTGGCAGGGAGGCTGGAAGGCAGGCTGGCAGCAAGGCTGGCAGGGAGGCTGGAAGGCAGGCTGCCAGCAAGGTTGGAAGGGAGGCTGCCCAGGAGGCTGGGAGGCAGGCTTGGAGGCAGGCTGGCAGCAAGGCTTGCAGGCAGACATGCAGGCAAGAACTCTGAGGTATCCAGCAGCAGGTCTTTCCTCGGAATGCTGGCCACGTGTGAGCTGCTTCCCTTTATATCCAGGGGGCTTGCGCAATGCATCCCCCCCCACATGCGCAATTAACACCAGGCATCCGTTAGGCTTCCACTTTGCATCTGCTAGGCTTCCGCTCTGCATCCGCTTCATCCGCTGTGCATCCGTTCTGCATCCGCTTTTTCCATTCCACGTCCGCTTCGCTGAGGCCCCCCAGAAGCCTAGCGGATGCGCCATCCGCTTCCATCTGCTGTACTTCCGTTCCGCATCCGCTTTGCATCCACCCTGCGTCCTCCCCACTTCCGTGTTGTCCACTCCAATTATGCAAATTTTCGCCCCTTTTGAGCGCGGATACAACAGATGTAACATTTTTCTCTTCCATTGTGTCCTTTTTGGATCCGTTGGGCAGTGTGACACGGCCTTAAGTTTAGGCATGTTTTGTGTCAGGTATCTGAAATAATCATCAATTGCATCCATCCAGAATAGCCAGAATGCCATAAAGGAGAGCATTACAAATCTATTCCCACTGACAGTTGATTGTTATACTACTTGTACTTTTGAGGTGCGATTCTAAATTCACTATCCAGAATAATATCTTACCTGATGAAGAGGAATGTACTCATCCTTCTCTGCAACAATGAAAAATGTGGGATTTTTCAGGTTGAAATTGTCCTCCATTAAACTGACAGATCCTAAAATATATTTGACCAAAAGCTATATTAAGCATCGGCATTTTTTTTATTAATATTTGCTTCACCTTGTAGGGCTAACACACATTGTCACCACCTTTTAATGTGCCAAACATTTTGACATTTACAAGTTACTCACCAAATAATTAACAGTTTTTATCTTATAAATTCAGATGCTTAGCTAATACATTAAATTTGTAATGCTTCAGGAAGAAAGAATCCTGTTGCTGACCCAGAATTGTTGGGACTCTTCAAGAGATTGAGCTTTCTTAATCAAAACTAAAAGTAAAGCAAACTTGATGTTTAGTAGCAATTTATACTAGTTAAAATAGTTTTGGCCTTTTTACACAGCCTCAAGCTCCTGTCCTCATAGTGATAGGAGGTAAAAAAAATGGCTTTTCTCCAAAAGTTTGAGAATACTTGAAATGAAGCAGCATATGGATTATTCATATAGCAATAAAATATATTTATATATGCTACCTTTCCTTAATTAGTTTAATTTTAGTGAGCTTCAGAGTTTAGCAAATACTACATACTAAATATTGTCATATATTAAGTGTTGTTGCCCCGTTGCAGCTATCACCGTGAAGCTCTATTGTATGAAACCTCTGAAATCCTGCTGTTAAATAATCAGATATTAAATATAAATATTGACTGAAGGTTACATTCAGATACAATATATTCAGCTGACAATTTTTCACTTCGGAGTTTCACTTGGAAGTACAACAGTATTTCCTGATCCTACATATACCATGGAAATCCATCACTAATCATGCTGATAATGCAAGCATTAATCTGTTCTCTGATTGTTCAAACAGTAATCACTGTAATAAAGATATCATTAATGTCATTAGGTCATTGTAAAAAGACTTCCCATCTGAGAGTTGCCTGGAAATAACTTTATCCCATTCCATCAAAAATAATGAACCACTATATTAAAAAATTAGCAGCACTAAATGAGAACCAGTGGAAATCCAGATAAGTTTAAATCTAATTCTCCAGGGTCAATCATCCCAAAGTGTTCAAAGCCCTCTTTTGTGTCAAAGACCCTCTATTGTCTGTTTCCATAAATACTTTAAAAAGAGTTATCAGTTATAAATTATCATAAAACGTGCTTATAGGAATGATTTAGATTGGTTTTATAAAAAATCACAACAAAACTTAAATGGACTGTTCCTATCAAAAAATAAAATAATAAAATAAAAATCTCTATGAAGTTGATTCTGATTCCTAGTGACACTTTTGTGAATAGCTAGGCCATTTCCTTGCATACTTATAATATATTGGTCTGTGTTACTATTGCCCTTTGGACAAGATATTACATAAATGCATGTCCTTTATTAGCTAGGTTATGTTTTGTTGTTGCAGTCACATATTTGCTACTAAGCTCTTTTATTTTATATTTTTACATTGCAATATATATATTTTAAAAATCATATTTATATTGGCCTTGATTGTTTCATGTAGAAAAGTTAGTACCCACTGACTAGCGATGACAATCAGTCTCTTTCAAGTAGGACCAAGTCTGAATACATTGTTCAAAATGTAATTAGTTATAATAATATGCATAAATAAAGCACTGCAATTGGTCATTGCATTTTGGCAAATTTTATAGGCAGTAGACAATAACATTTTCATGGTGACACATCATCCAAATTTAAAAAGCATGAGATTTCATGAGACTTACATTCTGTAAACTTTAATATTGAGACTGTACATGAAAACATCATTTCATATTGTCAATAAAAATCCCATAAAATTGCAAGTGAGGCAATGGAAAACTAAGATGTCTCCAGAGTAGCAGAAACAATGATATTGGCCAAGACTGAAAAACTGGTGGTGACCCAGTTCTAAAAAACAAACCTCTCCAGAAAAGGAGAGGATGATAGATTGCTCACTATTATTTATGGAAGTAAAGATGGCTATTCCTATTACAGGATAATGGTTAAGTCCAAGTGCCATAGACAAGAAAAGCTTATCAAAGTCTTCACCATGGAGCAGCATTTGAGGATTCTGGTTCATCGATTTCACTTTTGAATTTACAATTATTTCACAGTTAAAGGAAAACTTCCAAGCAATAAGTTTGAACAAAAAATCCACTTTGTAAGTAAAACTTCATCTTCAAAAAAAGAAAAATGAAATAACAGTTTGAAGAACAAATAAGACTTTAACTTAAGATAGTTTTAAATGGACTTAGGGACCAGAAGAATTTAAAATATTGGAAATTATGATATTTAAAAAATAATAATATAGTAAGATAAATAAAACAATTATCTTTGTGGGAACCTGAATGGTTCCCACAAAGGGGAAGAGATAATTCCCACTAGCAGGAAAGAGACAAATTTCTGAGATTTTATAGCATTTGGATATTAGAGGGGCAGGGAAATAAAGAGAGAAAGAGGATCTATTTTTATTTGGATTCAAAATAAAAGTACTGAAATTCAAAAAATGACAAAAATGACAAAGATATGATACTGGAGACATTTCAAAAGATCTTTGAAGAGTTGGGAGAGAAGTCAACAGTTAAAATGAAAACAGTAATTACTATACATAAAATATTTATTATAATATATACATTTTTCAACATTTTATGGACTTTTTGTAGCTACCTGAACAGAAACAAAAAACTTTTTTTTTTTCAAATTTGGGAATTAAGAATTATGGGAAGAAGTTTTAGAGATGTTATGGGTGCTCCAATGCCTATAGAAATTAAGTTGCCAATTCCTAGATTATATACTGTAGTTTTGTAGCATATCACTTCAGTGCATGTAACCAATTCACTAAAGAAGATGTTGGTATAGATATCTGTGGCAATTTACAATTATATCCAAATGAAGACATACGTGAAGTGATTTTGTTATGCAAACCATGTATATCCATGTTTGTCTTCTAATATTTGATGCAATTTCATTACCTATATTTCTTGCATCCTGATTCTTGACATCATGATAAATATTACTTCACTTGCCTTGCCTTGGCTCACCTCCTGGAGGTTCCTGTGCTAGCCAAGGAAATAGCATTGACAGAAAACTATGGACTTGGATAACATTTAATTTAAATGTGAAAAAGTGCCCAATTTAATTTATGAAGTGCTATCTAATCTTGCATCCAATTTATATAAGAAATCACCATATTTCTGGGTAGTTTTAACTTTATAATGTGGGCTACTGGTCAGTGGTGAGATTCAATTTTTGTTTACTACTAGTTCTGTGGGCATGGCTTAGCATGGTGGGCATGGTGTGGTGGGCATGGCAGGGGATAATACTGTGAATTCAACATTCCCACCCGACTCCAGGGGAAGGTTACTGCAAAATCCCCAATCCCCCACCCCATTAACCTGCTTTCCAGCTCTGTTCTCCTGTGCAGAGCAACAAAAGAAGGCCTAACCAATCAGCTGGGACTCAGGAAGCAGAGAATAAATGGGGTCAGGGCCAGTCAGAGGTGGTATTCTGAACTACTCAAAATTTCCACTACCGGTTCTCCAAACTACTCAAAATTTCCACTACCTGTTCTCCAGAACTGGTCAGAACCTACTGAATACCATGTCTTCTTCTGTTAATATTCTGGAAATCAGGGATTAAAAGGCAATTCTGGAAGCTTTGCTTATAAGTCTTCCTTTCTTTACCCTGAGAAAGAAATCTGAGTTTGTGAGAAGTTAAAAGCAAACCATATTAGATTCAGCCTGGCTAGATAAAGAATTTCTCAAAAATAGCATCTTCAAAAATAATATGACAACATTTTGTCTCTCTTTCACAGCTTTATTCCTGACTGAAAATACCGTAACTTGTCTGTACCTGAAAGTTAACAATGCCATTATTAGCTGACACAGATTTTTCCTCTATGGAACCTCTTTATGGCATTTGCTCTACTTATAGCACATTATAACTGTCATAGTTTTTCTGGGAAATTTGAGTATTTTAGGTGAAAATGTTCTCCACGTTGAGGATTTTTTTTTTCTAGCAATGCTTTTCCTCACTCTGAGAACTTCTAAAGATAGACAGAACTATTGATGGGAGGACCATTCAATGTACAGCACAGCTGCAATTATAATTTGTTAACATAAATCAATGACAAACAGCAAAGGTGTGCTCTGCCTCTCCCTCTCCCCCTCTCTCCCCCCCTCTCTGCATACATATCATAGTGAGTTAATGGCTTTATTCAAACCCCCAGCAATTCAAAAGAAGTCCACATGATGAGTATGTCCTGCTACTATGCTCAACAAGAATTTTGTGATATGGGAGCTCTTGGCAAAGCTCAGTTCACAAAATGCAATACACAATCCAGAGTCAGTCCAAAGTCCAGTTCAAAGAGTAAGATGCACAGAATAAAGAACTTGGACATGCTGTTCCAGCAATGCCATCTCTTAGGGTGGGATTAAATAGGCAATGTCAACGCAAACCTTCACAATGGGCATGGTTGCCTCCTTATAAGTAGCCTGGCCAGCAGGCATTGCACCTGTCTCCTCTCCGTCCTACGTGTCCTTAGATTGGTAGGAGATATAGACTCCACCTCCTTATCTTCACTGACCATTGGAAGCTGCTCATGTTCCTCACCTGGAACCTCCAGACTAATCTGCTGTAGCTGCAACTCCCTTGGCTCAGGATCAACCTGCCTCCCATCTGGTCATTCTGGCTATGGCTGCTATGTTGGACTGAAGCCCTCCATTCCTTGATCCAAGCCCCCATGCAACTCTTCACTTGCAAGATCTGAAAAGATAAACAAATAATCAGAATCAAATTTCATGAATAATACTAGATAAAATACTGTGTAGATGATATAGTATTAGAAATTACACCTTACAGCTCCATACAAAATTAATGCAAATAATAAAGACTTTGACTATCATTAATTTTCATGGAAATTGATGAAAAGAAAATTTAAGGTAACAAGTCACTTAACTTCTGACATAAATGATTTTATGGCTGTCTGTGTGATTGCAAAAATTTCAGAAAAAAAGTGTCCATTTGTTGAGACACAATGAAGTTATATTTCAAAACAATTGCAACAAATTTTGGGGGGGAAATAAAACAAAACTTGAAAATGTGGAAAAGTTTAAAACATTCCTTGTTAGGATTTATTATGATAACAGAAAATAAATATTGGTTTTTTTACTCTAAATGGTACCAATTTCAATTTCAGATAAAAATCTGCAGAATTGGCAAAGAACAATTAGCAGATTTATATTCAGTGGGAAAAAGAATTCAAGAGTAAACATAAAATGATTCAAAAGAAAAAGACCCTACCATTTGTCAACCTTAGGCTGTACTAAAGAGGATATCAAGTTATCTATATTATGGATAATGGAATGGATAAAGTCTCCAAATAGTAGAATGCCAATAATAGTGGGAACAGGTCTTGTCAATGGACTTCACAAGTATATATGGTTTAAAGAAACAAAAGAACAAAAAGAATTTGGAAGGACAGAAATTTGTTTAACATTTAGTATATTCCAGAAGTAAGGATAAATTTGGCAATCTCGTCATTGGCAACCCCATCAAATACTTTTTACTCCAAGGACCACAATTATGAAAAAGAAAAACTTAATTACATACTCCAGTTTGACTTATCCAGATTCTGAAAACAGATAAGAAAGACACAACAGGAACAGCTTCAAGAAGAAATAGATCTAGACAAACAAGGAATTTGTCTTTGGTGCAGAAGCCCTCAATATACATGCAAAGCAACAGAACAATAATTAATAATAATTAAACAATAATTAATAATGTAATAATAATAATTGTAATAATAATAATTGTAATTATAATAATACAATTCTTTTCCAAAAAGAAAGCCAGGTCTTATTTTCTTTTGACCCCCCAAAAAGGTCTTCTTTTTGGAGGGTTCTAATTATTGACTCACCTTATGGCACCAACATCCCCACCCAGCAGGAGCCTTCTGCTAGCCCACTTCTTCTGTGGATGCTTGCCGCCACTCGCTCACCTCGTCCCAGTTTCCATTTCACCTTCAGATGCTTTCTGGAAGGCATCTGTAGCTGATAACAGAGCTCTGGATTGATCTGGAGCTCCATTATCAACTGCAGAGGGTTTTCTGGAAGGTTCTGGCAGCGAAATGGAGGCTGGGGATGTTGCACGCAGCCATCTGCAGCCCATTTCACAGCTGAAGAGAGATTTCCGGAAACTCTGACAGTGAAATGGAGGACAGGGGCAATGCATGTGAGTGGGGGCAAGTGACTGCTAAAGAAGAGGCTGCAGAAGAAGGTGAGGCAGATGTTGTGGTATGTGAGGTCCTGGTAAGTAGATCAGTTCCACCCCACATCCCCACCCTAGCTTATTTTTTACCTGTGCACCTTTCCCCACCCCCTGCACCCCGTGGTGGGTGGGGTCTTACTTAGGGCTAATTTTGTGGGCAGGGCTTAATTTGATCACATGAGCTCAAAAACATGATAGGGCTTTTTTCAAGGTGGGTCGTCTTTTTGGAGAAACATGGCAATAACAATAACAATAAAAGTAACAGTAACAGTAACAGTAACAGTAACAGTAACAGTAACAGTAACAGTAACAATAACAATAAAAATAACAATAACAATAACAATAACAATAACAATAACAACAAATAAAAATTAAAAAATATGTTTATCACTGGTGGTCTAGTGGTTAGGATTCGGTGCCTGGTGGTCTAGTGGTTAGGATTTGGTTCCTGGTGGTCTAGTGGTTAGGATTCGGTCCCTGGTGGTCTAGTGGTTAGGATTCGGTCCCTGGTGGTCTAGTGGTTAGGATTCAGTCCCTGGTGGTCTAGTGGTTAGGATTCAGTTCCTGATGGTCTAGTGGTGAGGATTCAACACTCTGCTGCAATGGGATGTAAATTGTAGAAATCCATTATGGCTTGATTGTCTCGGACTACATTAGATGTTGGGGTTGGCTGAACCACCAGGGCCAGCAGCTGCAGAATTACTGGAAAGAAAGGTGTTTAGCCATTGCATATATACAGTGACTGAAAGTAAAGAAATTATGATCTGTTGTTACAGATCAAGTCCAACAACAAGAGGATATTTGAAATGAATGCACCACTTCTGGAAAGAACATCATCCAGAATCAGAAATAACAGAACATAGGCTAGCAGATCAATATAGATTTATAATACAAAATAAAGTATTCACAAAATCAGAACTGGAAGAACTGTAAAGGCCTACTGAGGGCAAAGAAATCAAAGCTTACCAGAAATAACTCAGATTCTAGAGGCAAAACAGGCAGAATTGTAGAGGAATCCAACTAAAGAAGTAGAGGAACAAAGAAAAAATAACCAAGCATCTTGTTGTTAGTTGCAAAGTCGTGTCCAACCCATTGTGACTCCATGGACAACATTCCTCCAGGCCTTCCTGTCCTCTACCATCCTTTGGAGTCCATTTAAGCTCACACCTACTGCTTCAGTGACTACATCCAGCCACCTCATTCTCTGTCGTCCCTTCTTCTATTGCCCTCAATCTTTCCCAGCATTAGGCTCTTCTCCAGTCAGTCCTTCCTTCTCATTAGGTGACCAAACTATTTGAATTTCATCTTCAGGATCTGGCTGTCTAAAGAGAAGTCAGGGCTGATCTCCTCTTGGCCTGACTAGTTTGATTGCCTTGCAGTCCAAGAGACTTACAGGAGTCTTCTCTAGTACCATAATTCGAAGGTCTCAATTCTTTGGTGCTCAGCCTTTTTTTTATGGTCCAACTTTCACAGCCATATATTGCAACTGGGAAAACCATAGCTTTGACTATATGCACTTTGTTGGCAGGGTGATGTCTCTGCATTTTAGTATGCTGTCTAGATTTGCCATAGCTTTCCTCCTCAGGAGCAAGTGTCTTTTAATTTCTTGGCTGTGGTCCCCATCTGCGGTGATCTCAGAGCCCAGGAAAAGAAAATATTTCACTACCTCCATTTCCTTCCCATTTCTTTTCCAGGAATTGAGAGGGCTGGATGCCATGATCTTAGTTTTCTTAATGTTGAGTTTCAAGCCAACTTTTGCACTCTCCTTCTTTATCTGCATTAAAAGGCTCTTTAGTTTCTCTTCACTTTCTGCCATTAGAGGGGTATCACCTGCATATCTGAGGTTGTTGATATTTCTCCTGGCAATCTTAATTCCAACTTTTGTTTCATCTAGTTTTGCCTTTCTTGTTATGTGCTCTGCATATAAATTAAATAGATAGGGCCATAGTATACAGCCTTGCTGAACTTCTTTCCCAATTTTGAACCAATCAGTGACCCCTTGTTCAGTGAACCCTACTGATGTCATCTAGTGGTATCAGGGAACAACCTACAATGTTTGTCCTGTGCTCACCACCCTCTGTAAAATGTATTTCTATCCACAGCTGTCAAGCCAGCATATCACATTGTAATGCAATATATAAAGATGCTTTCTATTGTGGACTGGTAAAAGGAGGTCATCAGTCATTGTTCCACTTTATTCTTTCACAAGACACAAAGGAGTCTTGTGGAGTCTCTGTTGGGCTTTTCTGGCCACTTGGGTTGTGTTGATTAGGTAAGATCTTTGCTGAGGTAGACTCCCAGGAATTTAAAGGAGGAAATCTGTCCACACAGCCCCCCTCGATGTAAATTGGGGTGGGTTCCTCTCTCTTCTTCCAGAAGTCTAATACCATCTCCTTAGGCTCGCTGATGTTTATATGCAGGTTGTTTTCTAGGCACCAGGAAGATAATTGTTGAACCTCCACTCTGTTTGCTGTTTCGTCTCCACCTGTAATGAGATCCAGTACTGTAGTATCAACTGCAAACTTAATGATCACCGAGGACAGGTCAGACAATACACAGTCATGTGTGTACAGTGAATACAGGTAGGGACTGAGCACACAGCCCTATGGGGAGCCAGTGCAAAGCTTCAGGGAGGTGGATGTGACAGACCCAGCCCTCACTGTTTGTGGTCAGTCCCTCCAGTTGCAGATGGAAGAGGGCAAATCCAAGTCAGTCAACTTTTTGATAAGAATGCTCAGCAGGATAGTATTGAAGGCCGAGCTGTAGTCAATGAAAAGCATCCTGACATAGTTTTCAGGTTTCTCCAGATGCTACAGAATATAAGACAGTAGCTATGGTGTCATCTGTCGACCTTTTCCCACTGAAGGCAAACTGATGTTTGTCAAAGTCTGGTGGGAGGAATGTCCTAAGGTGTTGGAGAACCAATCTTTTGAAGCATTTCATCACTACTGATGCTAATGCATTAGATCTGTAGTTATTTAGACAGTTAATTGCTGTTTTCTTGGGGACTGGGAAAATAGTGGTTTTCAAGCACGATGAAACACAGGCTGTTTTCAGGGAGATGTTAAAGATTTTTGTCAGGACCCCTGCTAATTGATCGGCATAAGTCTTTCCCACTATCCCCAGCATCCCATCTGGACCTGCAGCTTTACTGGGATTCACAGCCTTCAGTGCAGCTCTCACTTGATCTTCGTATAGGGTGAGTGGCTGGGAATCAGAAAGTTGGCAGGCAAAGGCTACGGGGTCTGATCTTTTCATCTCATAGCAAGCAAAGATGTTCAACTCCTCCACCAACGAGGCATCAGCACTAACCATGTTCCTCATGTTGCCCTTATGGTTAGGTGCTGCAGTCCCTGCCACACTTGCTTCAGGTTGTTATCTGCTAGGTGGTTCTCCACCTTATATTTGTATTGCTTTTTTACCATCTTAATAGCAATAGCAACAGCACTTAGATTTATATACCACTTTATAGTGCTTTACAGCCCACTCTAAGCAGTTTACAGAGGTTTTCTAGAGTCAGCCTACTGCCCCCAACAATCTGGGTCCTCATTTTACCCACCCCAGAAGGATGGAAAGCTGAGTCAACCTTGAGCCTGGTGTGATTTGAACTGCCAAATTGTAGGCAGCTGGCTGCAACAGAAGTAGCTTGCAGTACTGTACTCTAACCACTGAGCCACAGAGGCTCCTGCCTCTTCTAAGGTTTGATCTGGCCTCTCTCTATATATCCCAGTTCCCTACCTTACAGGCAGAAACCTGGGCTCTCAGTAGTGGCTGTACCTCAGTAATCATTCAGTTCCCATAGACTCTGATGCATTTGTCCATTGTTACACTGTCAGTGCACACTTTGATGTAAGAGAGTACAGCATCCTTGTATTCATGCAGGTCTTGATGTTCAAATACACTCCACTCATTGGTTTCAAAACAGTCCTGCAACTGACTGAGAGCATCCTCTGGCCAGATTTTAATCATTATCATGACTGGCTGAGTTCTTTTCCTGAGAGGGACATGCTTCGGGCCTGGCAGAAGTCAAAGATGGTCAGATGTACCCAGGTGGGGGAGGGGGATAACTCTATATGCTTATTTCAGGTTAGAGTACACATGGTCTAAAATATTCTTCCCTCTGGTAGAAAATTGCACATACTGAACAAACTTAGGGAGAACTGTCTTTAAACAGGCTTGATTGAAGTCCCCAGCCATGACAAGAGTGTCCTCTGGGTAAGTTTGCTGCTGCCTGGAGATGACATCATATAGCTTAGAAAGTGCTGCACTGACAGTGGCATCAGGTGGAATATAAACAGCTATAAAAATTATCACAGTGATTTCTCTAGGTAGATAAAATGATCTACATCTGACAGTCATCAGTTCCACATCTGGGGAGCAATACATATAAACTATTCTGCTGTTAACACACCAGTCACTGTGTATATAGATACAGAGTCCTCCTCCCTTGCTCTTACCAGAGTCACCATTTTTATCAGAATGATAAATGACTCAGTTTGTCAACTCCACTGCTGTATCGGGTATAGTTGGGTGTAGCTAGGTCTCTGTTACAATCATCGCACAGTTTTTTAGGAAAAGCCTGCTTGCTGCCATCTGCAGCTCTAATTCATCAATTTTGTGGATGAGGGATCTAGCGTTGCTCAAAAAGACTTGGCAGCACTAGTTTATGGGTCTTCTTTTGGAGCTGAGTCAACAGACCAGCTCTACAGCCATGCTTTTGTTTCCACTCCTTTCATTTTCGCTCCGACCCTCCATAGATATCCTGAAGCCTCACTATACAGTTGTGGGACTGCTGAAAATCTCTGGTAATCCCAGATTGACTGGCAAGCCCGATATTTAGAAGCTCTACACGTGTGTAAGCAAATTTTGCTCCTTGCTCTGCACTGTGCATACACATTGATACACACATCATTCCAAATACCACACATTAATACTGGGAACTCAGGGCCACTGCATGTGAACACGCTGACATCTTGGTGGCAAAAAGGCAGGATCAGGAAGGTGGGGGGGGAGGAAAGCAGCCTAACTGCCTGTTTGATGTCAGAAAGTCATGATCAGGAATTGGGAGGGGAGGAAAGCAGCCTAACTGCCCATTTGGTGGCAGAAAGGCAGGATCAGGATCTGCCTCTTTGAAATCTGTACTTCTGGTAGTTCTCGATCCACATACTCTTGGAATCTAGCTGGTAAGATTTTGAGCATAATTTTACTAAGCATATGAAATGAGTGCAATGGTGCAGTAGTTTGAACATTCTTTGGCATTGCCCTTCTTTGGAATTGGGATGGAAACTGACCTTTTCCAATCCTGTGGCCACTGTTGAGTTTTCCAAATTTGTTGGCAAATTAAGTGTAGCACTTTTACTGCATTGTCCTTTAAGATTTTGAACAGCTCAGCTAGAATACTGTCACCTCCACTAGATTTGTTGTTGCTCAGATTTCCCAAGGGACATTTGACTTCAGATTCTGGATGTCTGGTTTGAGGTCAGTGACCACCCCATCATGGTTATCAGGGACTTTAAGCTCATTCATATATAGTACTTCTGTGTAATTTTGCCACCTCTTCTTAAACTCTTTTGCCTCTGTTAGGTCCCCGCCATTTTGGTCCTTTATCATGCCAATCTTTGCATGAAACATTCCCTTCATATCTCAAATTTTCTTGAAGAGATCTCTGATCCTCCCTATTCTACTGTTTTCTTCAATTTCTTTGCCCTGTTCATTTCAGAAGGTATTCTTATCTCTTCTAGCTATTTCTGGAATTCTGCATTCAATAGGGTGTATCTTTCTCTTTCTCTTCCGTTCTTTCCTCAGCTATTTGAAAAACTTCCTCAGACAGCCATTTTGCTTTTTTGCATTTTTTTTTCTGTGGGATGGTTTTAGTTGCTACCTCTTGTACAATGTTGCGAACCTCCATCCATAGTTCTTCAGGCACTCTATCAGATCTAATTCCTTAAATCTATTTGTCATTTCTACTGTAGATTCATCAGGGATATGATTTAGTTCATACCGGAGTGGCCTGCTGCTTTTCCCTATTTTCTTCAATTTAAGCCTAAATTTTGCAACAAGAAGCTCATGATCTGCTCCTGGTTTTGTTTTTACTGGCTGTTTAGAGCTTCTCCATCTTTGGCTGAAGAGCATATAGTCAGTCTGATTTCTGTGTTGACTGTCTAGTAATGTCCATGTGTAGAGTCATCTCTTAGGTTGTTAGAAAAGAGTGTTTGTTATGATCATCATATTCTCTTGAGAAAATTCCATCATACTGTGCCCTGCTTCATTTTGTACTCTAAGGCCAAACTTGGCTGTTATTTCAGTTATCTTTCTACTTTAGCATTCCAATCCCCCATGATGATAAGGACATTATTTTTTGGTGTTAATTCTATAAGGTGCTGTAGGGTTTCATAGAACTAGTCAATTTGATCCTCTTCAGCACCAGTGGTTGGGGCATAAACTTGGACTATTGTGATGTTGAATGGTTTGACTTGGATTCAAACTGAAATCATTCTGTTATTTTGGGGATGGTATCCCAGCATTGCTTTTCCTATTTTTTTTATTGACTATGAAGGGTACTCCATTTCTTCTGAGGGATTCTTGCCCACAGTGGTATACCTGATGGTCATCTGAATTAAATTCACCCATTCCTGTCCATTTTGGTTCACTGATTCCTAAGATGTCAATGTTCAGTCTTGTCATCTCTTCATGTTCACAAGAGATGACAAGACTGAGCATCTAGAACAGCCCAAAAATATAAGAATAAAGCTGCCTACATTGAAGCTTATTCCAAAGAAACAGCTAGCACAAGTGTTAAAAGATGGAAATATTGCAATATCAAAAATAAGCACAATCACTACAAGAAACAAACCAACTAAAGGCCCTGTCACACTGCCCAACGGATGCAAAACAGACACAACGGACAAGAAAAATGTTCCATCTGTTGTTATCTGCTCTCAGAAGGGGCAAAAATTTGCATAACCGGAGCGGATAAAACGGATGCGGGGAGGACACAGGGCGGATGGAAAGCAGATGCGGAACGGAAGCCCAGTGGATGGAAGCGGATGGGAGCGGATGGCACATCCGCTAGGCTTCCGGGGGACCGCAGCAAAGTGGATGCGGAACGGATACAGCGGATGCAGAGCGGATGCACAGCGGATGAAGCGGATGCACAGCGGATGCACAGCGGATGCACAGCGGAAGCCTAGCGGATGCCGAGCATTAATTGCACATGCAGGGAGGATGCATTGCATCAGCCCCGCGGATATAACGGAAGCAGCTTGGAAGCAGGTTGCCATTCAGAGGAAAGACCTGCTTCCAGACAGATTGACTGCCTTGGCTGTCTTGCCTGCATGTCTGCCTGCAAGCCTTGGTACCAGCCTTGGTGCCAGCCTTGGTGCCAGCCTCCCTGCCAGCCTTGCTGTCTGCCTGCATGCCAGCCTCGCTGCCAGCCTTGCTCTCTGCCTGCCTGCCAGCCTCACTGCCAGCCTTGCTGTCTGCCTGCCTGCCAACCAGTCTGCCTGCCAGCCTTGGTGCCTGCCTGTCTGCCAGCTTTGGTTCATGCCTGCCTGCCAGCCTTGGTGCCTGCCTGTCTGCCAGCTTTCCTGCCAACCTTGGTGCCTGCCTGCCTGCCTGCCTGCCAGCCTGCCTGCCAGCCTTGGTGCTGCCTGCCTGACAGCCTTGGTGCCTGCCTCCCTGCCTGCCTCCCTGCCAGCCTTCCTGCCAACCTTGGTTCCTGCCAGCCTCCCTGCCAGCCAGCAACCCCACAACCATGCTGAAGCACAGCAAGCCTCAGCCATCTGCTGCCAGCCCTTGCAAGAGGGACAGGGCTACCATCCCACCCCCTGGCCCTCACTCTGTGTCTGCTGGGGCTTCTGCAGCACGGACTCGCTCTTCTGGGGCTGGGGCTTCTGCTGCTTCTGCTTTTGGAGGAGCTGATGACAAGTACTCCAGCACCAGCCACCTCCACAGCACCTGGACCCTTCACCCCTGAGACTGAGCGACCAAGAGGAGTGCCAGAGACTCATTTTTGTTTTATAGCTTCTTCTTAATAAAGTCTATTTTTGATTCACACACTTGCTTCATTTCTTTTTTTTAATAAAGTCTTGGTGGAAAATTTAGAAATGGTTTAAGCCTTTGCATACTTGTGGGATGGGTTAAGATAGCAGTGGGATGGGCAGGGATACCTTTGGGATGGGTAATAGCTGTGGGATAGATAAACCTCCAGTGCAAGCATAGTGGGACTGTATGGTCCACCCTCCCAGGTGCCACACCTATGGCCCTTTATTATCAACAACAATGTAAGCATTGATCCACACATTTGAACATAAACACAACTCTTTATTAAATGTCCTGTTCGTTGTAGGCCCACCCAACATACATGGCCCAATCTCATCAGTGTGATGAGACAGGCTGAAGGAAGCATCCATTAAGCATCTATCATCCTGTCTTGCCACTCCACCGCTCCAGCTGGGGAGTTGCACCAGTGTTTCAGGAGGTTGCGCTGCTTCTTCCCTTCACGTGAGGCTCTGTTGGGGCCTTGCACATCCTGAGTGTCTATCAGGTTTCGCCCTTGCCTTCATTCCCCAGGCTCCATGTCCCCATTGCCTTGTTGGAGGTCCACAAGCCTATTCTGCAAGACTGGGTAGCGGGTGCGCATGAGATTGTGCAGGATGCAGCAAGCTTCCATGATCCTCCTCACGGTCTCTGGGCATGGTGGTGAGAAGTACCTGGAACCTGTTGGCCAGGATGCCAAAGGCGTTCTCCACCACCCGCCTTGCCCTGGACAGCCTGTAGTTGAAGATCCTCTCTTCACGGGTGAGGTATTTGGAGGTGTAGGACTTCATGAGGTAGGTTGTGAGGGAGAAGGCGTCATCCCCTACGATGAAGTAGGGCACATCTTCTGTGTCGTTGGGCAGGGGTTCTGGATCTGGGAAGCCCATGATGAGGTTGCCTTCCAGCTCCTCCTTAAGGTGACTGGCATTGTATACCTGAGCATCTGAAGATGAGCCGTTGCCTGAAGCATCAATGTACATGAACTTGTAATCAGCATCAACCATGGCGAAGAGGATGATGCTGTAGAAGCCTTTGTAATTGAAATAAGTGGACCCCGACTTGGCTGGACCTTTGCAGGGCACGTGCTTCCATCTATGGCTCCAACAGTGTGGGGGAAGTTCCACTTCTGATACCACTGCTCTGCAACTTTCTTCCATCCTTCTTCAGTGGAGGGGCACTGGAGGAGCTCCTCCTTGTATTCTTCGATGATGCCCTGTACCACTTCTCTGACCACAATGCTAATCATGTTGGGTGGCACCCTCCATCCGTACTGCATGCTGCTCTAGGTGGTTCCTGAGGCCAGGTGGCGCAGAGTGAGTGCCACCTTGACCCAGGGTCCAAGCTGGGCCAGAAGTTGGTGTTTGCCTTGGTCAACCTGGGTGTCAGGTGCTCCACAACTTCATCAAACATGGCTGGAGGCATCCTCATGAAGTTCTGGAATGCCCGAGTGTCTTCATTCCTGAGCTCCACCATCAGCTTGTTGTACAGTCCGTCCTCTGCTCTTCTGGTGAACCATCTTCATACCCAGTTGCTTCTTGGCCACCCCTTTTTCTTCCCGTAGTAGTGTTCACAGAGCCTGTAGATGGCTTCGCACTGTTGCAGAAAGATGGTGGCTGCCAAAAAGGACTGTGTTACGATCCACGGTGGACATGACTGGATGCTGTGGAAGAGGAAGAGTCTGATGAAGGCTGCAGAGGTCTGCAGCAGGGCTGCTTGTCTGAAAGTGAGTTCCAGATGTGTTGCTCCCCCTTTTTATAGGCAGTATAGGTGTCCCTTTGCATCCTCTAGGCATCCTCTAGGCATCCTGTAGACATCCTTAATATCCGAGATAGGTCCCCTCTGCGGACATTTTTTCCATTTTACATGCTTTGTTTCCGTGCTGCATCCACTTGGCATCCATTCTGCATCCGTTCCGCATCCATTCCGCTTCCTCCCTGCATCTGAGCGGATGCAAGTTGCGCAGATGCACAGCGGATGCCTAGCGGATATAGCGGATGCATAACGGATGCGTAGCGGATGCGTAGCGGATGCGTAGCGGATGCCGAATGGACTAATTGGATACATTTTCCGTGCAAAAGTTTTGAACAGTTCAAAATTTTCTTAGCGGATGAAACGTCAATTAATGGATGCTGGACGGATAGAGAGGAAGCAAAACGGAGGCAGTGAGTACATCACGTTTTCCAGCGGATGGCAAGCTTTTTTGTCTGTTTTACATCCTCTTTGCATCCATTGGTGCAGTGTGACAGGGGCTTAATGTACAGCACATCTGCAATTAGAACTGAATACCTAGGATGCAAAATCATCAAAGAAGGAAAAAAGCCAAAAAAACATTTTGCCATCAAAATGGAAGATCAGACTGGAAAATAAGACCAGCAAGTTGAGATTCACATTTGGAAAACTGAAGAACAGGAGGACCCAAGAATATTTAATCAAGAAATATCATTTGGAAACAAGGAAGATAAAGGAAGTTCTGGAAATAATAAAGCAGCAAATAATGGCTATAGCCAAGAAGAGCAGCAGATATAAAGACTGGATTTCAAATTTTAGGCAGAACCTCCAATTTCAATCCAATCAGAAATGTTTCTACCAGAACAACAGAGCTAGGACATAAAAATTACCCATGCTCATTTGAATGGAAACTTCAAATCATACAAGGTAGCTTAAAGCTGCATGAGGAAGAAGAATAAATATAGTTTCCCCTCTTTTTAATAACAACAACTGCAGAAAACCCTTTAAGAAAAAAAAAAGTGAAATAGAAGAAGTCCAAAAAGCAGAGACTTTCAGAAGGACTATTTGTGGATTGGGAATGTGAGCCCAACTTACTTTGTTAAATAAATCTGAACCATGGCTAATGATTACGAGAAGGATGGAGGTGTACTTTGACCGAAGGTACATTCTTTAAGAAAATTAAATCTGAGAAAAATGTTGAATCTGGTAAGAGTCTCTTTTAATGCTAATTGACTCCCTATAAGAAGGGGAAATACAGTGACATACAGTGCCATTAAAGTCAGTGACATTGCTGTGGCTATCCCTGTTAACAGTATCTTGATGTTTCCCTAGTTGTCCAGTCCTCTGATCTTATTAAATCAAACATACTGTTTACACCTCAGTTCATGCATTATTTTCTCTCTGATATTGGGAAATGTAAAGAGAATAAATGCAAAAGAACACCTGTGGCCTATTCAGAATTTTCAAAGCTCTGGAATGAAGAAATTTATAAATCTTATAATTTTATAAGTAAATGCAATATCTCACTGAATATAATCTTGATGAGATGTTTTCTTCATCTAGTGGTTGGATCTACTGCAAAGTCTAATCATGCTGGATTAAGAGGGTGGGCAGGTAGGTTTTGCAATTATTTTCCATTGCATGTAGACATGGATTCCTCCTCTAAACCAACATTAGCAATAAGGGCAAGGAATGAGCATACTTCGATTCCCTATTTCCACCAGGGCCAATCTGAATCTGCACCAATGTCTTATAGCTGGCTCTACCACAGGAAACTGTTTGTAGAGATGAGAAAAGCTACTGAAAATCAGCATTATTAATAAATGAAATACAATCACCTCAGATGGTCACTTAAACATAAGAAATAATAGAAGGGGTTAACTTCATATTTTTAAGTCCTGGCAACACAGACAATTTTGTATTGGATGTTTAAATTTGAAATGTTGATGATTCAAGGTTATGTAACAATGGTTGTTATTGCTGTAATGTTACTTAAAAAAAAAAGCTTCGTGGGTTATGAAAGGTTTTTTAAATCAAAAAGAAAATTAACAACTTTAGATCACATCGCACTGCTTGAAAATAAATAGAATACTGAGACTAAAAAGGAGGCTACCAAGTGAAAAGAAAACCTGATGAACAAAATAATTGGAAAAGTGATCGTATTAAAATAATCACTTGCAGTTAAATATATAGTATTACAGAAAATGAAACTTAAATGCATTGGTTATTTCTAGCTTTACCCTTATATATAGTAACTCATTTTCTAGAAGCAATCAGTCACTGTTGCAATTTCTTTTTTAAAAAATCCAATTGCAATCTCTCTATGTAAAAGCCTAAAGGAGAAACATTACATATCAGGGCAGGAGATCACAAGGTAAAGATCCTACCATCCTCAGATTTGAACAATTGTCTAAATCATTATTTGTCTGAAACATAAATTATGGGCTATTATAATGGACTGCTATCTATATGAGATATACCTTTACATCCTTAAAACCCCAATTAGTCCATTATTGTTTGTCTTCAAGACAAATATCTTATGTAGTATTACCAAATCCATGTAGTGAATATATATATATATATATATATAACAAGTTAATGAGCAGTAAGAATCACAAATGGTCCTAGATATGCCAGAAATAGTTTGGGAACTCATGCTGCTTTGAAGATTAATGCCTGCTAAAGGTGTTATTGCTAATGCCTCTTGCTCAGACTGCTTGTAAATAGTATTTTTCATGAACAGATTTTTTTATTTTATTTTATCAAAAGTAGCATATGTCTTTCAGTCATTCTCTTCTGAAAGGAAATTGACCCTGCTAAAGCAATCTCAGAATTTTCCAACACTTGGAAAAGCGCAAACTCAAACTGCACATGATCTCAAAGCTAAACCACATCTCTTTCACTTATGTGGAGTTACCCTTTTGACCTTTTTCATTATTTCTTCTGCAAATAAGAAGGGAGTTTTAACATTGTCTCCCCCTCCCGCAAATTTAACTCTTCAGACACTCAGCACAGGGGTTAGAAAAAGTAGCTGGTGAAAATGAATAACACACTACTAAAGTTCACCTAGATGAACATCTTTTCTCTGCATTTGGGGGAGTCCCAGTAAAAATCAGACAAATTTTATAACTGCAATACAAGAGGTCAAAAAAAAATGTTTCTGTCTTGACATAAAGTATAGTCTGAATTTGAAAAGCACTAAACAGAACAGAATGTTATCAGCAAAACAAAACATGTACATTCCACACATTCATTCTGAGGCATGATACAGACCACTGACCAGTAAATATATGTGTCTGTAATATGCACCTGTCTAAAACCTATATATAGAATATGGAAATTGGTACTCTCTGCATTGCATGCATACTTACACGAACTGAAGGTTCCAGAATTTTTTAGCTGATAGCTAGAACAGAGTGGGCTTTTTTGTCCTTTCTTTAACATGCAAAAAAACAAGTGACAAAATACTGTCGTTTTGCCTTTTCTCATTCACATTCAGGCTTCTTAATTTCCAACCTCAGAATTAAAGATGTTTGAATCACAAGTAAATTAACTATTTAGATTAATATTCCATCTGCTGATTATAGGAATATAAGAATATTCTTTATTCTATGCAGAATTGTATTTTCTGGGAAAGTTGTCTCTTCTCTCTAAATAGAAGCCCTCCACTGAAAAAAACTATAACATTTCTACCCGCTAAAAGCAAGGTGTTGGGAGGAAAATGTTACTGAAACCCAAAATATTTGTTGAATATATTTAATATAGTAAAGGTCCTGTCACACTGCCCAACGGATGCAAAACGGACACAATGGATGAGAAAAATGTTCCATTCGTTGTTATCCGCTCTCAGAAGGGGAAAAAATTTGCATAACCGGAGCGGATAACACGGATGCGGGGAGGACACAGGGTGGATGGAAAGCAGATGCGGAATGGAAACCCAGCGGATGGAAGCGGATGGGAGTGGATGGCACATCCGCTAGGCTTCCGGGGGGCCACAGAAAGCGGATGCGGAACGGATACAGCGGATGCAGAGCGGATGCACAGCGGATGAAGCGGATGCAGAGCGGAAGCCTAGCGGATGCACAACGGAAGCCTAGCAGATGCCTGGCGTTAATTGCGCATGCGGGGGGGATGCATTGCGCAAGCCCCGTGGATATACCGGAAGCAGTTTGGAAGCAGGTCACCATTCAGAGGAAAGACCTGCTTCCAGACACATCGACTGCCTTGCCTGTCGTGCCTGCATGTCTGCCTGCATGTCTGCCTGCAAGCCTTGGTGCCAGCCTTGGTGCCAGCCTTGCTGCCAGCCTCCCTGCCAGCCTTGCTCTCTGCCTGCCTGCCAGCCTCGCTGCCAGCCTTGCTCTCTGCCTGCCTGGCAGCCTTGCTGCCAGCCAGTCTGCCTGCCAGCCTTGGTGCCTGCCTGTCTGCCAGCCTTCCTGCCAACCTTGGTGCCTGCCTGCCTGCCAGCCTGCCTGCCAGCCTTCCTGCCAGCCTTGGTGCCTGCTTGCCAGCCTTGGTGCCTGCCTGCCAGCCTTCCTGCCAGCCTTGGTGCCTGCCTGACAGCCTTGGTGCCTGCCTGCCTGCCAGCCTTCCTGCCAGCCTTGGTGCCTGCCTCCCTGCCTGCCTCCCTGCCAGCCTTCCTGCCAGCCTTGGTTTCTGCCAGCCTCCCTGCCAGCCAGCAACCTCACAACCATGCTGAAGCACAGCAAGCCTCAGCCATCTTCTGCCAGCCGTGGCAAGATGGACAGGGCTACCATCCCGCCCCCTGGCCCTCACTGGTTCTGCTGGGGCTTCTGCAGCATGGGCTCACTCTTCTGGGGCTGGGGCTTCTGCTGCTTCTGCTTTTGGAGGAGCTGACGACAAGCACTCCAGCACCAGACACCTCCACAACACCTGCACCCTTCACCCCTGAGACTGAGCAACCCAGAGGAGTGCCAGAGACTCATTTTTGTTTTATAGCTTCTTGTTAATAAAGTCTATTTTTGATTCATACACTTGCTTTGTTTCTTTTTTTTAATAAAGTCTTGGTGGAAACTTTTAGAAATGGTTTAAGCCTTTGCATGCTTGTGGGATGGGTTAAGATAGCAGTGGGTTGGGCAGGGATACCTGTGGGATGGGCAGGGATACCTTTGGGATGGGTAATAGCTGTGGGATAGATAAACCTCCAGTGCAAGCATAGTGGGACTGTATGGTCCACCCTCCCAGGTGCCACACCTATGGCCCTTTATTATCAATAACAATGTAATCATTGATCCACACATTTCAACATAAACACAACTCTTTATTAAATGCCCTGTTCATTGTCAGGCCACTCAACATACATGGCCCAATCTTATCAGTGTGATGAGACAGGCTGAAGGAAGCATCCATTAAGCATCTATCATCCTGTCTTGCCACTCCACCGTTCCAGCTGGGGAGTTGCACCAGTGTTTCAGGAGGTTGCGCTGCTTCTTCCCTTCACGTGAGGCTCTGTTGGGGCCTTGCACATCCTCAGTGTCGATCAGGTTTTGGCCTTGCCTCCATTCCCCAGGCTCCATGTCCCCATTGCCTTGTTGACGGTCCATGAGCCTGTTCTGCAAGACTGGGTAGCGGATGTGCATGAGATTGTGCAGGATGCAGCAAGCTTCCACGATCCTACTCATGGTCTCTGGGCGATGCTGCATGGTGGTGAGAAGTACCTGGAACCTGTTGGCCAGGATGCCAAAGGCGTTCTCCACCACCCGCCTTCCCTGGACAGCCTGTAGTTGAAGATCCTCTCTTCACGGGTGAGGAGTCTGGAAGTGTAGGGCTTCATGAGGTAGGTTGTGAGGGAGAAGGCGTCATCCCCCACGATGAAGTAGGGCACATCTTGTGTGTCGTTGGGCAGGGGTTCTGGATCTGGGAAGCCCACGATGAGGTTGCATTCCAGCTCCTCCTTGAGGTGACTGGCGTTGTATACCTGGGCATCTGAAGATGAGCTGTTGCCTGAAGCATCAATGTACATGAACTTGTAATCAGCATCGACCATGGCGAAGAGGATGATGCTGAAGAAGCCCTTGTAATTGAAATAAGTGGACCCCGACTTGGCTGGCGCTTTGCAGGCCACATGCTTGCCATCTATGGCTCCAACGGTGTGGGGGAAGTTCCACTTCTGATACCACTGCTCTGCAACTTTCTTCCATCCTTCTTCAGTGGAGGGGCACTGGAGGAGCTCCTCCTTGTATTCTTCGATGATGGCCTGCACCACTTCTCTGACCACAATGCTGATGGTGTTGTGTGGCACCCTCCATCCGTAACTGCATGCTGCTCTAGGTGGTCCCTGAGGCCAGGTGGTGCAGAGTGAGTGCCACCTTGAGGCCAGGGTCCAGGCTGGGCCGGAGGTTGGTGCTCTGCTTGGTCAACCTGGGTGTCAGCCGCTGCACAACTTTGTCAAACATGGCTGGAGGCATCCTCATGATGTTCTGGAATGCCCGAGTGTCTTCGTTCCTGAGCTCCACCATCAGCTTGTTGTACAGTCCGTACTCTGCTCTTCTGGTGAACCATCTTCGTACCCAGAGGCTTCTTGGCCGCCTCTTTTTCTTCCCGTAGTAGAGTTCACAGAGCCTGTAGATGGCTTCGCACTGTTGCAGAAGGATGGTGGCTGCTGAAAGGACTGTGTTACGATCCACGGTGGACATGACTGGATGCTGTGGAAGAGCAAGAGGCAGATGAAGGCTGCAGAGGTCCGCACCGCAGGGCTGCTGTTCTGAAAGTGAGATCCAGATGTGTTGCTCCCCCTTTTTATAGGCAGTATAGGTGTCCCTTTGCATCCTCTAGGCATCCTCTAGGCATCCTGTAGACATCCTTCATATCCGAGATAGTTCCCCTCTGCGGACGTTTTTTCCATTTTAAACACTTTGTTTCTGCTTGGCATCCATTCTGCATCCGTTCTGCATCCATTCTGCGTCCATTCCACTTCCTCCCTGCGTCCGAGCGGATGCGAGTTGCGCGGATGCGGAACGGATGCCTAGCGGATATAGCGGATGTGTAACAGATGTAGAACGGATGTGTAGCGGATACGTAGCGGATGCATAACGGACAAATTGGATACATTTTCCGCGAAAAAGTTTTGGGCAGCTCAAAACTTTCTGAGTGGATGAAACGTCCATAAACGGATGCTGGACGGATAGAGAGGAAGCAAAACGGAGGCAGTGAGTACATCGCGTCAACCAACGGATGGCAAGCTTTTTTGTCCGTTTTACATCCTCTTTGCATCCGTTGGTGCAGTTTGACATGGGCTCAAGAAAGAAAATAATAAGGAGAACTGTAGTAAAATTTAATTGAAGCTAAATTCCAAATTAAAATTATTAGCAAATGTTTAAAGTCACTACTCTTAGGCCTACCTATTATACACAGCCTGGGGTGAAATCCAACTAGAAATCCTGGCCTGCCTCTCTCTCTTTTAAAGACACTTTTTTCTCTCTGCATCACATTCACATGCACATAACACCCACCCCCACTACACACACATATACACTTCACAATTATTTCCCTCAGTTTTACTTAATGGCATAACAGCACAAACATTTCTTAGTGATCTCTTTTTTTAATGGGCTGTTTGTGGATTCTGTATTTACCTTGTTCCCTTGAGTTACACAGGGCTGAGTCATCTTTGCCAGTTGTGACATTGGAGGGCAGTCACATGACTGGCAATGACAACAGGGTAGACCTTGGCAATAGAAAAGCCTACTGTAGTTTCAAGCTGATGTAGTATCCTGTCAACTGAAGGATGGATAGATAGCAATTCAGCTGAACAGTGGTCAATGCCTAACACAGAAAACACTTCAAATATGTATACTTCCTTTCCTTTCCCTTCCACTTCCCCTTTCCACTCTCTCACAGACACTTTCCCTCTCTCATATATACACATTTCAATCCATACCACAGGATTTCTGGGAAATAATTTAGTCTTTTTTGTCACTGGTCTTCATTCTCCCTTCCACATAGCTTTCCGCCTTCAGATCACTCTTTTCCTTCTGCCATTAGGGACTAGCAATTTAAGAGCAATCTCAAGAAGAGAGACTGGGAGAAAAAAAGGGATGGTGGGAGATATGCTGTTCATAGCAGAAAAGAATATTTTCTTCTAACATTCAGAAATTGGGCTTGTCAACAATTCTTGCTCCCCTACTGCCATTGCCATTTCCTAACCGTAATCCTTTTCTTTGAGACTTCGCCAAGTTTTTTAAGAAGCAAAAAAATTGGAGCCATGGAAAAATCTCAAAGTTGAACAGCAACAAACAACAGACATAGAAAAATGTAGCCAGAATGACAACATATACTCTGAAATCATGTTTTCTACGATTTTAAAGTAGAGGTGCTAACAGCATATCTACACTTCAGGAACACATAAAATCTAGATAGTGGGGATTATTCCTAAATCACAGGATAAAATGAAACAATTGCCTGTATGCCAGGATATTGAAAGTACAGAAACAACTTAAATGGTTCTTTTTTTTTTCTTTAAAAAAAAGGGAGTTGGATATTGCTATACAAATCCAATCTGAAAATAAATATACCTTAAAATGATGGATGAGGATAAGTGGAGATGGGAAATAGAAACAACCATATAATGTTATTAGCCTACAATCAGCTGTTCTGCTCTTTAGAAGGTATTATCTTGCAGATATTTTGGTTTATTTTAAATGTATAATTGCCTTCTGACATCTTTCTAAGTGTTCTGTTGTCATGACGCAGGTGAGAAAATCTATTGGTAAGGATACTGATGATTCCTACAGTACATATGACCTTCACTTTGCCGTTCAAGGTTTTTTTTCAATTTTGACTTTGAAATGCTTGTACTAAATAAAGGTTTGTATAGAAGATTTCTATATAATGTGAATTTCCATAGTGAAGGTGACATAGGAATTGTCCTTTGCGAAAAGAACATTGGCTCAGAAATCATATTGTATAGCATGAACAGTTCCTTTGTTGATATATTAAAGAATATTATGTAAACCAATCAGCATATCTAAGGGTTGCCCTTGTCTACTGCTGACTTCTGTGAACTGGAATAAAGTAGATATAGAACAATTGCTAAGAGATATCAACTCAAATCTCCTACACACTGAACTTTTTTCATCAGTTGCTCAAATGTTTTGGAAAAAACTCAAGCGTATTGGAAAAGTTGAACTAAAACACATGTTATAATTCTTAATAGCAGTCGTGGGAAGAAGATTATGATTCAAAACAGGGCAGAACCACAAAAGGAAAGAAATTAAAGATAATTTTCTCAAGTTGGCTTCTGCCGACCTGAATCTACTCTTTGCCTTATAATGTCAAACATGTGGATTATTCATTTTTTCCAGCCCTGATGAATACTGAATGCAAGCATCAATTACAGGAACCAAAATAAAAATCTGGGGGTTGCCACAGAAGTTGATGGTCTCCCTCTCTTATTTCATATTTACATGAAACCACTGAGAAAACTGGTCCAGTAGTTTGGGATTCAGTATCATCAATATACTGATGATGCTCAGCTGTTATTGGATGTCTAAAAGACTATGGGATACCTCAACCTTGCAAAGGAGAGTATAAGAATGAGACACTGCAATCTGCTAAGCATAAATTATGCAAGTGATAGGTTCTCAAGAGTCTGATACATTACCTTACTGGCAATAAAGATATTTCTAAAAATCTAAGAGGTTTTTGTATCCTGAATTTGCCAACTTTTCAGAGCTTGACATAAACTTTACATCAGTCTCCCAAGCTAGACGCAGGTGACACTATTAATATCCTATCTCAGCACCTAAAGGCTGTGAGGGTTTAGATGAGAGGGCATAGTCTTAAAATGAAAGCTAGCAAGATTGGTTTACTGTTTGCCCATTAGGGTTCTCTGTCTCTAGTGATTCCTTTTGATAGTGGGGGGGTGGGGGGGAGAATTGGTCTGGGATTTGGCAGTCTTTGTAGACTTATGGTTCCTTCTAGAACAGAAGATGGAAACCGTGGCTGAAGGACTCTTTACTCAGCTTTGGCTGGTCTGCCAGTTGTGGCCCTATCCACAGGTGGAAATATCTTCTTACAATGATTCATACCTTCAACACCATCTATTTAAGCTTCTCAAAGATTGCAGTTCAGAATGCTGTGGCGCATTTCCTTTTAGGTTTCATGGGTAAACAGACTGATAGGAAATATGGGACTTTGTCCCTTTGTAGGAAAACAGCAGCAAGACATGTACAGAGATGGGAGAACATACAAATTCCTACGATGGAACAGTAGATAATGAAGTTAATAGAACTGGTTGAGATGGCAACATTGACTACTTTGATGAAAGAAAAGACTTTGTCTGGTTTTGTTTCTACTTGGAGACCCCTTTTGGACTTTTTGTTTGAAAGTAAAATGAATGAAACTTTAATTCTGGGATTTGATTATTAGAACTGTTCATGATTATGAAAATATTCTGTTAATCTTTGTATAAGAGGTTAATACATTTTACATTAGAACTTGTACTGAAGAAAGTTGAAAGTTACTTTTTCTATTTTTCCCCCACACTCCTAACTTTGCCTTTTTTCCTGATCTTTATTTTTCCCTGTCTAATTCACCTTTATTTTGTTATATTTTATCTTTTGTGGAAACTCAATAAAGTTTTCATATTAATTTTAAAAATGATGTGGCCCATGTGCTAAACCGCATTCACCAATGGGAGCAATGACACCAAAGCTGTGGGCTTTACCCTGGTTAACAATAGGGTTCAGTTCTACAGGATTAACTACAGGATTGCATTTGATTACTGCAGGGGTATCAAACTCACATTGTCACGGTGGTGTCACATGATGTGTCAGGACTTTTTTCCCCTTCGCTAAATCGGGCATGGGCAGGCTTGATGCATCCAGCCCAGATGCATCCAGGCTGGGAGTTTGACAGCCCTGGGTTACTGGAATTGGCTCAACTAATTCCATCTACCCAGGAGAAACAATTATTTATTTATATGATTTGTCAATTGCTTACAAGATAATAGGTATAAGTATATAGTTATGAATACATGAAATGGGTACATATAAGAAAAATAAAAGAAACAATAGGACAGGGATGGTAGGCACATTGGTGCGCTTATGCAAGCCCCTTACAGACCCTCTTAGGAAAGAGGTGAGGTCAATAGTAGACAGTCTAAGGTTAAAGTTTTTGGGTTTGAGGAAGAAACCACAGAATCAGGCAGAGTATTCCACACATTGACCACTCTGTTGCTGAAGTCTTATTTTCTGCAAGTTTGGTGTGGTTAACCTTGAGTTTGTATCTATTGCATGCTCTTGTGTTGTTATGATTGAAGCTGAAGTATTCATTGACAGGTAAGTCATTGCATTGTATTATTTTATATACCATACTTAGATCAGACTGAAGACGGCATAATTCAAGGTTTTCTAGGTCTAGAATTTCAAGTCTGGTGGCATAAAGTATTCTGCAATGAGTAGAGGAGTGGAGAACTCTTCTTGTGAAATATTTCTGGACTTTCTCAATTGTGCTAATATCAGATATGTAATATGGGTTCCAGACTGATGAGCTGAATTCGAGTATAGGTCTAGCAAAAGAGATTCCCTCTTTGGGAAAATGACAAGGAGCTTTTCATAGCTGCTTTTCAGTTATGGAGAATGTTCTCCAGGACAGAGTCCCATGGACATAAAGCTGTTTTATAAATTGCCAAAATTCCTTCAAGATTGCAGTTGGTTAATGTGACTTAAAAATGCAGAAATGGACATCACAATCAACAAGGGCTGAAGATGCATTAGATTAGAATAACAGATTCCTGATTTGCTTGCAAAATACCTGTTGGGTAAGGACCACAAGTATTTTCAGGGAAGATTGTTTCAGACAAGGTGTGATCCCACAGAAATGGTGCAGCATTTCTTCCAACCAAATCTCCAGTCTTGGTCTTATCTTTCAGGCCTTGGGTGAAATTGAGCAACAGGGATTTTGTAAAGACCAGATTAGCTTTCTAGACATAAACTTGGGAATTGCACAATTAAATTACTTCATATCCTAGTTACAGGATACAGTTCTTTACAAATTGATATTGCATGGCTGCTAGTAACAGTTTATAAAACAAAGTGGAACATCTTATTCACTTATTAAACTATGAATATGTGTTTGAGTTCATGTGTATATGAACTAGCCCTGTCTTTTGTAATAAATAAAAGATAAATAAAAAGTACGATGACAGGAGTCAAGACTGACTCAAAGGATAGAGATGGAAATATGTTTTAAGCTATTCTTTGACTAATTTTTTGGATTACTAAGGGGAATTAAAAGTGAGGGATCAATTTAAAGCAGACTACAGAAGGCAGGGAATTGTTTATGTGAGAAATATTATATTGCACCTAATATCAGGTGAGCTGAGTACAGTGATGATTACTGTTTTTTTTAGGAACAATCCTTGTGTTGTGAATAACAAATCATGATGTTCTCTTTGCTGAAAAGTGTAAAATCTTTCAGTAAGTGTAATATCTTTCAGTATGAACACATTTGGTAACATTTCTCTAAGATCACAGGGCAAAAGCTTTTATTGCAGTTTTCTGAGCAAAATAACATGTAACTAATAACTGCAAATATATTCAACACTGTCCATTTGCATAAACAGCACAACATTTGAAAAGCATACCCAGGCAGGATTACCCAGTAACAGTCTCCGTGTAAGATTTCCATATCAAGAGAATATGTCATTTATAAATAGTGTTGTTGTGACTTCTTTCTTTAATGTTCCTGGTGCCTTCTCTTATTTGAACTCCAGATCCTTTAACTAGAAATGCCATCTGGAAGGCAGCCTCCAGTGTGAAAGTGATCAAAAGAGATATTTTCCCCCCTCCCCCTTCCTTCAGTGGTTGAAAAACAATTTGCAGAACAAGATAGGAACAGATAGAGCAATTGGGAGAAATCAGTGGAAAGTCCATGGACTCAGAAGCAGAATTGTGTGTCCCTTAGAAAGTGCTGAGCTAGATGAACCAACCAGGTAGCAAAGATCTCAGCTTGAACAGCCTTTGAGTTTTAAAGGAGAAAAACACAGCGCTCAGGGACTTAATTATATGGGATGGTCAAATGGAATGCTATCTAATACATGTGTTATATAAAACCCAATTCACAATGTATGATTTTTTATTTTTTCGTACTGACGAGAGAGTAATGGTTGGAGGTCAGCAAGATCTGAAGCACTGTGGATCCTGTTTGAGCCTTTTGCGTTAAGGCACTTTTCTCCTTCAAAGATGCCAGCTGGGGGCTTTGTTAAGGCATCTCGTCAGGCAAAATAATAGAGAAGCTAGAAAAGTCTCTCGCTCGCTCTCTCAGGCGCACACACACGCAAACTGAGAGGGGTTTGAGTTATCTAGCAAGGGGTTAAGATTAATTGTCCCCCTTCGCTCACAACTAATAACCTCTCCAATACATGGTTTGCGTTGTTTCTTTTTGAGGGCGGGTGACAGGAGGGGGGAGGGTAAACCCTCGGTACCTATTGGCTGGGCTCTATCAGCTGCAGTTTAGCTCAAGCTGCTGCTAAAGAGCTGTATTGATCGGAAGCGTAAACGTGTAGAGAGAGCCGGAGAGAGTGGGAGAGCCCGGAGCCAGATTCCCCGATCATTTCTGAGAAGAAAGAGGACCTCGGCCAAAAAGAACGTGGCTTCAACCTGTCTCCTCTATCTTCCTTTCTCATCTGTTCTCATCTGTGAACGGGGAAAAAAAAAAAAAGGACTCTGTGGAGAAAGCAGTTTATTGCTACGGTGGAGCTGAAGCAAGATTCTCTTAGCAGAAGCTGCTGTTGTATATTAGCGTTGTTTCCGCTGCTTGTTTCTCTAACAACTGCAGTTTCGTACAGCAGGTAAGCCTTTCCCCCCCCTCCCCCTAAGTAAAACCAAATCAGGGGGATTAAACAGACGGTTTCAGCATCCTGAATCCAGGATGTGTCACTGCTGCATCGCTGGATAAGATAGGACATTGCAAACTAGAGGAGAAGGCATCTGTCTGTTGCTAGCGAAGGTTATCCCACCAACGGTGAAAAACGAAAACTTGAATAAGTACTAAGGAAAGTGGACAAGACTTAGGAAGACAGGCTACATCATTTGAAATGAGGAAGGATAGGCTGTGAGGTAACAAAGGATTTTCCTCTCCCTAATGCATATATCCATATATATATAGATATAGGGATACTCGTTATCAATTGTCATTATGTGGCTCAGAGAGCAATTACAAATATTTAGCTTTCCTTTTTAACCCAAATGCAGTCTTGTTCTACAAATTAAGTGCTGTCCATTACTGGAATTAGGATTTTTGGTGTGACTTTAAGCATTCTGATGCTTTTTTAAAAAATGAAACAAATTGATGTCAGATATTTGGGTGCTAAGATGTTGATCTTTCAATTAAGGAAGGTATGGGGGGGTTGGAACAAAGAAAAAGAACTTGAGAAAACTTTTTTTTTTTTTTGTACATCTGATTGAAAATTACTTGCAGTTTTCCAAACAGATCTTAATTCAGCTAAAGTAAATAAGATTTGCAAGGTCTGAGATCAGACTGCCAGCTCCTTTTTCCATTTATCTTGGCTAAATAAATTACCTGGCAATACACTACTCATCCCTCTTTTTTCAATTAGCCTGATATGAATGAAGTGTAAACATTCCAGAAAGCCCTCTTTTCAGATGCAAAATATTGAGGTGAGAAAGTACAGGTGCCTTTCACTTTCTGCCTGGGTGTGTATAATTTTATTCTCACATCAGAAATGGGATTCACAGTTCTGTGACTTTAATAGCTTGGTAGTCAGGTTTATTTCTTTCCTCCCAGACCATGTGTGCATATATTTTCCAAATTAACATTCTCACCTAAAAAGAAGTGGACAGTGGATTTTTGTATTCAGGTTCCGTGAGGTTTTTTTGACAACAGCTGTTCCTCCTTTGGTTTGTTTTGGTTTTGGTTTTGATACACACTAGAATGAATCCACTCAATGATCAGGAGAAAAATAGGCTCTGCTTGATGCTGGAAGAAAACCAAAAAGTCATCTGAATTTTCCTCTGCTCCATGGTTTTTCAACTTCCAGCGTAATGAACAAAAGCCTTCTAATGATAGGGAGTCCAAGCAGGTGTTAAAAGCAAGCAGTGCAGTTTTTAGAGAATACACTGGATTTTGGAGAGAATATGATGAAGAACAAATGTTCTGCACAGAAAGCAGGAGTTAAGAATTCATGCAGAGGATTTCTGAAATGGTCAGGGAGTCTTCTCCATTAAGACCTAATTAAGATGTCTCAGTGTTTTCACTTAGGATTGAGAGGGATTCTCAGGTTTTATAACCAGAAAGAAGCCAAATGGTTTTGCAACCACAATCCCAGGCAGTTCAATGAAGAACTGATTTAGAGTCCCCTGCAATCCTAATATTTGAATTTGGTTTGTGTTCACATCTACCAATGGGTCCTTGCTCACAACAGGTACCATAATATATTTTGCCTATTCATATTAATGTGGGTAACATAACTAATAGTTGAATATAGAAAGCTACATTTAAGGGAAAAAATCACTTTTTTCCATTCCCCCCTTTATGTTTTGCTCTTCCCACTTTTGTCTTGAGGGGGTATTTGAGATTATTTTGAAGATCTCTTTGGCATTTCTCCAGGTCTATGGCATTTTCTGTCTCTTTTGCTAGATTGAGCAGCAACTGGAGTCTGTAAGATCTCCCACAGCTGATGTTCTATTCACTGTGGCAGAAGGAAGTTCTGCTCACACAATGTGAAAGTCCTGCTAACTCATCCACTCCTTCAACTATACAGCTAACTGCCTGCAGCCCTTCATTATGATTGTTTGTTAGAACTGTGTAATTGCTGGTGGTACATCTACTCTGGGCTTTCTCCTGCCTTCCGGATAAATTTCTCCTTTGCTTGCCAAAGTAAAAGCAAGGATGTTTCAGTGACCCGTAGTGGGTTGAAATGGTCTGGAGACTTATTCAATAAACTATTTATTTGACTCACAGTGACCCAAGGCATAGCAGGATTTGCAGTATAGTTTAAAGTTATAAGGAAGCTCACCTAATTGGATTTCATGTAAAATTCTGTTCCACTCAAACTATTAAGTAGCATGTGCTGCTTCTTTACTTCCCAAACCCAACTATATTTACTTAAAATAATTTTCACAATATTAAACACTAATAGGCCCAGGTGACTTTTTCAATGTTGCGTTAAAACTAATATAGTTTTTGTCTTTTATGTGCGACCTTGGCAACACCAAGAAATCTAGAATTGTATAGAAAGAACAAAAGCCTGTGATATTATCTCCTCTGGGATTTATCAAATTCTAATCTATACTGAGGAGACTTTCATGGGACCTGAAGTTTCTACCAGATATACTTTAGCAATGTGGTTATTTCCCCTTCCATAATTACACAATTGTTGCCTGGCTAAGTGCTTAATGAGATTGCATAACAGGTAATCTTCAGTTTATGATCATTTGTTTAGTGATCTTTCAAAGTTATAATGGCACTCAAAATAGTTATTTAGACTTTTGCACACTTATGACCATTGCAGGATCTAAAGTCAAGTGATCAAAATTTGGATGCCTAACAACTGGTCTGTATTTATGATGGTTGCAGTATCCTGGAGTCTCTTGTACAGCTTCTGCAACCTTCTGACAAGCAAAGTCAATGAGGAAGCTAGATTCATTTAACAAATGTGTTACTAGCTTTATATATTAACAATTATGGAAAGAAAGCTTATAACATGGGACAAAATTCATTTAACAACTGTTTTGCTTAGCAGCATAAATTTTGGGTTATGCTGTGGTTGTAAATTGAGGATTACCTATAATCATTCAAACAAAATAATATTCTCGGCAAGTTTAAGACTTGTGGACTTCAATTTCCAGAATTCCTGAGCTAACATGACTGGAGGAGGAATTCTGGGAGTTGAAGTCCACAAGTCTAAAAGCTGTCAAATTTGAAGATCCCTGTTCTAGTGCAATGGAATAACTGATTTACGCTGGATTATTCCCTTATATATAGGAAGTTGTTGGTTTGAAATCCAGCAAATTAAAAAATACTTTCTTCTGTGCTTTTTTTTAATCCAGCAGTTCATCCAGCAGTTCATTCAAAAATTTAACAATTTGTTTAAAAATATCTGGATTTCAAGGCAAGTGTTGTAAGCATTGTACTGTATTGTAGCATCATTCATGGTAAAGGAAGCTGTCAAAGACATTAGAGACAAGGGTAAGTACTGACTTAGCTGGTGAGACATTCTTATATCAATCTGTAGCATACTTTCCCAACATAAATATTTGCTATAACCTGAAGACTATATTTTGGAAGTTGTACAGAAAAATGCACACTAGCAGAGAATGAAGAATTAATAGAGAGTAACAACATCCATCAACCAGTAAACTTTCAGACTCTGATAATTCTTTCCAAACTTCAGTAAGAAACACCAAAAATGAATGCTAGCATAGATTGCAATATTGTAATTGGGCAACCTTCACATGCTGCACAAGATTAACTGTTACATGAGTATGAAACAATATCCTAGGAAATATGTGGACCATCTTGACAATTATCTATCTCTATGGATTTGGTGTATATAATTTTAAAGATAAGTTTCAGGTGATTCAGGTGATGGACCATTAATAATTTATCCAATGACCAATCTGACTCCCCGGCTTTGTGCATTTTTATTGGGCCTGATTTGATTTCAATTGAATAATTTTAAAGCAGCTTTAAAGCAGATCATTTTGTTGTTGCTTTTATTCAAAGAAAGTCGACTTGTAATAGCTTTTCAGAAGATGAAAGTATGGTTCCTAGATAAAAAATGGGGTGATTTTCTACATATTGTTAGGATGCAATTGAGGACAATGGATTGGACTCTGTCAAACTTGAAAGATGATGGGGTTGCCTATCTCTACTCTTGATTTAAGAGTATTTCATTTGGAACATGCTAATGATTTGTATTTCATTTACAAACAAATTGATTTGTGCTTCAGAAGAATATGGGTTATAACAAACTCCCCCTTTTAATAATAACTTTTAATAATGTATGTATACTCAACTCAACAACTAATTAAAAAATAAATCCATAATTTTAAAATCATGAAACATTATTCAAGCATGGTTTTGCATATTTGTCAGGAAATTGGAAGACAATGTTGTTGAGATGATGTTAGAACTCCTACATAGCTATGTGTAATTCCTTCACTTGGAGTAGGGGTACCCTTTATTTTTGGCTGGGTCTTCTTTCTACATTCTAATAGGATTCAGATATATTGAAATATAATAGGTGCTATGCCTTCCCTTCCTTTGTGACATTGACAATGTAATTTCAACATGATACATACAGTTTCCACATAATTCAATTATTTTTATGAGTGGTGTCTGCACATGGCAACTTTGGGACCCAGTTTTTTAAAAGGCAGGAGCCCTGATCAGGGTGGAGAAATGAATCAAGTGAGGTAAAGTCATTTCTCACCTTTGGACAGCCTATGTTTACTTCTCCATTTTCCTGAAAAATTGAGTATATGGTTTTAAGGCTCTATTATAACATAGCACAACACAATAGCAATAGCACTTACACTTATATACCATTTCATAGTGTTTTGCAGTACTCTCTAAGCAGTTTACAGAGTCAGCATATTGCCCCCAATGATCTGGATCCTTATTTTACTGATCTTGGAAGGATGGAAGGCTGAGACAACTTTGAGCTGGTCAGGATTGAACTCCTGGTAGTGGGCAGAGTTAGCCTGCAATACAATACAATATAATCTTACATTATTATTTTTGCCTGAAAATGGTAGAAATCCATATCAGAAACTGTGGACTAATATAAAACCTTATTCTTTCCTAAGTTAAAACATCCCACATGAGGAAGCTAAATATGAACTACCAATAGAAATACAGCATCAATGTTATGAAGTTAAAATAGGTCTCAGATTCAAATACAGATAGTCTTCACTTATCAGTGATAATTGTAATAAGCAACTCCATCACTAAGAGACATGGGTATTGAGTGAAACATAACCATGATGGACTTAAAACATCACTTCTGCCACAGTCATTAAACAAATCATCTACAGCGATTGAGGGAGACATCATATAACTATAACTTCAATGACTGCTGACTTGTCCATTGACTTTGCTTGTTGGAAGCCAGCTGTTCAATGCACAAATGACCATTAATTATGTGACCATAAGCTGCAGCAACAATCATAAGTATAATGATTGGGAGCAAAGTTACTTTTTCAAGCACCATTATCACTTTGACCAGTTGTTAAATAGAGTAGACATTAAATCAGGACTACTTGTATATATTTTATTTTGGTACATCCTGTGATCTATCAAAGCAACAAGTTCTAGAAGCACAAAATTTCTGGAGGAGTATTGGAATCAGTTACTGCTTGAGTTTGATATACATCTCCCCTGAATCAGTTTTTAACCATAAGCAATTATAAAGAAACAAAAGCAAACTAAAAATGAAAACCATTGTAAAAACCATTTCATATTTTAAAATATGGTAATAAAGAAAAATTATGAATATTATACATAATTTATATCTGCATTTACTGACTTCTAACCTATTAATCTGTAATGTTCTGGGAGTAGTTTTGAATATGAAAATATCTCTTTTAGCTCTTCTTTCTTTTTTATATACCACAATTGTCTCATAGAAGTGCCTCCTCTTTAATGAAATGTTTACATAAAGTTCCAAATACAGAATCATTTTTCAAAAGTATAATATAATTTGATATAATGTACCTATCATGCTCGTGGTACAGCAAAGCCACTTTCCATGCACATTAGTGATATTTTATGACATGTGGTCAAACACTTTTAAGAAGGACTATTGTCAAAATGTCAGGGTCATCAACTACTCATAATAATGACAAATTATTAAATGTACAGTATATGCTGCCCAACTCCAAGTGACTCTAAATGGTTTATAAATTGTTAAGAATATTTTTTTGGGGAGTACAAACTATGTAGAGCAAAAAGGAATAAATATGGCAAAGAAAACAAACATAGTTGGGAACATCTTGAACAATAGCTGATATAGATGTTTAGATTTTCATTTACAGGTCCTTCATGTGAAGCTCAGTTCCTGGTAACTTCATGAAAATGACTCATGCAATATTTTTGATTACAGTATATAAGTGTCTTGAAATAGCCTCACAATATTTTGTTGACTTTTTTGTCTAGCTTATAGGCTTGGGATTTCCTGTCCAAGCAGTTTCTTATTCAAGCTTGATGCCTTTAAGCTTTGAAGTACAGATAAGGTCAACCAAGCACTGTTCCCCATTTTATCTACCAGCTGTTTGGGGAAAAAATCTCCATAAAATCAAATACAATCCCCTTCTCTGCCAGCAACTCTAAAGCAAGATTAACAATAGAGAATTGGACCCCTCAGACAGTATCTTCAAAGGGCAGGAAGCCTTTCTGTTTGTGATCAGAAGAGTTTGAAGCTGAAGACCTGATATAATATAAAATAGGAACATATTGTCTAATCTAGAAATGCAACTTCAGAAAATTACTAAAGTGCCTGGGCCTCATTAATCTCCATAAAATATGTCATACATCAAGGGTGGGAGAAAAGCAGATGTAGTAACCAAATGTGAAAAAGAAAAGGTTTATAAGATATTTTAAAATCAATGAAGTCTAACCACATTTTATTCAGTTAAAGCATTTGTGGATTCTTCTTAACATTTCCAAGGCAATACCATATTAGGATGCACAATATAATAACCGATCATACTATTGGGTATGGTAAAATGCACTAGGGATTCAACAGCTAAGAAAATCTTATCTTTCCAATATGGGAAATATGAAAGAAGGACTAACTCTATGGAATAGTGATTCACAAATTGTGTCTGTAGTAAGGGACCAAATGGCCCAATCTCCTCCCATACATCAATTAGTGTGTCTACCTATTACCCAAGCCTCCCCACATTCACTGTCAGTCAAGAAATCACAGAGTCCTTCCAGATCTCTTGCAACATCCCCATGTTTATTACCAGTTAGCTCCTTTAAATTGTAGTACTCCTCTCCTATAGTTTATATTGCTTTCCCTTAAGTTGGATATCAATCTTCTGGTACAAGAATAGGAACTGCATGATTCTGCTCATTGATATAAAAGATATGGTATTCAGGGAATGCTACTGAAGATCTTTACAATGAAATTTATACTAAAAGCTGCTATTAAATAACATGGGGTGCATGAAATTATTTTGACAATAAATAATCTTGGATTAATTTATTGGTAGAACACTTGGTTTAAAAGGGCCTTTAAAAATGAAGGAGATGAAAAGGTATGCACAAATGCAACTATAACTGTTATTTTTCCCTCTTAAAAATGTGCCTAAGTCCTTAAAAATTGAAAATGTAGTAATTTAATTAGGCGGTTTCCATATTTTCTTAATGTTCATTTAGTGATTATAAATGCAGAATGTCAGAGAAATTCTGCCCTTGGGGAGAATTATTTATTTGAGATTCTGCAGGATAGCATTTACTTTCTGGAGAGAAAGAAGACTCCTGCCATAAATAGCCTTTCAGCTTTGTATCTAGAAATGGATCAGAAGCAATGGTGATCTATTTTTACTCTCTAATCCCACTAAGCAGCCTAATGATTGTGGTTTGAATAATATGTGGTCTCCAAACCTCTGAAAAAGGCATCACAATCTTCAATACATTACAACATCTAACCTGATATTATAAAAACATGGATAGCAATAACTATTTCTATTCAGAGTCTGGGTCTGGCATTCTAGAATTAGCTGGCAAAACAGTATGAATTCGGACTTTTCTAAATGAGTTGATCTAGACTAAATATGTGTTTTAGGTTGTAAATATTGTTGACAAACTCGAAGTTCATTCTGTTCATATAGGAAATGAATTCAACCATCACATTAAAAAAAAACCACATCAATTTTCTTCAGCCAATTTTAGCTGATTAGTTCTATGTTAGGGCTGCATCGTAACTGGTTTGAGGAAAAATTATTTGTAATCATTTAGCTTACTAAGGGATAAAATCTATGTTTGAAATTAAAACAGTGTCTTTTCCTGTGACTGGCAAGTAATTGTATGGTGCAGAGGGATATGGAAGTAGTCCTGAAGAAAACATAAGATCACCATTAGAAATGAAATATGAACTCAGATTTGGAAAAGAGGAAGGCATGAGAAAGAATCTCATGGTTGCTGTTCCTTGATGTTCTTTGCTATAAGATGGAGGGAAATGGACATATTGCCAGGCTTTCAAGTTTCTGTATAGTAACCTATATCAATAAAGTAGAATTTTAGCATTTCTTGTGATGTCTGCTTCCTGACTTTGTGTACCCTGAAGGGTTGATATTTGAACTAGACCAAAACATCTTTTATTAAAGTTCAATATACATCTAATTAATAGATTAATTGGAAAAGATTTCATATTTGATTGGTTATGTAAAATATTGTCTCCCAAAAGCTTTTGATTTTTAACCCTGCCATCATATTAGGATGGTCCATTATGGGACCTGTATCCTAAAACATTAAGACAGCTTGCCTACCCAAAAAGTAATATTATGAAAATAATATGAAGATAATATTGTGGTTCATATCTAGATAAAAAGCTCTATTTTCTCTATTTTAAGCTGTTATTTGTTCAGTTAAAAGAGTTAATATATTCTGCTCCAGATATAGTTATGATTCATTAACTTATTCAGTGATCTTTCTCTGAAAGTGACAGTCTAATATACAAATTTTGACAGAAATTTTTTTCAGAGCCCTATACAGTTTTGAAATTGTTCTTTCATAGTTCTGTTCCATAGCATTTCTTTTTCTTTTGCTTCAGACTGAATGCCTACTTACCTGTATAGCCTGCCAATGGGATATAACAGGCAATGAGTATTGAAGACAACCCATAAATCTAATTCATCTTTTCTATCTGCTATAATCAGTTTCGGATTGGGTTGTCCTCTATACTTCTTACACTGTCGATTAGATACTCTGTCTGAGGCAGATTGAGAACAACTTGTAGTAGATAGCTAAAAGTATTGATACAGATATGAAATATTATTAATGTAATAAAATATACAAAAAAGAAAAAGAGAAAAATGAGGGAAATAAAAAAAAACTAATTATGCCTTCTGATCTTTCTATTGATTGAAAGGTGTTTTTTTTTTTTCATGGTAACACTCTGAATAGTCTCATTCTATTAGTCTTACTGTTCCTGTTTGTTGTACTCTATTGAAGTTCATTTTCTGCTGTTCTCTGCTGTTTTTATTATTTTGTTTGGGCTTGCTGTTGTATTAACTTTCATGGTACTACCTTGGAAGAGAACTCAGTTTATTTTCAACCACCTGTGAACCCCAAAAATATATTCCTCAAAGTTAGAGAAACATCAGGCACTGTTTGAGGTGGGGTCACAAGCTGCAAGAACAACATCACATAGGAAATTCCATTCTTCTCAACATATTATATGCTCTTCAATATTTATATTATTTTAATGGTAACATCCATAAGAGTATAGAGTTAACATCCATAAGAGTATAGAGTTGTACATGCAAATTACTCTTTGAGCATATGAATAGCCTTTCCCCAAAACTTTTCTCCTTTCCCTAGCCATTGTACAGAGTTTCTTAATCCTGCCCTCACATTTTTGTTGAGGTTACAAACAAAAACTAGGTAGTTTTGACTTTTGTTTTGATTCCTATTAAAAATCTGAGACTTATGATGGCTGAAGTCTAGCATGTTCAAAGTATAATTGATTTTGAGTGACCTATAAATGACCTAGATATAATGCTGCCATTTGAACTAAAATGTAGCTTTCTTCTCAATCTCTTTATGGACTAATATTTTGATGCCTTCAGCTTAAAGCTTGGCTATTTGCTAGACCTAATGTGTCAATATTCTTGATATACTCAGAATGACCCCTTGGCTGAAATCTATTGCTCCACATAAAAGTGCTGTAAGACACATTTTCAAACTATTCCACACAAGCCCCATGAACCTTCTCCCCTGCACTCAGAAAACTCCAAACCTATCACTTTCATCCTTAAGGAAAAGTGGAGGAGAAAAGCAGAACCAGGCAGTTGATTCTCCTCTGCTAAGAAAGCAACAGTGAAGTAAACAAACAAACAAAAATGGTTCACGAGCTTTTGAGCAATTTCCTGATTGTGAGAAGTGAACTTCAGGAAATATAATCAAGCCAAACCACAAAGAATTTAGAAGATTCATTCATTCCAACAAGCATTGGCAGTGTATCAATATTTTGCAACCAGCCTTCCAAAATGAGATCAAACCACCTAAAACATAGCAGGAAAATAAGTGTTGCCTGAAAGGTTCACCTTGGACAGCTCACTTAAGAGCAATGCTTAAAAAAAATACTGTTTAGTTTCTGCACTGTGCAATCCCCAGATTGCTGCATTTTCTCTGATTAAACTAAAGCTTTTGCAGTTGTGACAAAGCCTTTGAAACTATCCTATTAATTGGGTTTGAAACTGGGGCTTGCTGTCAAAATGGAACAAAGAAGAATCAATATTAACACCTGGATTCACATTTATGAAAAATCCAGCATTCCTAAAACAGCAATTAAACAGCTTAATCTTTAAACTTGCCTAGTTCAATTCAAGATATCTATTCTGAAGGGGTGCTGCTAATTCATCATTAATTTCTCATTCACTTTAGAAGTTGCTATTTTAATTTGTTACTTTGAAACCCTCTTCTGAACTCCATGATAAAGCTGACTTTAAAAAAAGAAAACATTTTATTTATACTTTTCCCAAGATAAATATTTTCATAGAAAACTGTAGCCTTCTCTGTAACCTCCAAGGAGTCACCAGACTATGGCCTTCGAAGAATGGCTGTGAAGCATATAAAATTATATCTACTGCAAAAGAAAAAAAAGTGTCAAGCTAAGAAGGAAAATGGTGAGCCCAGTACAGCTAAGGCTGGCCCTATGCTGCTTCAGGTATGGGATGAGGAACATCATGAAGACTTAATATAAAAAAGAAGCTGCCATAATGAGTTTCTGAGATGGGACTACAAGGGAAGATATGCTCTAAATCAGGAAAAAGTACATTTCCTGAGGGGGAGGAATCAAAACAGTAGTAGCTAATTAACAGTAACTCTAAATTGAAAGTGGTATTAAAATCTTTCCTCCTTAGAAAATATATATGTTATCATAAAATCACAGGTCTGGAAGAGAATTTGGAGACCTTCAAGTCCAACCTGCTTCCCAAGACAGAAGTCTTTATCCAGGTAGCCCTCAACTTCTGACCACAATTGAACCCAAACTTTATGTTACTAAGTGAGAAATTTGTTAACAAAAGATGTAAAATGGGACAAAGCTTACTTAAGTGAATCACTACAGTTCTTAAATTAGTAAATGGTTGTTAAATGAATCTGATTTCCCCATTGACTTGGCTTGTTAGAAGGTCACAAAAGGTGATCAAATAAACTCAGAACATTACCAGAGTCATAAATGTGAGTCAGTTGTCAAGCATACGAATGTAAATCACCTGACCATGAGGATGCTACAACAGTCATAAATGTGAAAAATGTCATAAGTCACTTTTTTCAGTCCTGTTGTAACTTTGAATGGTCACTAAGCAAACTATTGTAAGTTGAAGACTACCTGAACCACCCTGGACAATGGTTGTCAAATCTTTTCCTTAAAACGTCTAGTGATGGTGCACTGACAACTCCATGAGGCAAACTGTTCCACTGATTAATCATTCTCACTGTTGGGAAATTCCTTATTTTCAGTTTAGATCTTACTCTGACAAGGTTCTACCCATTGCTTCTTATCCTGTACTCAAATTCCATTCTAAAATGACTTTGCAATGTCAAACATAGGCATTTTTTTCTACTGCTAACTCTATATAGTTTGTACAAAGAGTACTTAGTTTTCGTTCTTTCTTCTCTGCGTACTTTAATAGAATATAAGTCTCTCTAGCATTAACACATTTCAGAGCCTGCAAATCAATTGTGACCTATTCATTTAGAGGGACGTTTCAGTAATGCAGCAGCTCAGAAGGTTAATGATGGATCATGACACAGTACCATTTCCAGAGTACTATTCTCCCAATGCTTGTCTGGGTTAGATTATTGCATTTAAATGATGAGGCAAGCCATCTCCTCATTCCTGGAAATGATGCCTGTTTACTATCAAACTGCTGGGAAGAGGCACAATTAATACAACAGTAATAAAAAAAAGGTAGTGACAACTTTAAATATATTTGAATGTCTGCAGATTGGCTCTCCTTTCCAGTTCTGGAAAGTTTGGGCTTGTATTAATTTCAAAATTTTGTAGGCTGACTGATTTCCAAGCCAACATTTTTAAGGTAGCAAAAAGCAGGGATACAAAAGAAAAATCAGCCCAGGCTTTTAGCAGAACAAGTGTGATGTGACAGGTTCTTCCATGGCACAGAGTAACTGCAAAAGGAAACAGTTGGCACCCACTTTTTCCAGACCAAACCAAAAAACTTTGTTATAATTTGAAAAAGAATAGATATATCCGAATCTTTATTTTGGTGTCTTTCTCTTATTTTTCTAGGAAACTTTCTGGTAAAAAATATTGGCAAGAGGGAATTGCTTGCCTTTTCTTGAGTATTGAGTATTCTCATTGATGATGCGTTCAAAAATGTACGCACGTCCCTTAGCATTAGAATGTACCTTGAAAATTTCACTTTGGTGAATATCAAGAGACTATCAAACATTCTAGTGAATACAAGTAATAAGTGTATGTTTCAAGACAATAAGTTTATTGGATTTCTTCACTTGCAAGATTCATGGTCTAATCAATTACAAAAGAAAAAGTGAAGCAGACTTTTTTTTCTTACTAAGATATGTAAGTATCAGATAAAAAACTGACATAAATTTGTATTTCAGAGAGAATTAGATTGGCTACTCTTTCTGAAAGATGTTTCATCAAATGCTGTCAAGGGGGAAACTCCTGGATATTACACAATACATTTTCTTTTTCAGGAAAAAAAAGTTATGTTTGAAAAATCCAGATAGGAAGGTTAATACCAGGAGGAGAGGGGATCATGATAAAACAGTTGTTTAATTTTCTATGTCACAAAGGAATGGCCAGTGTCTCATAGCAGTTGGATAAGCTTTAAGCCAAAGATAGTTTTATCTTTTTTGGCAAGAAATTTCAATTTCCAAACCTTAAAGATGAAATTTTCTTGGTTGACAAAACCTGGCAAATGGGAATCATGGCATGGCCATTCTGAGGGCATCACCAACAAGAAGAATGTGAACAATAGAAAAATGACTGAAGCATTTCATTAAATTGTGAGCATTGCCTCATTAACATTATAATTTTGGACCAATTTTAAAGCTGTCTTCAACACTCATTAACCTAGCTGCACTCTAAAATGCACTTACTGTGAAAATGGAAAAAAAATGATGGCTTTAGAAGCACTTGCTGTATAATTACTTCAAAAGTTTTTCACACTTCATTTGACTGAGGTCTTTGACATTCTCTGTTCTTGGAAATACCTCAGCAATGTCATCAGGCATTTGAATGCATCATTTGGAGCTGATGTTCTGAAGGTGGTCATTTCAGTCATTCTAATCCAGAATTGCCTAATCTTGGCTAATCTTCATTAGCAATGCAGATCAATGACAATAGTGATTTACAACACAAAAGATTAATCCCAGATGCTCAGAAGGATGCCATGGCCGATGGTGTGAAAAGCTGCCAAAATTCAGATGCAAGAGTACACATATTACTATCTGTCCAAAAGTCACAGATGGAAGGCAGTGAAAGCCAGTCATATTCCTCATATAGCTAACAATATATTTTTCATGCCATGATCAAGGGTAGAGGTCTATGCACTTATTAACAAGGATTAATAAACTTACTATTGTAAATTTTCTGTGATGAACTTATTTTGATGGATTAAGGTTGTTATGTTAGTGGCATATATAGTACAACCTATGGCTATGCCATTTCTTAGCTCTAACACAGTCCTGATTTATTCAGATAAGTGGAGAATTTCTTTCCCTTCCTTCTTATGAATTCCTTAGTAATATATTGCTTTCTAAAGAGCAAGACCTAGCTGTTTCCAGACTAGAAGTAGAATTGTAATAATCCACTGCTTCAAGAATATGGTGATCAATAACTTTCTCAAAAACAAAATATCACCCAGCAATAACTTCACTCTGTTTCACAACATAGCGAACAATAACTCAAAAGTGGCCATGTGATTCTGGGAAGGGATTAAGCCTATGTTTCTTATTAGATACTTACCACAGTGTTAAGGTAATGCAGTTGGCATGTCAACAAAAGCTGATTTAAAATGATCATGGTCATTGCCTCAATTTTGGGGGACTAGAGAATTTCAGTCAAGGAAATCACACACCCCCAATGACATTCCATAGTGCAATACTATTCAGAACAGCATATTCCTAATTTTCTAACATTATTTTAGTCCTTTCTAAAGCATTTCCATTTTGTCTGGAATCAATTTCAGTGTATTGTTTCTCATTGCATCCTCAGAACTGCATTACAGCTACTAATCCATCCTTAATGCAGAAAGTCATCTGTTTATACTAACGGGGAAACTGAGGTTCCATTATAGTGTTTCCTGATAAAAACAAAATACCAAATTATACAGATGAACTGCATGATGTGTTAGTCTTGTGACAAAGTAGCTCATTGTCTTCACAGATGCTATAAACCTTTGAGCCGTTCTACACAAACTAGTCCCAAATTGGATATTGATGTTCCTCAGTACCATAAAACTAAGGGTTTTCAATATGAACTGTCAGCTTACTCACATATTCCATTAAGCACTAGAGAAATGATACACTAACACAATCCCCAATCTATCTCTAGTTCCACCAATACTATGTCAGCCCACCTGCCTGCCCTAACCAGATCTCTATTACACAAACTATATTAACTTTCTCAACCATAATAAAATGTCAGAATTTCAGCATTTATTGCCAAACAGAATAATTTATTATCAATTTATTGCAATAAGAGCTTCACGATGATCCAACATTCTATTTGAATGAATTAGGGAGAAAAATATTGTTTTTCATCAGATTCTTTGTCTACCTACGCCATAGGTTCAGCTGGCAGCAGATCTTTTGATTTCCAAGAGAAAGCAACCTCATCATAAAATCAGCATCACTTTTGAAAAAAAAATGAGGGGGCTGAACCGGGTTTCCATTCCATTACTTATAAAATATGTGTATGTTACACAATTCAACTAATATTTTCACAGCTACAGTAGAGTTCTGGCAACTCTAGCTTTAATCACATTTCTTTCTTTCCTTTTTTCATTAGAAATTGGTTTAGAGGGCTTTCAGAATCTAGATAAAATGGATTGGGGACAGTTGGCAACCGAATAAAATCTACCCAAATACTCCATGTGCTTATACTGCTAATGCAAAAACAGGCAAGTTCCTGAAAACCTCTTAGCAAGCTGGCTGACTGATTATTTACCATCCTACCTGGAGGTCATTATTAGCTATTTAGTGTTCTTTGATTATCTGACAGGTGGCTATAAACCTTGATGGATGCCCCCTGCCAGCAAAGCAAAATGTGATCTCCCTCTCCCCAAAAGTTTGTGAATCTTAATAGCATAGATTACTTGATTGATGCACACTCTGCCATTTAATTACAGGAATAAATGAGGAAGAGGAAATGTGTTACTTCCCCATTTATTATTCCATAATTAGACTGCAAATAATCAGGTCCCATGATTGGCTAAAGGGAATGTAGAAATAATTTACTGTAGCTCCTCTTTGTAACAAGATAAAAGGGAAGCATAAATTATCATAAAGCCAGGACAAAAAGAAAGTTAAGAATATTTCTTTAAAATAAAAATCCCAGTAAATTGAAGACTGAATCTTCAGCCTGTCAGGTGAGCAATTTATTGCAGCAAATGAAATGCTTCCACTGTACAATGACAGAGTACTTTTTCAGTATCTAATATTTATGCATATGCTATTTTGGAGTACATCATTGATCAATATCATAGCAGAGAGCAGGGCATTTATCTTGCCTTTTGGCTTGCATATAACACACTCTGTGTACTTTGTTTAACATCCAAGCCTAGTGAACAGACTAAAAGCATTGTGATTCTATCACATTTCCAGAGTTATTGGATCTTAATTGTGGCAACTTGATGCTCACTGCAAAATTTAATTAAATACTAACACCAATTAGAATTTGCCACTTTGGTTTGGAGATAATTCTAACTTTTCTTTACTGCTGTTTGATAACCAGAGCAGATACTAACTTAAAAAAAAAAAAAAGACTTGAGGAATCTACAATTGACAAGAATCTCTCTGGTCGTCAGCTGTGTTGTTTCAGATATTTTCTCAATTACTGCTCTAATAAGCAATGGTAGAAGGGCCATGCACCATTAGAAAATGATTCAGAGTATGTGTTTGACACTCATATGAGGGCAGAATGTTTCTGCTATTTTGGGTTTCTGAGTAAGCCTGGAAAAATATACTGCTGCTCCAAAGAATCCACCCATTCAAGTTAAGGCAACTTCAAACACAAATCTTCTTTTTTAGGATTGCAGGGAAGGTTTTTAAAATGTGATTGTTATAATAAATAGGAAATTATTATGCCCTTGATGCTGAGGAAAAAAAGGCAATAGTAAGAGAGGCTAGCAGAAGATAGATGTTATGACTGATAGCACAAAAATGAGCTTACAAGAATTCAAAGAAGGTGTTACCAACAAATAAACCTTTTGTCTCTCAAGCAAAGTTAAGAGTAGGGGACAATAAGTCTATGCTTGTGTTCACTATAAAACCTGAGGCTCAGTTTCTGAGTATGTGCATTATCTTAATCTATAGGACTTTGAATGTGTAAAACCAATCCAAATTTGTCTCCAACTAGAGAACTAATAATCTGCTTCTTCTATTTGAAGGGATTGGTTTGCAATAGCATCATCAAAACCTTCTGAGTCATTGCTCAGAAGAATGAATGAACAAAAAGATTCCCAAATGCATCAGGAATGATTTATCAATTTACCAATAACAAATATTGGTGTGTAAAAGGAGAGAATGACACAATTATATAGTCTCGAGGCTAAAATTACCTAATTGCACAAGTGAATGTTCATCCTCCATCATTTGCTAAGGATCCAGGACTCATTTACTTCCCTCTCTTGATTGAACCACAAAATGTCCAAAGTATCCTTAAAAAGGGAACCCATGTCCAATCTCTTGCAGGAATACTAATGTTCACCATTATCTCCACTTTACAGAGGCACCTTTATGTTCTCCAAAATTGGATTTCAGCAGTTACAGTTAACTCTGAGCAGCATTTTTTCTCAGTTTCAGCTAAGAGGTTTTGAGACAATTTGAGTCAATTCTTTTTTTCTTAAGGAAATAGCATCTGTAGAGAGAATAGATGAGAAAAGGAATGGGCCAGATCCTTAATTTTAACTGTGTAATTATCCTCATAACTGGACTTCTACCAAGTTACTAACATAATTTCAGAAAGTGCACTAGTCTCTCAAACAATGTCAAGTATTTCACATTATAATGGATATATTACGATTATAAATTCTCAACAGATATGTACATCAAATGCCAAAGAGTACTGGATCTAAGAAAAGAAAACTTTCAGGTAGACAATTTAATAAAATTCCCTTTTGTATCAATTATGTTTCAAATTTGATCTTACCTTTTATAAAAAAAAACGCTTTTTTTTCAGCATGCAATTTTCTTCACAAACAGCCTTGGGCAATATATCCTCTTCTGTATTTAAATGTTGGTATTTTTCCATGACAACTCATAAAACTGATGTCTTTTTCCAGGAAGAATCGGTGCTTGAATTAAGGAGTTGCCAATAAGTGTTACATGTGCACTCATATATGCTGTAAAATATATTTTCCCTCTTTTAATTTCAAGTGCAGCACAGCCCTAAATTGTATGTTTTAATTTCTACATTATTTCAATGTATAGTAGAAATGTATACTGGATCTGGCTGAAGCCAGTTCCCAAGGCAGGGTGGAATAATTAGGAGCAGACCCAAAAGGCAGCAGGACTTGCTTGGTATTTTTTTTTTTCTTGAAAATGTTTTGCTTCTTATCCAAGAAGCTTCTTCAGTTCCTGAAGAATTGAAAAACACCTTTGGGACAACCATGACCTGGATGATTGACAATCTCCATTGACAAATTGGAACAGATTTTCATTTCCTTGTAGGAAAATGGAGGGGTCTCAAGCAACAAGTGAGTCTTTATTTTATTTATCAAACTTGTATCCATCCTTCTCCCCAAAGGCAACTCTAAGAGGCTTACAGACATTGAATAAAATGCACTATGAAACATTAAAACAATGAATTTAAATTCCAACCTGAATCTACCATAAAAGTAGTGGAAAGCAGCTAAAGTACAAAAAACAAACTTTATATCAATAACCATAGTGGGAAAATGGAAAAAATAAAGAAATATGAATCACATATTGAATTAAATGTATTTGAGTAGTTTTGAAGTGATGGGAAGTGAGACTGAAATTGGGGTGGAATAAAACCTTGGAGACTGAGACTGAGTCAGAATATTGCTATTTGTTTCCTCTCTTATCATCAGATTGTCAGTAAATTTTTGAGGTGTTAGCTAGCTGATCCAATGTATTGATTGATGGGTTTTTATGGAAAAAAATTTCAGAGCTAACTTGGTATATTTCAATCTTTTACAATATCATTCAGGAAAATGATAGTTCAATATGATAGAACTATCATATGATCCATATGATATGGAATGATAGTTCCATATCATTCAGGAAAGAATGTCAACAATCTCTGCCAAAAATTCTTCTGCGTGTTTCCCCATTCTCAAAATAGTCAGCCTGCAGGCATGACATGGGAGGTTTTCGCAATAGTTCAAATTGTATCACATGCTGTATAGGAAGAAAAACATTATGTATGTATTTAAGAAGAAAACAGAAAATAAAATTTAGGGTTTTAAAAATTATAGTCCAAAAGCTGTGATATGTCATATGGAATTGGCATTTTTATTTTTTTTGGTATTGTTCCTTATATGGTTATCAGATCAAATAAGAGTGTCTCAGATAAACCTACCTAACGAAATATTTTTATAACTCCAAACTTGCTCTTAAAATAGCTGGTTAGTATCTACAAAGCCTTAAAGTGCAGCAAACCTCACATACACTCCCACAATAAATTCAAATAAATTTGTCACTTGTGAAAGCTAATAATAAAGTGAATATTCCCAAAAACTCAATGAAAAAGTTGTGTAGATAGATCATATGATACTTTCTTGTAAAATTGATGGTTTTTTTTTCTTTTTCTCTTGATACAATACATTTTCAAGTCCACCGAGCTGTAAACATATCTAATGAAGAAACTAGCAATAACTTTTCACTTAAATGCATCAGACAATGTTCATTCAGTGCAGTGCTGAATTAGATCCCATCCATCCTCACTGTAGAATGAAGTTTATTTTACAATCACATGACTCAGAATTGCTATTTTTTCCCCATAATTTATAAAGGTTAAAAAATCAATTAATCGAAGAAGAAAATATCCAGCTGTTAGCTGAACTCTGCCATGATGGTTTGCAAATACATGCAGAGGATTTTAATAAGTTATCTTGTGCACTCTGTGGATTTATAAATACCTCAATGTTTAAAAGAAGCAGTAGTTTGGTTTATTAAAGTGTTTTCCTCTTGATATTTAATAATGTAGCAATTGCAACTGCTAATCACTAAACAAGTAAATATGAATTATTTGAAGAGCAAAAGTAATAAATTTATCTTGAAATCCTTGACTTATGACCACAATTGGCATCACTATTTCTGTTGCCCAAACAAGATAGCTAAATGAGTCGTGGCCCTTTTTTTGCCACAGTTGTTCAGGGAATCACTTCTGCTGTTAAGTGAATTGCTTTCAATTCAGTTTTCAAGAAGTTTTCAAGCAAAACCAGTTTCCCACATTGATTTTCCTTGCACAGAAGTCAGCTGTGAAGGTCACAAATGGCAATATTATGATCTCGGGAGCTGCAACTATTTTAAATGCATGCTAGTTGCCCAGTGCCCAAATTTTGATCACATGACTGTGGGGGACCTGCAGCATTTGGAAGTCATGTCACTTTTTTCAGTACTGCTGTAACTTTGAAACAGTTGCTAAAAATTGGTACTAAGTTAAGGACTACCTGTATTCCTATTGTTTCAGAAAACCTCGTTGTTGCTGTAACTATATATCCCGAAACTAAGTCATACTGAACTCATTGGGTTTACTCTGAGAAGATATGCATAGTATTTTGCTGCAAGATGATATTTTATGCTAATTCTATTCCCACTGAATGTACAGGTAGTCCTTGACTTACTGCTGTAATTGAGCCCAAACTTTTGGTAGCTAACTGAGACAGTTGTTAAGTGAATGTTGCTCCAGTCTATGATTTTTCTTGTCAAGTTGTTGAGTGAATTGCTGCAGTTGTTAAACTAGCAACATGGTTGTGTGAATCTAGTTTTCCCATTGTCAGAAGGTCGCAAAAGATAGGATGCAGTACATGACCCTGGGACACTGCAACCATCCTAAACATGCGTCAGTTGCCAAGTGTCTAAATTTTGATCATGTGATCATTGAGATGATGCAACAGTCATCAGTGTGAAAAACAGTCATGTCACTTTTTCAGTGATGTTGGAACTTTGAACGGTTACTAAATGAACTGTGAGGACCACCTGTAAATGAGATTTACCTGTAAATGAGACCTACAGGTGAGGACTACCTGTAAATGAGATTTGCTTCTCACTAATAGATTAGGGAAAGTTGTAGCCTATCAAGGTATGCAGAAATAAAGTTGATATTGCATTATTTCTATAGTTTCTCCATGAATAAACTGAATGGAAATTAGTACAATTTAGGGCTGTTTTCAGGAACAGTGCCTTATAAGCTTACATTGAGAGTGTTTATTACACTATCTTGAGCTCCTGCAGAAAAATGAGATACCACCCAACAAAAAAATATCCTCTGTCGAGCTAGTGTGTTGGATAAATTGGGGTGGGGGAGGGGTTTAAGCATACCTTCAACCGTAGAAACTCTCACATTCAATTTGAATTAGGATAATCCAAACAAACTCATAGGATTGTTCTCATAAAACTGAAATAAAAACAGAACACAATGTAAGACACTTTAAACATCTGGAAAAAAGGAAGGCACAGATCTAATAATCAGATAAATATTGTATAGTCTATGTTTATTATCTTGAATATCTGCTGTTGTGGGTTGTGTTCATTTGACTTCATCATCGCTCAGTTGCCGAAAGCTCTCCTGCACTTTCTGATAACATGATCCATTTTTTCTTGATGCTATGCATGCTTAGAATTTTCTTCTAAATGTTACAAAATCCAAATGTCAAGACTTGTACTAGACATTAACAAGCACATTTGCCTCAGTGATTGATATACCTAGCCTCTTTGATAACCATAGTAGATCTTTTTTTAATGTCCCCCCTCCTTCATTGTTGAGAGTCAATTTGATGTACAAGCATCAGAAACCAGGAGACTGGGAGTTCTACTCCTTCCTTTGTCACAAAATCAACTGGGTGATTCTGGATCAGTCACTTTTCTCAGCTCAGAAGAATGGACAAGCTTTTTCAGTAAAAACGCTGCCAAGAAAACTGCAGGGGATAGTCACCAAGAGACAAAACTGACTTGAGGGAACACCACTTTTTTCCTGTGTTGCTACTGTGCTGATGACAATCACCAAACAGCTGCTTAGAAGTCGTACAACAGCTATGCAACTCCACACCCATCATTAGTCCCTCATATATTTTGGAAGCACCATCATTATTGCCTGTGCCTGGGGTGAACAATCTCTCTCACTCCTCCCATTCCATGCCAATACATTTTTTCTTCTCAGCTGTTGCTTTCTTTTCCCTTTCCTGTTTTTTTTTTTTTTTTACACTTTTAAATTGTAAGCTCTTTGGAACACAGCTGTTCTTGTTGTTGTTGTTTTTAATACATAGAACATTGATGTTACCCTTGCTGTTTTCATTGATCTTATTATTGTTTTGCACAGTAGCTAAAAAAGCAATTTTCTGTAAAAAATTTATATATGCAAAGCATATCTTGCAGTTCAGACTATTAACCAATGAAAAAGGTCATGAGGCTGTTTGCCCTCATTAGGAATCTTCCCCAGATTGGTTACTCCCTAGTAAATTTGGAATACAAGTCCCACCAGCCAAAGCACGAAAGAATGAACATGTTTGTCTGCAAAATTTGCTGACAAACATGTCCATAATAATTTTGGAATAATTTTGATAAAAGCAAAATAACAGGTTGTATTAGGAGTATGACAGCTCCTGCCTGACAAAGAACAGAAGGTCTCTGAATTCCTACTTTGCTTATTAAGATTTATTTTTTTCTCTCTCAGTTTTTCTATGGCACTTTCTGTTTTGTGGCGCTGAAATGCACCAGCATAGAATCTAGCTCCAAGCACTCGAATACATCACATTCAAACCATTTTGTGAATCAATTAAATAAATGCTACTGTGTTTGGTGTTATTTCCTCCTCATTTAGATCATCCGAATTGGACAGTTCATATTGCAGCTAATGTGCTGCCTGTCTTTTCATGCTTATGGTGGCCTCCTCATTTATATTTCTATCACCACTGACAGTTTAGAAAAATAAATGGGATGATTTCTTCAGAATGTATTTAAAGAGGGAGAATAAATGGGGAAAAGCAGGCAAAAAATCAGGCTAAAGTTTGATCTGGGGAAAAAAACAACAATGAAATTCAATACCTATCACAAACACCTATATGTTGGTTATGCCTTTTCTCACCTGCACCTAACTTGGTGTAGACATGACCTGACACCTTTTTTTAAAAATTCCTGTCGCTTCATCTTCAACTCATACCTGAGACAACTTAAAGTTATTCCTGCCTGTTCTGGTTGAAATTATTCTCTCTCCTTCCCATCTGCCTTTAAGCAAGCATCAAGCTCATTGGGAAACTACCAGCTAGGCTAAAAGAAGAGGTCAGGGAGACAAACCAGCTTAGAATTGGGCACAAAAGGCATAAGCTTAACCTCCCTCAAAATCCATGAGGACTTATCTGGTTGTTCTCAAGGAAAGTCAAGCAGCCTGAGGAGATTCTTGTAGCTTTGGTGGAAAATAATAAAGTTGCATACCTGGCAGTTTATGAGTAGCTCCAGCTGCTTGAGCCTGACAAGCACTGAGGGTTCAATACTAAGTGCACCTTACTTCATTGATCATTTATGATCCAAGATGGCACCAATGATGCCTACCTGGGTGAAATGCTCTCTAATTCGAGCACTGCACACCAGAACAACTAGACACAAGAACAGTTTTTTCCCAAACACCATCACTCTGCTAAACAAATTTCCTCAACACTGTCCAACTATTTACAAAGTCTGCACTACTATTACTATTAACCTTCTCATCACTCCTTATTACCCATCCCCTCCCACTTGTGACTGTATGACTGTAACTTTGTCACTTGTATCCTTACGATCTATATTGACTGTTTCCTAGTATGATTTGATTGCTTATTATAGCATATAACTATTACCTTATGATTCTTGACTCTTAATGAATGTATCTTTTATGTATATTGAGAGCATTTGCACCAAGACAAATTCCTTGTATGTCCAATCACACTTGGCCAATAAAGAATTATATTCTATACTATTTCATTATTGTTGTCATCATGTGATATTATAATCATCTCTCTAGATAGCCATGGAGATATATTCTGCCCTTCAGCCTTAGGCAGTACTTTCCAGGATTTATTCTGCTTTGGGCAGAAAAAAGAGGCCAGTTCATTGAAACATGGGTGCCTCTCTGATCTGGGAGATTTAAATCAACCCCATTAGCAGTGGCATGAGCACAGAGGCACATTTTTCTGACTCTTTTCATGTCTGTTAATTGTTCCCTTGTTACATCTGAACATTTTCTTAACTGTCATGCCTTGCACATAAAGTAACATTTAGAGGCAATCTCATACCTCTGGCAAGATACCAATCACAAGTGGGGTCAGCAAAAGTTGTGACTCCTTTTTCTGTTTCTATTAGTGGAAGACCTGAGAAACAGTGAACTCTGGCACAAAAAAGAAACCAGTCTTTGTTGCATTTTTGCTTCGCTGTTTTCTCCAAAGTGCTTTTTTAAAAGGCAAATGGGCTGGTTTTCCCCCTGCCCCCCCCCCCTTAAGAAAGAAAAACAAAACATTTTGCTTCTCATCCAAGAAGCTTTGTCAATTGTAATGGGTGGTGAGGGGATGGAATGCAGTTGACAGTTGAGACTGGATGGTGGGGGGATAGAAGGATAAGTTCTTACAGGATGTGGGGGGAGAATGGGAGGATTGTATTTCTTTGAAGTTAGCACTCTCCCTAAGAGCTCTTGAGGCCACTTGGGGGTTTATCTTTGTCCTCAGAGTCACCTGATTTAATTTTTTTTTTGTATTTTTGATTCAGGTGACTTTGATCAGGTGACTATTTATTTCATATTGTATATTTTATTTGCTATTTATTTTATAGTAAGCCATCCAGAGCCATGTATGTGAGATTGCTGCTATACTAATCAAACAAACAAGCAAACAAATTAAAAGTGTGCTTATGTTCAGTGAACAAAAATATTAGACAGAAACATAATCTATTAGGGATTTTCTTAGGAATTCATGGACTACTTGTTACAGACATTTAACTATTTTTCTGACTGCACCAAAAAAACATTTCATTTTTTTTATTCTTCTGTGCATATGGTGATGTATATTTTTAGCTCTGACAATCACCACATTCAGAAGATGTACCCTTATTCTTTGCAAATCCTTCTTGTCTTTGCACAACTTGTCTGAAATTTGGCACAATTTCTTCCCACTAGTCAGGGCTACTGTCACTGTAAATGTTATAAACTTTCTCAAAATTGGCATGATGCAGACCCAGAAACTCCTACATTGAAATGCAAGAAATCTGGCAGACTTTGAGCATAAAAGTGTAGTTTGCTGGCAAATTTTAATAATAATAAAATGTGTTTTAATGAATCCTGTACTAAATTCAGACATGAAATCAGAACACACAATTTGAAATGCAGAAGATCAGCAACACTGGAGATGGGGGTAGGGGTGGGCATCACAGTGAGTAAAGGAGCATCACAGGATCACAAAACAAAGCCCAGTACTTTCCTACCTATATCATGACTTCACAGGCGCAGCCAAAAGAAACAGGACTTTCTCATGTTGCTATGATGTTGCTTTTTTTTCATGTTAAAGAAAGCAGAGAGATCCCATGGAAGCCAATGCAACAAATAGTTTCCAAATTAATGGATTTGGTCCCCGAACTAAAAAGATTTGAATGGGTTTTTATAAATGACTTTGGAAGAATATGCTACTCTCCAATAAATACCAGTGAAGGCTTTCCACAAGAGACAACTGCAGTGTTTGTTTTGTTATAGTAATCAAATATACTGAGAAATCAGTGTGGGCAAACAGTATTCCCCTGTGGAGCTTTGTTGTCTCAGTAGGAAATCTTGTTTAGCATTACATTTAGCCAAGCCTTAAGCCTTTTTTTTTAAAGTGTGAAACTAACAGGATGCCTCAGATTTAAATATGCAGAAGACATGTGGTAGCTGTGAGAAATTATGCTTACTATTTCCCATGTAGATTTGTAACTACTGGTCTTGATTACTTTTCTTTATAAGCAAATGAGTCATTGAGAGCACAGGGATTGGAGTTGAAGAATTGTTGGCATGAGCAAAGTTAAGCTCCTGTCCAGAACAAATTGGCATCATTTATAAGCCTGCTATCCTATCTGTTCTGGGATGTCACAGCCTCCCCTTCTACTTACAAAGTGTTGCTTGCAATCTTACTATCTTAATGAATGGGACATGGTTGGGCAATCTCATGGTCTCTTTTTATTTTGGGAACCCTTTTAGACAGTGAGCTCATGAACTAGGGATGAATGATGCTTGTTAATTGGATGACTAGACAATATAGTTCAGAGAATTGGAGCAGCTTTGCAAGATAGGCACCATTATGTGATTTCACATAAAATTGTGGGTGGCTAAATAAACAAAACACCTTTTGAAAAATTGTGAACTTTTTATGAAATTTCCTGTGACAAAATAGAAATTTTGCAAGTTTGGACAGCTAAATAATTTCCTGAATGACTTCTAGAGACATGCAATAGCAGATATCATGACGTATGTGAGTGCTATGCTATTGATCTTTGATATAGATCAACTTTTCCATTTCTTCCTATTATGGTTCATCACACAGTCAGCCAGATGTTTAAATTGAAATTAGCATTTTTGTCTACCTATTGAATCTTCTCTAAGGACCTAGGATGGGCAGTGGTTGTTGAATAGTGTAAAAGACATTGTCCTAGGATGTAAACTGTTCCATGTAAAGCTGCCTTTTTGCAAGTGACTGATGATGATTTTTGTCAATGCTAATGAAGTGGTGCTTCAGATGTTTTACATTTGTACCCAAGGTACTTATTACTATTATTAGCTTTGCTTTCTTTTTCCATAGTTCTACTTTTATTTGCAGGTCTTTGTATTTTGTGAATTTCTCCAGTTCTTTCTCTTTTATTTTATTGTCTCCAGGTATTCCATGTCCACTATCCAGATATTTTTTGTTGTTCTTATCCACAGTTGTTAAGTCCAGTGTGTTGTGTGGGAGATGCTTGTCTCTTTCAGATCTAAAGTGCCAGAACATTTTAGCTTCTTTATTTTCTATTACTTTGTCTACTTTGTGCAACTACTGTTCCTGCTTTCAGACAAGTAGTATTTCTTGCAGATATTCCAATGCACCATTCTAGTAACATTTTTCATGCCTTTGTTTATTACTAATTTGTGTGACCCTGCAGCAGTTAACTAGAAGGTCTTCTGTTTCTTCAGCTTCTTTGTAGATAAGGCATATTCTTTCTCTTGCTGTCTTCTAAATTCTAGCTTATATGCATTTATTTTTAAGATTTGGTCTTGTGTGGTCAGAATTAACCCCCCATTTCTCTTTTTTTCCCATCTTTCCTGCTGTTATCCATTGCCAGGTCTTGTTATCTGCTTTTTTTTCTTTTAATGTACAAGCAATGTAAAACTTTTCCTTGTCACAACTCTTATTCATATTCTTATTTAAAAGACTAAACAAAAAGCTTAACATAGTTAAAAACAAAATTTAAAATAGATAAAATAGATATAAATCATTCTTAAAAAGTAGAATGCAGGTAGATAGCTCTCATATATAAACTATCATAGGATTACTATATTTTTTTTTTATACATGCTATTGTGAACAATAGTCCACAAGGTGTAACAGTATCAAGATCATGCATACAATGCTGTGCACTATACATGACAACCTCATGGCCTAATCAAGGGTTCACAGCAGCTTTATAATTTAGCTATAATTATAATACAAGATATTTCATACCCATTTGGTAATCAAAATATCTACTCTATTGAATTTTAAAGGTTCTTAGTGTTAGAAGAAATATCCCTCTGGTTCAGTTCCAAGCCATGAGAAAGGCACTAAAGACAAAATGGAAGCTGGAGACTGACTGGAAAGAGTCCATTTATTGATGAAGCAGAACTACCAAGCACATGTGATTCTAAGTAGCTGTCCACATGAAGTTGAGAATGAAGAGTTTTTATACCTTCTCTTAGGTTTTGAACTTAAGCTTCCTGTTCCTATGCAAGAACATGAATTCTATTGGCTGTTGTCAGATTCCCATGGAGCCATATACAAATCCTAGGACTTTGTCTGCTTTAAGGTTGAAGTTTGGCTGATGCAATGAAGGGACTTGTTGGATAATTCCTATTATGGCTGAGAGCTAACCCTATCTTTGTTCAGACTTTTCTGCAGGGAATTTTTGCCTATGAATAAAGTTATCTATCTCTTTATCTCTTAATTGCTGACATCTGCTATGGGCTATTAAGGAAGAACATGTTTTTTCAATTTCTCATCCAGGAAAATATAATATTCTGCCTTTTTAATATTTCTCAAAAAAATTCATTCTTCTAGGAGAGGGGTTGGTGCTAATTTTCTACATTAGTCAACACAATTGAAGTTGTAAAAACAAAGAGAAAGACAAACTATAGCTCACAAACAATGCCTTAAGAACAACAGTAAATTATATCTAGGTAATGTGTAGAATTATAATATAAATTCTAAAATCCCAATTTTGAATGTGGCACAAATCCATGTATTCTAAAGCGTTATAAGGCTAAAATAATTTCAAAATAAATTCTACATATTTACCAATTAAATAAGTAATTCTATACATTGAAGCATATTCCCCCAAAATAATTAGCCATTCTTCCATAAAGAGGTCAAATAATTTTTCCAATACACTACACAAACCTTTTGTAACTGTTAATATATACAATTCCTATTCAGTACATATTGAAGAAATGAGGCTTAGTGAGATTTAACAAAGGCTTTCAAAGTTTTTCCACATTAAAAATAATTCCCACAATCCTTGATCAAGAGGGCTTATCGTTATAGGAATAGAAAATTGGCTGCATTTAATGTTTATTCCTTGGTGTCAGTCTCTCAAAGAACCCCACCAACTTTACAGTTCCATGAAGCACAATTTAAAAAAAAAACAAACCCTTGTGGAACTCATGCCTGAAGAATAGTATTACCCATCAGAAGCTTAATTAGCCAAGATTTTTTGCCCCTTGTCTCTTAAACAGTCCCACCTAAGGAACAAAACCAAAATATATATTAGGTCTTGGCAGGATCTTAATGGTATTCAAGGTTTCATGGAGGGTATGACTTCAGCAAGTATTTGGTGAAGTACATAAACAAGATTTGAGCTCCAGCTGACTTTTGATATAATATAGTTAAAGCCATCACAATTGAAACTGTGAACTTGTTCATTTATGAGTTGTTGGGTATCCCACTGGAAAACATGTTTGGTGGGCAAGAATCAGGAGGTACTAGCACATGATGTACAATTTCAGATTAGAGAACCAGATTAGAGTAGTGGTTAAGGTACTGGGCGAGAAACTGAAACATTATGAGTTTTCAATCCTGCCTTAAGGGCCTGTCACATAGGCCGTTGGATGCAAAAAGTATGTAAAAAGGACACAGCAGATGAGAAAATTTTCCATCTGTTGTTATCCGCTCTCAAAAGTGCCCCAAATTTGCATAAACAGAGTGGACAACAATGGAAAGGAACGGACGGGGGGAGGACGTAGCCAGGATGTAAGCGGATGCTCCACGGAAGCCTAGCGGATGGAAGTGGATGGAAGTGGTTGGCACATCCGCAGGGCTTCCAGGGGAGCACAGCGAAGCGGATGCACAGCAGAAGGAACAGATGCAGAGCGGATGCCGAGCGGATACAGCGGGTGCATCACGGAAGCCTAGCAGATGCCTAGCGGATGCAAAGAGTTCACTGCGTATGTGGAGAGGATGCATTGCGTCAGCCCCATGGATATAAAAGGATGCAGCTCGCAAGGAGGTCACCATTCAGAGGAAAGACCTGCTGCCAGACACATCTCCAGCCAACAACCATGGGGAAGAAGAGGAAGCCTGTGCCATCTTCTGCCAGCCCTGGCAAGAAGGATAGGGCCACCATCCCACCCCCTGGCCCTGACTCTGTTTCTGCTGGGGCTTCTGCTGCTCGGGCTGACTCTGCTGGTGCTGGTGCTTCTGCTGGTGCTGCTTCTGGTGCTGGGGCTTCTGCTGGGGCTTACTCTGCTGGCACTGCTCCTGGTGCTGGTGCTGCTGCTGGTGCTTACTCTGCTGGTGCTGCTCCTGGTGCTGGTGCTTCTGCTGGTGCTTACTCTGCTGGTGCTGCTCCTGGTCCTGCTGGTGCTGCTGGTGCTCCTGGTCCTGCTGGTGCTGCTGGGGCTTACTCTGCTGCTGCTGATCCTGGTGCTGCTGGTGCTGCTGGTGCTGCTTTTGCTGCTGCTGTTGTTGCTGCTGCTAGTGGTGGTGGTGGTGGTGTGGTGAAGCAGCCCCTAGAACCTCAAAGCCCCTCTGATGAGGGCCCAGAAGGCCCTGCCAGAGGGAGGAAGAGGCATACGCGAGATAGGGAGAGGCGGCAATACTCCATCGAAGAGGAACATGAGGATGAGGTGCTCGAATGGCTGAGGGAGAACAAGTACCTATGGCGGAAGGGACACAGGCTCTATCGAGACACCAAGAGGAAGCAGGTGGCTTGGAGAGAGAAGGCAGAGAGCCTGGGCTACACTTCAGTCATCCTCCTTGGGTGGTGGAAGCACATGCACACCTGGTAGGGCAAGCTGCACCTCAAGAAGTCTGGCCAGGCCGCGGTCAAGCTTACTGACCGGGAGACCTACGTGATGGCCAAGTGCAGCTTCTTGGAGGGTGAGGTCCGAGGAGCAGACCCTCTGTCTACCCTCTCTCTCAGGCAGCCCACAGAGAGCCAGTCCTCTTCTGGCCAAGAGTCAGCTCCTGTGTCCAGGCAGGTATCTATGAAACGTCCCACAGTGGAGACACCCCCCCCGACAGCTGCACTCCAGGTGGCGGAGCACGTGGAGAACCCCCTGATGCAGTGGGAGCAAGGAGAGGGCACTGCCACCAAAGACCAACCCACACCCAGCTCCACCTCCACAGAAAGCAGGCAGAGAGGCAGACCGGAGGGACAGAGCCACACTGTCCTACTGGAGATCAGGGACACCATCAAAAGCAGAGTAGTTCTCCTCTCTCAGCTGATACACACCGACATACCATCCTCAAACCGAAAGCCCTTCCTCACCTACATCAACCAGACCCTCATGGACATGTCCGAATCACAGTACCAGGTGATAAAGGAGAGGATCACAGGTCTTCTGCACAGCCCTCCAGGCCCAACTGAACCTGCTCCGACCCAGTCCAGGTCTGCTTCTCCACCCCAAGTGATGTCAAAGCCCTTCCAAGGCTTTCCACAGGCCCTCACCTACCAAGGCTATGGCTACCAGGAGTTCCAGCAGCACAGGCAACCCTTCCCAGTCCAGGCACAGGTACATCGAATGCCACCGATGCCACCGATGCCACCGATGCCACTGATGCCACAGATGCCACCCACGCCTCACCTCACTCAGCTGCAGACCAGACAGCCCCACTACACTCCTCCTTCCTCCACCCCATAGCCAAGCCCGGCCTCAGAACATCTGTCATTGGTCTTGGGACTGACACCCCATGTCATGGAGGAAGGAGCTCTCAACATCATGGGACTGAGCTTCCTCCACACACCATCCCCTGTTGTCCTCTCGGGGCCAGGCACCCCAATGGCGCCTCAGGCCAGCAGTCCAGCAGCAGCCGCCTCCACAGCACCTGGACCCTTCACCCCTGAGACTATGGGCATGCCTCAAAGTGACTGAGAAGAGTGCCAGAGACTGGGTTGCTACCTGTTGACTTTATCTTTTCTTGGGACACTTTACTTGGATCATTTTGCTTTTACAGTTTGTTATTAAGAAAGTTTATCTTTGCTTTACACATTTGGTTCAGTTCTTTTTGTAAATAAAGTCTTGGTGGAAACTTTTAGAAATGGTTTAAGCCTTTGCATGTTTGTGGGATGGGTAAGGATAGCAGTGCGATGGGCAGGAATACCTGTGGGATGGGTAATAGCTGTGGGATATATAAGCCTCCAGTGCAAGCACAGCGGGACTGTGTGGTCCACCCTCCCAAGTGCCACACCTATGGCCCTTTATTATCAATAACAATTTAATCATTCATCCACACTGTTCATTGTAGGGCCACTCAACATACATGGCACAATCTCATCAGTTTGATGAGACAGGATGAAGGAAGCATCCATTAAGCATCTACCATCCTGTCTTGCCACTCCACTGCTCCAGCTGGGGAGGTGCACCAGTGTTTCAGGAGGTTGCGCTGCTTCTTCCTTTCATGTGAAGCTCTGTTGGGGCCTTGCACATCCACAGTATCTATCAGGTTTCGCCCTTGCCTCCATTCACCAGGCTCCATGTCCCCATTGCCTTGTTGATGGTCCACAAGCCTGTTCTGCAACACTAGGTAGCGGGTGCACATGAGATTGTGCAGGATGCAGCAAGCTTCTATGATGTTCCTCACGGTTTCTGGGCGATGCTGCATGGTGGTGAGAAGTACCTGGAACCTGTTGGCCAGGATGCCAAAGGTGTTCTCCACCACCAACCTTGCCCTGGACAGCCTGTAGTTGAAGATCTTCTCTTCACAGGTGAGGCATCTGGAAGTGTAGGGCTTCATGAGGTAGGTTCTGAGGGAGAAGGCGTCATCCCCCACGATGAAGTAGGGCACATCTTGTGTGTCGTTGGGCATGGGGTCTGGATCTGGGAAGCCCATTATGAGCTTGCATTCCAGCCCCTCCTTGAGGTGACTGGCATTGTATACCTGGGCTTCTGAAGATGAGCCATTGCCTGAAGCATCGATGTACATGAACTTGTAGTCAGCATCAAACATGGCAAAGAGGATGATGCTGAAGAAGCCCTTGTAGTAGTGATAAGTGGACCCTGTGTTGGCTGGAGCTTTTCAGGCCACTTGCTTCCCATCTATGGCTCCAACGGTGTGGGGGAAGTTCCACTTCTGATACCACTGTTCTGCAACTTTCTTCCAGCCTTCTTCAGTGGAGGGGCACTGGAGGAGCTCCTCTAGGTATTCTTCGATGATGGCCTGTACCACTTCTCTGACCACAATGCTGATGGTGTTGTGCTGCACCCTCCAGGTGTACTGCATGCTCCTGTAGGTGGTCCCGGAGGCCAGGTGGTGCAGAGTCAGTGCCACCTTGAACCCAGGGTCCAGGCTGGGATGGAAGTTGGTGTTTTCTTGGTCAACCTGGGTCTCAGCCACTCCACAACTTCATCAAACATGGGTGGCGGCATCCTCATGAAGTTCTGGAATGCACAAGAGTTTTTGTTCCTCAGCTTCACCATCAGCTTGTTATACAGTCCGTACTTGACTCTTCTCACGATCCATCTTTGGACCCAGACACTTCTTGGATGGCTCCTTTTCTTCCTGTAGAAAAGGTGAAAGAGCCTGTAGATGGCTTCACACTGCTGTGGAACGATGGCGGCTACCAAAAGGAGTGTGTGACGATCCATGGTGGAGATGACTGGGTGCTGTGGAAGAGCAAGAGCAAGATGAAGGCTGAAGAGGTCTTCACCGCAGGGCTGCTGGACTGAAAGTGAGATCCAGGTGATTTCTCCCCCTTTTTATAGGAAATATAGGTTTTCCACTAGATGTCCTTTTGCATCCTCTAGGCATCCTGCAGACATCCTAAATATCTGAGATACGTCCCCTATATGAACGTTTTTTCCGTTTTAATGCTTTGTATGCGAGCTGCATCTGCTTTCATCCTTTCTACGTCCATGCTACTAACACTGCGTGTCCATTCCGTGTCCATTTCGCTTCCTCCCTGTGTCAGTTTTCCACTGGAGCGGATGCGAGTTGCGCGGTTGTGCAGCGGATGCCCAGCAGATATAGTGGACGCATAACGGATGATGACAGACGTATAACGGATGTTCCCCGTATGCGTTGTGGATATAGAATGGATGCATTGGATACTTAATCTGCTCAAAAAGTTTTGTGCAGCTCAAAACCTTTTGAGCAGATGAAATGTCAGTAGATGGATGATGGTCAGATAGAGAGTATGAAAAATGGATGCAGTGAGTACAGAATGGATGCATCGCGTTAACCAACGGATCGCAAGTGTTTCTCTCCGTTTTACATCTTCTTTCCATCTGTTGGTGCTGTGTGACATGGCCTTTATCCACAAAGTGACTTGGCTGACCTTGGGCCAAGCACACTTTCTCAATCCTCAGAAATGATATTGCCTCCTGGAAAGGAGGGAATGTCATTTCTAAAAACTCTGGCCAAGAAAGCTGCAGGAACTAATCCAGGGTTTAACAGTGACTTGAAGTTATCCTTCCTCACTGTAAAAAAAACAAAACATCAGATTTCAGAAATGTATCATATTTGCAATGCTCTGCTAAATTAAAAAAAAATCACGAGAGCAGAAAAGTCTAAAAATAGAATTTTCAGCTCTCAGAGATTCAGTTCCCAAATTATTTCTTGTGGGTTTTTATTTTTATTCCCGCATGGGGAGACTACTGAAAAAATATTTCACCCTCCATAATTAATGGGATGTCTCTCTGCTTCATGTAATTTATGGTTGGAAACTCATTTTAAAAAATATATAAATAATACAATGGGCATTACCCCTGAAGTCTTAAGGGTACAGTCCACAAGAGTATCTGGAAATCTTATCATGAGTGTATGCAGTAAGAATATGATCATATGTGTTTACTAAAGTTGTTCAGTGACAGGGAAAACATGATTTGGAATATGGATAGGCACACATGAAGCATTGTCACACTTCTATATAACAAACTTATCTTTTTTATGGAATCTCATTTAAGTCTCTGTAAAGGATTGCCAACAGGTGCTCCATGCACCTTACATGCGGTATCTGCTATCCCGCATCAGATGGGCGTCTCATGATAGGGA
>BLBF01000031.1:22377002-22423100 GCA_015471245.1 Laticauda colubrina | reverse complement strand
TGTATTTGAAATAATGTTAGAAAATTGGAATAATATATGATTATAAAATGGGACAAAATATTTAATGTAACTTAGCGAAATTTTTTCTTTTTAAATAAAAATAAATGAAATCAAATATGAGAGAATTGAATTAAAGAAAAATGGGAACATTGTTATTGTTTAATATTTTAAAATATAAGTGAAATAGGGGGAAGTAATTAAGTAAAATCTATAAGTGTTCCCAAAGAAGCATGATACTTATTTAGAAAGGATTGTGTAAAATGTTTAAGACTTAAATGAATATTAACTTGAATGATATAACTTTAATTGCTATGGATTGTTGTTTTAATTATATTATATTTTTTAAATATAGTTTCAAAATATTGAGTTTATCTTTAGAATGTACTACGCAGAATCCGAATGGAAATTATGTGTCATGTTAAGCTTTAAAACTAGGGGAGGGATAAGTATGACAAGGTATTATACTCTAATCAGTCATTACAGAAGAAACTTTGTGTTAATGAGAAAAGATAAATAGCTAGCTGACATAGAACAGACAAAGGATATAAGTATAATGATTTAAATTGAGATGAAATAAATATAATAGAATTAAGAGAGTGAAAAGAGAGGAGAAGCTATATAGAAAATGCAAAATAATAAATAAGAAATGGAATGTTATTTAAAAGTAAGCATGAACTTGAATTTATCTCTGTACAAAAAGATGTAACTCGGGATCAAACTGCCGTCCAAAAAGATATTTTATGTTTTTTATGTTTTGTGTTTGGTTTGTACATGTTTGTTTGTTAAAAATTAATAAAATTCTTTATAAAAAAAAAAAAGAAGTACCTGGAACCTGTTGGCCAGGATGCCAAACGCATTCTCCCCCACCTGTCTTGCCCTGGACAGCCTCTAGTTGAATATCCTCTCTTCACGGGTGAGGTATCTGGAACTGTAGAGCTTCATGAGGTAGGTTCTGAGGGAGAAGGCGTCATCACCCACGATGAAGTAGGGCACATCTTGTGTGTCGTTGGGTAGGGGGTCTGGATCTGGAAAACCCATGATGAGGTTGCGTTCCAGCCCCTCCTTGAGGTCACTGGCATTGTATACCTGGCTATCTGAAGCTGACCCATTGCCTGAAGCATCGATGTACATGAACTTGGACTCAGCATCAACCATGGCAAAGAGGATGATGCTGAAGAAGCCCTTGTAGTTGTGATAAGTAGACCCTGAGTTGGGTGGAGCTTTGCAGGCCACGTGCTTCCCATCTATGGCTCCAACGGTGTGAGGGAAGTTCCACCTCTGATACCACCCTTCTGCAACTTTCCTCCAGCCTTCTTCAGTGGTGGGACACTGGAGGAGCTCCTCCAGGTATTCTTCGATGATGGCCTGCACCAGTTCTCTGACCACAATGCTGATGGTGTTGTGTGGCACCCTCCAGGCATACTGCATGTTTCTGTATGTGATCCCTGAGGCCAGGTGGCGCAGAGTCAGTGCCACCTTGAGCCCAGCTCCAGGCTGGGATGGAAGTTGGTGCTTGGCTTGGTCAACCTGGGTCTCAGACGCTCCACAACTTCGTCAAACATGGCTGGTGGCATCCTCATGAAGTTCTGGAATGCACGAGTGTCTTCATTCCTCAGCTCCACCATCAGCTTGTCATAGAGTCCAAACTCCACTCTCCTCCCAAGCCATCTTTGGACCCAGACAGCTCTTGGACGTCTCCTTCTTCTCCTTGTGTAGAAAAGGTGAAACAGTCTGAAGAGGGCTTGGTTCTGGTGTTGAATGATGGCGGCTACCAAAAGGAGTGTCCGTTGATCCATGGTGGAGATCAATGGATGATGTGGAAGAGCAAGAGCAAGGCTGAAGAGGTCTGCACACCACGTCTGCTGGACTGAAAGTGAGATCCAGGTGATTTCCTCCCCCATTTTATAGGAAATATAGGTTTTCCGCTAGGTGTCCTTCTGCATCCTCTAGACATCCTGCAGACATCCTAAATATCCGAGATACATCCATATACAATTGTTTTTCCTGTTTTAATGCTTTCTATACGAGATGCATCTGCTTTCATCCTTTCTATGTCCATGCTACTAACGCTGTGTGGACGTTCCACGTCTGTTTCGCTTCCTCCCTCTTTCCATTTTCTGCTGGAGTGGATGCAAGTTGCGCGGATGCACAGTGGATGCTGGGTGGATACAGTGGATGTTTAACAGATGACGATGGATGTAGAACGTTTGTTCCCCGTATGTGTCATGGATGTAGAATGGATGTGGCGGAAAGTTCATCTGCTCAAAAAGTTTTGTGCAGCTCAAAACTTTTTGAGCAGATGAAATCTCAGTAGACGGATGCTGGATGGATAGAACGTATGAATCACGCACGCAATGAGTACAGAACGGATGCATCGCGTTAACCAATGGATGGCAAGTGTTTTTCCCCTTTTTACATCCTCTTTGCATCCGTTGGTGTAGTGTGACATGGGCTTTAGGTTTCTCAAATCTTTAATTGGTCACAAAGTCACTGTGGCTGCAGCCTTGGTCAAAACACATGTGGAAATGTCACTGTACAACAAAGCTCCAACTTTATCCCTTCACTTATTTTTGACACTGACTTCTTGCTATGTGCCATTTGCTACAGTTGCTATGAAATTTGCCTTTAGCAAAAGGTTAAAAGGTGAAGACAAGTCAACTTCAGCGGCAACCCGGCAGCTCTGAAGATGGTCGGGAATGAGTCTTTATCTTTCAGTCTAAGTGTTTCAGTTCCATTGCTGAGAGGCTAAAATAAGAAAATGCCATGTACACTGCCATGAATTGTTAGGAAGATAACAGTTATTTAAATGTGATTTATACATAACCATACAACAGGTGGGTATAGTCAACCTTAAGCCGTGCACCATGTTTATTGTTCAAAGTGTTTGGGTCTATACATTACACCTCTCCCAAATAAATAAATAAACAAAAATAGCATAGGATATGAAAGCTTAATTATTCATCTGAAAGCAAGGGACTTTGTTAACATAATGTGAACACCCTAACCCCATTAGAAGGGAGAAAAAGAGACTATTAGGCTTTTGGCTGTTTGGGGCAAAGCTATTCCCTCCATTAGTTGTATTCTACAGAGACAAAAGAAGAAGTTCACTCTAAGGAGCCAGAAACATGTACTTCTGGGACAACTTTGTACTGAAATTTACAAAGGAATAGGAGTTAGCAAAAATCATGTGAGTTTATTTGGAAAAAACAAAAACATTTTTTGATGAAGCAAAATTGCCTGATATACAGTGGAATACCAATGTTGTTCTGCATTAATTTGCAATTTAAACAACAATGTTTCTACGTTTTTGGAGTTAGATCAAAGTTGCTATTATAAGAAAGAGTAGCTAAAGTGATAGGAGAGAAGTGAAAAAAAAGAGAAGAAAGAAGAGAGAGAATTAAAATATTAGCAAAAACTATTATTTTTCTCCCCCGCTCCTTCAGAATGATTTTCAGTGTATATCTTTCTCTGTATAGGTTTGCAATGAGATGATATTTTTGGCACTGTACTGTGAAAAGCAAAGGTGGCCACTGTACTGCTTTTCTGTTAATGTTAGTAACATTAACAGAATCTGAACCCATAAAGAAGACTAGAGTCACTGTGAGTGAATAGGCAGCTATATATAAATTTTCTAAACAAACAAGCAAACAAATAAATGATTCTTTGAAAATCTCCATAGGAACGGTGTCATGGACAACACCAAGGTAAGCAATATTATCCTGGATTGATCTTATACTTTTTAAAGTCAGGTGTTCCATTTCTATGCAATAAAACCAGAATTTATTTAGTTCATTCACCACTGGTTCTGCTAGATGGCAATTTTCAAAAAACAGTCTTTTATTTTGAACTTGCGCCTCATCACTTGTAATATGTATTCTGATGAAGTAAGAAATATCAGATAGACTAAGTCCCATTTGCTGTGAGATATTATACTATGTAGATGCCCCGATTTTGTTCTTGATAGTCTTTTTATGAGCTTTTCAAGCAGCAATAAAATGAAATAGAATTGTGTATAACAAAGATGTAATGGGAGAAAATCACAATTCAGTGGTGTGCAAATTAAGAAGGGAGTATATTGCAAAATATATATATATATGTGTTTGAATTTCCCATGTTTCTGAATTTTAACTTTCCTGGGTGTGGAAAAAGAGAAACTTGTACGAAGTTTTTTGACAGCATTGCCACAATAAAAAGCAAAACAAAACAATCTTTTCCCTACTTTTTCATTGCATATAAATCCAGGAAATGTGATACAGAAATAATGTAACAAAAAAAAAAAAAGAATGATGTTGCACAAAATGAAGTAGAGCTCAGCAAGGCTAATTGACTGTGAAATGATTTCCCAAATACTGTGTTGGAAATTTGTGACATCTTATCTTTTTAATGGGGTTAGAGAAAATATAATCTGAAACAGACCCTTTTCAGTGTGACTGAGGCAAGAAGGAGGGGAAAAATATCAAGGACAGTATGGAACAAGCATTTGAGAGGCAATTAATTCTTCAGGTTTCATATGGAGGGGATATAAAATCATAATTTGGCTCAACCACAGAGCACAGTGGGTGTCTATGGTCTCAAAACAAACATTAGACTGGCCAACCAAAAATACTGGAAGTAAAATTAAAGCATCTTTTTTTCCTTATTAAATGAAAGAATGTGGAACTAGAACAATACTAGAAAAATATGTCTGATGAGCTCCTATTCTGGGCTTCCCCCTATTTGTAACTAACTTGTTTTCTTTAGCATTGTGCTGCTGCTAAATTTAGCAGAAATCTCCTAAATAAACAAATTTAAAAAATAACTTCATGGTGAGGCAGAGAAGTGATACTGGATTTAGCAATCAATAGATTTATTCAAAACATTTGTATTGCTGCCCATCTTAAAACCAAACTCCGGACAATTTACAACCCAACAATAAAACCCCCAGATATAACAATAAAAACAAACATAACCATACTTCACTGATGCTATCTACTACCATATTCTTACCCTGCTCTGACCTCTCTTAATCTTTGCTGAAATCAAAGTAGCCATTAGAATCAGGTTACCCCAATCACAATGTCTTTGGATACAAAGGGAAGAAAAGGATAAAATAGATCCTTAATTTTACCACCCACTCTACCGCATTGTTACTCACCTCTTGTACAGAGAAATTGTGCAAAGACTGGGAGTTGTGTCCCTGAACTGGCCTTATATTAGCAACTGATGCATTTTATGAAGAAAAAAAAAAAAGGCAAAACTATTTCCTTCTATTTCTGCCTTCGTCCCCATAGTCTCAGTCCCATCAACTTCAGAAAGAAACACAATAATTTTGTAAAATATTCTTTCCTTTTTCACCCCCTTTAATGTAGCTCTTTGGCACAGGCATTTCCCAGCTGCTGTGGTTGTTATTGCTACATCTTTATTGTGTTCCATCCCCAATCAACTAAGCGTAATCTGCCCTTCCCCCTCGAATTGAAAGAAAAACAATTGAAAGTCCCTGCTGCAATTCATATGAAATTTGATACACTGTCCTCCCCAAGAACACTTGCTTTTCTATAAAATTCATCCAACTGTACAATCAATCAGTGAGTGAGCTACACTGGCAGACTATAAGAAAGCATGAAAGGAAGATTATATGTGTGTGTGTGTGTGTATGGAAATGTATTTCTTAATTTAATACAGAAGTGTACACTTTCTTTTCATCCCAAGAAGTACACTTAACCTTGGGGCAGCATGTCTGGGCTTTGTTCTCAAAAGTAATGTGGAGGGTCAGGATAAAACTTAATTGGATTTTTATCTTTTGTACATTTCAATTTAATTAAAATTAATCTGATTACTCTTCAGTCTTGTATTCCATAATTTTCCCCTTCTGTTACATTAAAAAATACAATTTAGCAACTGGTGTTAGTGGTCTCTGTGGACTGTGCTCAAGGCTTCAGAGAGCATCGTACAGCCCTGAGGCCTCAGACTGTATAGCTCTGGTATATTAATATGTGATCAATGAACTCTGGAGCAAGATAAGCGGCTTTCTAACAGCAGAACCTGGATTCAGCTATCTAAGCTCAATAATGAAATTGCTTTAGAGTGCTGAAAACTGAAATGTCAGACTATATGAGAAGAAAGTTGATAAACTAATGCTAAACCTTGTGCAATACCGGGAAGGAAGTGCAGTTATTTTGTGTCTCTCCTCAATGATGAATCTTGAGAGGGAAACTGAGGTCAGCAAATCTGCATTTAATTCTGGATTCTGATTTATTCCTCTTTAAATTACAGTAGGAATCTCCTCAATTGGGATTTTTCTGCATGTGTTAGGAGGCCATAATGGCTTGGAAATAATGAAAAATATAGTGCAATATATCAGCTTTTTCAATCCTCATTAATGCTTCCATTATATTGTCTGAGATTCAGAAGTGACAAAGCCCTTATTGTTCATCACATCAAACTATTCTTGCAAGCCATGAAGCTCTCCTGTTAAATTGTTGTTAAGGCTAGTGACCATGCTCATGTTCATCAGGTGAATATAGATTATGGTGAACAATAAACAAGGGACAGATGGGAACAATATAGATTAAAGTTATCTTTAGAATTCTTGGGGAGTTTGGTGATCATAGTGTCTTTCTAGATATTTTGCAGTATATATTGTCAGTCTATGTCAAAGTAGCATAATAAATATAGTTAATGCTAAAAGAAAGAAAGAGAGAAACCAAATAAAACATGATTGCAGCTACTATCAGATTACCTACCAACTGCCAATTCACAGAATTGCAGATGGCAATCCTGAGTACACTTCTTCGGGAACAGATGGCTGATATACTCATGAGACAAGAAAGTCTAGGAAGCGCAGTATTGTGGAAAATGTCAAGGAATTAGCTTAACCTGTTTGAAGTGAACAAGTTCCACCACCCAAGCTCTCCCTAGTCCCCACAGTCCCCTAACACACATTAAATAAAGAGGAATATTTCCTGACTTAAATATATTTCTTTGAGCTAGGTACAGTAGTTTACTGAACATGGTATGTGGTAGTTCAGATGAATCAGGATTGAAGGTTCCATCTATTAGCATATTAATAGACTCTAAACTCTTAGGTTTAAATAATGAGCTCTATTTGGTTCCAGGCTGTCAGCTCACAGATGAACCACTGAAAACAATGGGCCTTATATCTATATAAACACCCTAGCATAGATCAACTATTAAAGCTGCAAAATAAATCTAAGACTGTTTCTGATTCCAAATGATTTTGATTAATATTTCAGTATTGTTGAGTGATGTAAACATAGTATTAATCAATGAACATTTAAGAAAAGATAAAGACATAATTTTTGTCAAACATTTCTGGGAAAGGCAATTGAAAAGGTAGCAGCAATTATAGAAAAACCCAGATGATACTGGTTATCTGGACATTTTCAAATGTGGTTTCATCTGTAATGTTCACTGACACTGTTTTGATTGCTTTGATGGATGACTTACACAACAAAATATATTGAATAGATTGGAAAATAGTGGAACAGCTAATTCTCCAAGATGCTTGGTGAATTTGGTGATTGCTATATCCTTTTAGATAGTGTCTTCTTTGCAGTGTTTCTTGTCAGTCCTCTTCAGAGTATGATACTAGATGACCATTGATCATCACTTCGACTACTGACTTGCCTTGTCCCACAGAGTTCCATTTTGTCCCACATACTGTTTAACATCTGCATGAAACTGCTGGGTAAGATCATACAAAACTTAGGAATTGGAAGGCATCAATATGTTTTGTATGTATCATCATCCAGACCCAAGGAAGTAGTCAGTATCTTTAAGCATAGTTTTAAAAAAAATTAAAGTGTTCAGATTTATTGTTTCTGCAAAAACATTTATTTTATTAAAATATTTATAACTTTTCATATGGCGATTATAATGTTCTGCTTATCTTTAATAAGAAAAGGGACTTATCTCTTTGGGCGGGAGAAGTGGTGCCCTTTTTTTATGGCATTGCACAAGTCAAATACTTTAATGAGCTTCCAAGAGATTTTCCAAATAGAAGTATTATTTCACATATCCAGAACCATAACATTCAAATGGTCTTTTACCAAGTCTGTGTCTATTCCTGTCTTTCTTCCTGTCAAGTAGAGATGCAGGTACATGCATCTTCTTTCTGGGGGCTCAGAAATAGTTTTTCAATGGCTGAAGCTACTTGCAATTTCATTATCTCAAACACAAGAGATCTTCAGATTTCATCCACATTAAAACAACCAAAAGGGTAAGGTAGAACAGCATTAATGGAAGAAGGAAGACAAATGCCACCATATAATTAGTTTCTCAGGTTTAAAAATAGCCAATATCTTATAGTCAAATGACATGGGTAAGTAAAACCTTATCACACTAGCTTAGGGCCAAAGTAAGCAATATGCAAATTGCTTTAGTTCTCAATTTGATATACTTAATTGTAAGCAGAGAGTCACTCTTTGTAAATTAACACAACCTCTTCTAGGTTTAGATATTTTTTTTTCTTTTCTCTTAATCCTTAGTTTTTGTTCAATTTAATTTTACCTGATTATTTATTTATGCATTTATTTGATAAGCTCAGGTGGAGGTGCTGGGGAGTTAAAAGTAAAACCTGCATATGGAAGGAAAATAAACATAAAAACCAGTTGGTCAGAAAGGATAAATGAGATGCCTCTCACTCAATGACCCCTTTAAACTGTGCAATGATCATATCCAGAACACTTTATGCTTACAATAAAAGTATTGTAAATGTTAATAAATAACATCAGCAAATAAACATGAGAAACATCTGATGATATGTGATGTGTGTATGTTAACATTTAGAACATAAATTCCCTAAGTCTATTGGATGGGTTATCAAAAGAGAAAAATGGTCGTCATGGTAACATGGTCAAAAGTTCCCTACTGGGAACTTCCACTTTTTGAACCACCCCACAGGGTTATTGCTGCCTCCTGATTGGCCTTTTAAATAATCAATCATGTTTTTCATCCTCCATATGAATTGCTCAGAACTAGTCCACTTTCTGGTTACCTTGGAGCAGGGATGGGATTCAAAATTTTCAACAACTGGTTCTGTGGGCATGGCTTAGGTGGTGGGTGTGGCTTGGTAGTCATGTGACTGGGTGGATGTGGCTTGGTGGTCATGTTATTGGCTGGGCGTGGCCAACTCAATATCACTCACATCGAGACACGCATCTCCTTGCCTGGCCTCTCAGAACTGTGAGAATGCTGCATCAATTTTAAGTGTTAACAGGTCATAAGTCACTTTTTTCAGTGCCATTGTAACTGGTCACTCCACACAAGCAAAGTACCAATAAAGGAGGGGAAAAAAACTCCAGAGAAGTTCCAGAGAAAGGAAATCCAGTCCTGCCAAGAACGTAATAAAGGTTAACAGAGAAGCAGTTTCTGTAAGCAACACCAGAATGTTTCCTTCCTGCCTTCCTTACAGGATTAGGCCAGTAGTTTCTTCTAACAACCAGTTCTCTGAACTGCTTAGAATGTATTCTAGCAAATAGGTGTGAACTGGTAGAATCCCAACCCTGCCTTGAATCTTTCTTATACAGTTGGAATGAAGTTTACCTGCCTGCACATACTGAAATAACTTTTCATTTTACATCATTGTAAATAAAATAGACATTTATTATTCACAATTGATCAAGCTTAACTTCAGAACCATGCAGCTGTAACACAAATTATTTTTGTGACAACAGATTCTGGATGGCAAGTTCATTAAAACAAGATGCTTTTACTAGGTCAGTGTGTATTTATATTTCTCCCAAGAATTCATTAAAATATTACATATTAGAACAAGCTTTGGTTATGCTTTCAGTCTTGTCTTTTTGTCCTTAGAGAGCCAATCATTCAGTGGAACACAAATACCTAATACTTTGCTAATTCAGCTGAGATTACTTTCTTTAGATTGCCATAAGTGGCAAAAGAGGACAGTAATAGTATATGACAAAATGTTGCAAAATCTTCACAGATTCTGCTCTATTTGTACCTGAAGACTTCTTTTTCTATGTAAATTTATTTGTAATAAACAAAACATAATTATTATTTTTTGTTTCTCCAGTATCATTTTTCACAATATTTCAAAAGGTGAAAATATAGATAATACTGATTAAAAACAAGCCAACCAATAAAAGAAAACACAGCAATTTCATCCTCCCAAGATACCTCCAATTTGTATCACATAATCCCTCATTTCTCCCCCAAAATTGCAGGCACCAGTCAATTATTTATGTTTTCTTACATCTACCTGATTTTTATTCTTTTGAATACTGACATTTCTCCTGTTCCCTTCCAAATGGCCTCAAGCAGTATGCAGTCAAAATAAGGATGAAAATAAAAAAAAAAAAAACCCAGAAAACAATATCAACCATCATAAGAGAACCCAGCAGATCAAACGGAGTTAGATCCCAAACACTTCAATGCTTTATCCTTGACCCATTATCACTTTTTTGTGGAAGCTCATCAGAAAATTGGTAGTGCATGTAGCAAGTTATTCCATAGCAGAAGTGTCACTACTGAGATATCTACTATGAGATCTCTGCAGATGGAATCCTTACATGATGCCACCTTCAGCAGGGCAATTATTTGAGATCTTATAGGAGTAGCTAATAAATTTGAGGCAGGTAGCTTCTATTACTCTTCTATCTTTCATATTTTCAACTTTATTAGTTATCTCTATAGCCTAGAAGGACAGACCATTTGTTAATCTAGAGGACTGTATTCTATCATGGACATCTTGCAAATATTCAACTTCCACAATTCTCAGCAAATGTCATTCTGCCTGGGAAATTTTGGAAATTGAAGTTTACATATCATTTGGGCCCCCAAGTCAAAATAGATACAGGCTATATTTCCAATAAGCGCCATAGGAACTGTTATCCTGCTGTTGGGATAGCGTTTATGAGGAAAATTACGAATGCCTACAAGATCCAGACCACAAAATCTGTGAGAGATGGTTGAGGTAATTCATATGACTCCAGACAGCTCTTCCCTGTGAATAGGACAAAGGAATTATGGTTAGTTTCTGAGTTGAACAGCTGGGAATCAAGGAATATCAACTAAGGTCATATTTAACATAGCCTCTTAATAGCAAAGGAATCTCATTCGGTAATCATTTTTTGGATTGTGTTTTCATTGCTTTTGATAAAATTAAAACCCTTCAGATCAAGTTTTTATTGTATTCACTAGGTGAGTTGCCTTCTTGAAGAAAGATTTTTTTGAAAAAAAATTATTATTACTTTAGAAGTTCTAGAAAATATTATTTTTGGAATTACATAGCAAAAAGGGGCTTAGAATATAGGTTTTTGAATGTTAACCACTGTCAGGAACAATTGATCTGTGTACAATTCAAGCTAACTGCTTTATTGAATTATACCTATAATACAGAAATCCAGAATGCTTGCCTTCCCTGGGAAAGGATAGATAAGGTTTCTTTTTTAAAAACAAACAAACAAATTTTATTAATTTTACAACTAAAAAACAACTCGACAACACATACATACATGAAAGAGTAGAAGGAAAAGAAAAAAGGGATAGGGAGAATTAAAAACATTCTTATTTTCGACAGTTTGTAGGATCTTTTCTTCCCTTAATTTTGCCATATCTGCACACCTTGTCTACATCACTCATATAAATTTATCTTATTCTTACTATCTTATGATATAAAATCTATCTTTGTTCTAATCATTTATATCAATAGTTCCAATTATTATAATATATTAAATTATCTTTGTTTTTTAAAGCTAAAGTTAATCTGTCCATTTCTGCACAATTTGAAATTTTTTGGATGGTCATTTCCTTTGTAGGTATATGAGGGTGCTTCCAACATTGAGCAAAGGCCAATCTGGCCGCTGTTAGTATTGTTATATATTTTGGTTTATCAAAAATTCTTAACAGGAAGGACTCTGGTTTGTACTCTATCTGTTCTTTTGTTATATCTTCCAGCCAATTTCTAATTTTCTTCCAGTATTTTTGGGCTTCTATACAGGACCATCACATGTGAAAAAAGGTTCCCTCTTTTTTTTTACATTTCCAACATTTTGGACTCATTTTAGGGCACATTTTCGCCAATCTCGAAGGGGGAAGGTGCCATCTATAAAACATTTTATATGTGTTTTCTTTGTATGCTGCCGATTTTGTAATCTTATTATTTCTTCCCCAGACTTTTCCCCATTCTATTAGGGTGATGTTACATCCTACATTCCTACTCCAGGCTATCATATTCCCTTTTACTGTTTCTTCTTCTAATTCTACTTCTAATAAACAATTATAAAATTTAGTTATTTTTTTTAACCTGGTCCTAATAAAATTTTGTCTAATTGCTGGGGTTTATTGTTAATTCCAAATTCCTTCCTATCTTGTTTATATCTACTATGAATTTGTAGGTATGCCCACTGATCTATTTTAAATCCCTGCTCTTGAAGTTCTTGTCGTGATTTCAAATTTCCTTGAATGTCCAATAAATCTTTGTATTTGATCATTTTAGAAATATCCAAATTGTTTGGGTGGATCATTGCCTCCATGTTGATAGCCAGATCAGTACTTTTAAGTAATGTTTTTTGCATATTTTTTTCCATTTAATTAATAACGAGTCTCTAATTAAGTATCTATGGAAATATTTCTGGTTAACTTTCCCTACGTCCCATAAAAGGGCGTGCCACCCCCTTTGTAAATCATGGCCTTCTAAAAATAAGATTTTCTTAATATTTAAGTTCACCCAATCTTTTAACCATACTAGAGTGGCAGCAATATAATACAATTCCCAATTTGGAAGTGCCAACCCTCCCCTGCTCCTCATAACCTGCATTGCTTTTAAATTTATTCTGGGTTTTTTCCCTTGCCAAACAAAATTAGCAGTTATTTTGTTAAGTTTTCTCAAAAAAAAAAATGTAATTTAATTGGAATCATCTGAAATAAATATAAGAATTTTGGGAGAATATTCATTTTAATGGTAGCAATCCTATCCAATAGTGAGAGTTGCAGTCAGCCCCATAATTCTAAATCCTTCTTTACCTGTAGCAACAACTTATCATAATTATTTTCTTTAAGTACCTTACAATGTGCTGTCAACCATATTCCTAAATATTTAACTTTCTTTGTCACCTGTATTCCCATAACTTCTTCTAATTCTTTTTTCTGTTCTTCTGTTAAATTTTTAGTCATTAATTTTGTTTTCTTCCTATTAATTTTGAGTCTTGCTACTGCTCCAAATTGTTCTAATTCATTAATCAATTTTTGTTCTCTTTCTATTGGTTCCTCAATAAAGAAAACCATATCGTCAGTGAATGCTTGCAACTTGTATTCTTCTGTTTTAACCTTTAATCCTTTTATCTCTGAATTCTGTCTAATTCATATTAATAATGTTTCAATGAGAATATGAAGAGCAGGGGCAAGAGCAGGCAACCTTGTCTGACTCCCTTTTCTATTTTTATTGGGTGAGTATATTCCCCATTTACTATAATATTGGCCTGTTGTGGATCATAGATAGTTGTTATAATATTTTCAAATTTAGTGCCTAATTTCATATTGTATATTTTTTGAATTAAAAATTGCCAATTTAAATTATCAAAGGCCTTTTCAGCATCTAAGGACATAAGTGTGATTTGTTTCTCGATGTGGGCTTTGTAAAATTCTAAAATATCTAATACTGTTCTTGAATTATTGCTAATCTGTCTGGTCAGGAGAAATCCATTTTGATCTTTGTGTATATATAGATTTCAAATTCTTTTTAGTCTGTTAGCTATAATGGAGGTAAATATTTTTTAGTCAGTGTTTAATAATGAAATTCGTCTGTAATTATTGATATATCTAGATTCAGTTTCCTCCTTTGGGATCAACGAAATCAGTGCTCCCCTCCATGAGTCTGGCATCTTGGCTGCCAATAATACATCATTGAAAATTTCCATCATAAAAGGTCCAATTTACTCTGCAATTACTTTATATAGCTCTCCCGGAATCCCATCTGGGCCCGGGACTTTATTACCTTTTTTGTTCTCTATTGCTGATTTCAGTTCAGACCAAGATATATCTTTGTTAAATAATTCTATCATTTCTTCCTCAATTTCTTTATCTTTAATTTCATCTCAGTCATTTCTTATTTTCTCCTCATTTATTTCTTCCTTTTTATATAACTCTTCAAAGCATTTATGCACAATTTCTTTCTTTTTTTGTTCTATCTCTTGTTGTATGTCACCATTCCCATCTATTAATTGGTATATCAGTCTCTTTTCTTTCTTTCTTTTTTAGTTTATAAGATAACCATCTTCCTGGCTTATTAGCATTCTCAAAGTAGGTTTGTTTAGTCATATTCAAATTTATAATCATTTTCTCTTGTTCAGTTAAATTCAATTTGTGTTTAGCTATTATTATCTGATTTTGCAATGTTTAGTTCTTTGGGGTCTTCTGTAATTGCATTTCTGATTCCTTAATTAGTTGTTGCAGTTTATTTTGTTGGGCATATTTTTCTTTATTCTTCTTGGCATTATAACAAATTGTTATACCTCTTATTACTGCCTTCATTGTATCCTAAATGTTTTGTTTCGTAGTTTCACCATTGTCATTTTCTTTTAAAAAATAATTTAATTCCTCTTTAAGTTTATCAATATATTCTTTTTCTCTTATTAATTGGGTACTTAATGTCCATCTTTTCTGTGGTTTCTTCCTGTCTTTCCATATTATCTGAATTGGGTTATGGTCTGCTCATTCATTCGGTAATATATCAATTTCTTTTATCTCATTTGCTATTATCCCGTTCATCCGTGCCATATCAACTCGTGTCTATATTTGATGCGGATTGGAATAAAATGTAAATTGTTTTTTTTGGGGGGGATATAGTCTTCTCCATAAATCCACCAAATTTAATTCTTTCATCATTTCCTTACATAGGGAACTCTCTTTTCCCTTTCTTATTCTTCCCCCCATTACTATGATCTTTCTGGTAATAGGCAATAGAGTTAAAATCTCCTATAATACAGATATTCCTTTTTTCAAATCCTATTATTTTTTGGTATAGGTGTTTAAAAAATTCTTTCTGATCTTCATTTGGGGCATAAATTACTACTAACAAAATTGAAATGTCGTTAATCCAGTTCTGCAAAACCAAAGTTCTTCCCTCAGGGTCTGACCATACTAATTCTGATTTCAAATCCTCTTTAACATATATTGCGATCCCTTTCTTTTTTCCTGTGTCTGCTGGTGCAGTAAATAGCTTCCCTAGTTTTGGGCAATTTAAATATCTTTTGTCTTCTTTCCTTATATGGGTTTCCTGTAGGCGTATTATATCAGCATTTTGTTTAATTAGTTTTGTTAATATCCTTTTCCTTTTTAATGTTGAATTTAGGCCATCTATGTTAATTGATAGAAGTTTCTTTTCTTTTTCCATTTGCTTAATTCTGTTTCGCTCTTTGTCTCGTGATAATTCCAGTCTCTCTGAGTGCTTGCTGGCTTAAAGTTCCTTCTTTTTTATTTCTGTAGTAACTTTGGTCTTCTTGTAGATTTATTTCCAGTTCCTCCTTACTACTCAGGTCTTCCGAACTTAGTATTTGTTCATAAAATTCTTGGGCTCTTTCCATGGTATCTAATTTTATTTTTTCTTTCTTTCCACGAAGCGAACATCCCCTCTGGGATTAACCATTTGAATACAATTCTTTTTGATTTAAGTAAGCAGCTAAAAATTTGTAATCTCGTCTTGTTTCTCTTACTCTTCTTGGGATTTATTTAAGAATCAGAATTTCTTTACCTTTATACATAATTGTTCCGTCCCTGGACATTCTAAATATAATATCATGAACACTCCTTCTCGTAAAATGTATATGGACTTCTTTTGGGCATTTATGGTGTCTCGCATAGTTGGTACTGACCCTGTAAACTTCACTGAACTCTCTTAAAATATCATCTTTGTCTTTATCCAATAATCCAGCCAGTATTCCTGCCATCAGTTGTTCTAGATCTCCTTCCTTGGATTCCTCTACATTCTGAAATCTAAGATATGTCGCCACCTTGTCCATCTCTAGATAGACCAATGAGTCTTCCATTTGTTTGCTTACATTTTTTAATTCCTCGTCTACCCTTTCAAGTTTCCTTTCGGTTCGTTCAGTCCTTTTCTCTACTTCTTTTATTGTTGCTTCATTTTTCTCCAAGGCCTGTTGTAGTATTCCAATTTTATCTTCTACTTTAGAGATGTCCGCTTTCATTTCTAATTTCAATTTACCCATCTCCTCCTTTAATTCATTAATATCTGCTCTTGTCTCATTGTGATTTTTTATCATTGCTTCTTGTAGTTTTGCCATCGATTCTTGTAGCGTAAGTAAAATTGATTGAATATTGGCATTCAAAATATTGGTTTGTTTTTCTACTGGTAATGTTTCTTCTATAGTTTTTTGAGCCATGGGCGAAGCTGTTGCCAGTGTAGTTGTTAGTGTTGGAGTAGCCTTCCTTCCAGTTTTCAGAGCTGTAGTAGTTGTCAAGGTCATTTCTTTTAATATTTGTTTTTGTTGTTGGATGATGTTAATTATGTTATCCCAGATTACCATTCAATATTATGACCTCTATATTAGAATTAACCTATGTATAATTAATTAATCTACCTATCTATATTTTTCCCAATCTTAAATCTAAATCAAATAAGTAATTTTATGGATTTTATATTCAGTTTCTATGCAACACTATACAATGTTATACAACAATCTATACACTAAATGTGTATAATAATTATAGGAAATATATAATAAATAATATAAATGGTATATCTAATCCAACAAAATTCAAGTTTTGATTATGTTCACACCATAAATTTAACTATTTGTATATTAAATATTAAATATTAAATATTAAGTCTTATACTTATTGATTAAATGATTCATAATATTCTTAATGTTCTTACTATTTTTTTTTATTTAATATATCTAGTCAAGGTATAATTATCCCTATTATTAGTAGATTAATCAAATCAATTTTTTAACAATCTAATACAATAATTAATACTTCTTATCTCAATGAGTAAATTTATAATCGTTATAGAAAGGAGGAAAGAGGGAAGAGATAACACCAAAATATAAATAAGAAGAGGAGAGAGAAGAAAAAAGAAGAATTAGGCAAATTTATACAAAAAGGAAAAAAGCAATAGTAAAAAGGAAAAGAGATTTCAAAGTCAGTCTTTTTTTTTCTCCTCTTCAAATGTATCGGAAGTGGTGAGGAAGAAAGTGCTGAATTATAATTACTGTCAATCAGTCACTCTTCTGAATCTTCCAGTCCACCTCTCTCCTTTTTTTAAACATTTCTAAGTTCAATTTTGATTTCTTCCGCATACCACCACCTCCTCAGTTAAAACAAAATTCTCCCAAGGGTCTATTGAAAAGTCTATTAAATAAATAAAGTTAAATATGTTGTTGCTGTATCCCCAAGACTTCCATCTGGCTCCGCGGTATCCCTTTCAGTCAGCCCCAATCCTGTTCCTGTCATCGCTTCAGTAAAGTTTATCCAAAAGAATCTATCTAATTAATAGTCAGATAAAGAATTCCAAATCATTGCCAACCTTGGAGTTTTCTGAAACAATAATTTCCGAACCACATAGATTTCCCTTTCCCTCATTGCAGTCCACATTTTCACTTCAGTCTACTGAATCCCTTGCCCCGCGCTCCTCTCTCCTCCGTTTTTTAGCCACTTTCTTTTCGGGCTTTCAAATGTTACTTATTCAGAAGGCTATAACTTGCTGATCTTCCTCTCCACCACTAAGTTCCCCTTGCCACACTTCTTTCAAATGATCTCACAAGCTGTCACTTATTCGCTTTTAGCATCGGTGACAGTTGGGACTTTGGAGCCTCCATTGACAGGAGGCTATCTCTTGCTCACTGGGCTCTGGAGGGCTCCTCTTTGCTGCCAGGGAGTTGCCTTCCCCACACTGCAGCTGGAGTATCCCCCACACCGACATGAATCTCTCTGGGATTTGAGCACCTCTAAAGATCGCACCAATCACAAGAAGAGATTAACTGAAACCACGATAGGGCTTCTGCACCTCTACTTGTCCTTGCCTGCCACTGGAAGTCCATATAGATAAGACTTCATAGAACTTAGGGAGGGAGGTGGGGTGCCAGTCCTGGATCTCTATAGCTACACAATGATTCAAGGTTAACCCCCCATTTGATTCCTTCTCTCTGCCTGTCTGGTCATTTCCCAATGTCAACAAATTAAGTGTCCAGGTGGACTTGGAATTATACTTTTGAATTAATTAGAAGAATTCTTCCTGTGGGAAATGATGACTGTTTTGATCTTTTAAAAAGTAAATATGATAATGCAACCTTGAAGATTTGACACAAGAAGAAGCTAGAGGATAATACATTTGTCTGCTTAATAAAGTATGGAACAAAAAACTTGGATGAATATTTTTCACTATTTATCTTTGAAATTACTTGATAGGATAAATTATGTATTTATGATGTTACAAAAGACTGGATAAATTTGAAATAAATTTATGGATTTAAATGTGTCAGGAATAAGAAGGATATGGAAAAAAAATACCGGATATACAAATGAAACTGTATCATTGCTAAAAGGAGGCATACAATCAGAAAACTGATTTGGATAGCCTTCATTTATCAGAAATACAAATAAGATCAGTTAAAGTCTTGAAATGGTTTATGAGAAGTAATTTTTTTTAAAAAAGAACTGGTTACTTACTGGATCTGGAAAAGAAGTTTGTCAAAAGAAGTCTGAAAAGAAGACCAAAACAGTCACCATTTCCTACAGAAACAATTCCTCTAATTAATTCAAAATTATAATTCCAAGTTCATCTGGACACTTAATTTGCTGATATTGGGAAATGCCCAGACAAGCAGAGAGGAGGAGTCAAGTGGGGAATTAACATTGCATCAATGTACAATTACAAGAAATCCAGGACTGACACTCCTCCTCCTTCCGATGGTTCTGAAAGATTTTTGGGACAACAAAAGGATGGACAGAAATCAAGTGCTAGGACTATATTTGAAGTAATGAAAATTAAGATTATTAAAAATATAGGGAGGGAATACAGGGTTGCCTTATTTGAATAAAGTTTTTTTTAAAATAGTTATATCTGATTTCCCTTACTGGGCATATCCTGATTAAGAATGAATGATGAGGTTTTTAGATTTTATTTTTTAGTAAAGGGATGAGTTACAAGCAGAAGAGAGTATATGGTTACACTAGGAGATAGTGATAAGCTATTAAAATTGTTTTTTACTTATTGGAAGGAAGGGGGAAATGAATTCTCTTTCTTTTGTTTTCTACATTTATTTTCTCTTTTTGTGTGTTTCTTTTTGGATTTCTATATCTTTTGCAGTTTGTATAAGGCTATATTCCTTTTATTTGTAAATTTTATGAACATTATTAAAACACACACACACACACACACACACACACATACACACACATTTAGGCTAATACTGTTTACTGTGACTAGTGATAACTTTCAAAGTCACTTCATCTGCTATCTGAGTTCTTTGATCCAACAAAGAAAGGAAATATTACAAAGGAACAAAGGCCTGAAGCCATGACAGATTAAAATTGCATGGAGGGAAAAAGGATGCCCTGATCTCCTGTCCCAAAATCGGAGAAATGTCTGCTATAATATCAATACTAAGAAAAATAATGTGATACAAAATATGTTCCCTGATATTTATTTCAGAGATGCCACTGAAAACATAATTATTTGGGTTTCTTTCTTGGATAAAACATTACAGTAGTAAAATTCATGGTTTCAGAAAAAGTCTGCTAGTGCTTAGGTTATTGCTAGAATTTGTGCAAAGCAACATTTGAAGTTCATTTTTCCCCTTAGGCTAAAGATCCAAGAATAGTCAGTATTCCTCTGACAATAGTGGCTCAGATTTGAAGAGATAAAATGTGCATGTCCCTCAACTTGTCTATTTTCACTTTCTACAAATGTTGAATGTGACTGATAGATGCTCAGTACTATCCAGTGCAAATGCAGGACATTTTGTCCTCACCTCTTTTCTATTTCTATGGATTTCTCTCTCTCTCTCTCTTTCTCTCTCCCTTCCTCCCTCTCTCTCCCCACACCCACATAATGTGTGTGTGTGTGTGTGTGTGTGTGTGTGTTTACATTTTGCAGTTTTGGATCATCCATCTCCCTCAAAGAGGACTATGGGCAATGTATATTACACTCTGAATATGTGTGTATCTATGTACATATACATTCTCTCTGTCTCTATCTCTCTGTCTCTGTCTCCCCCCCTCTGTGTGTGTGTGTGTGTCTGTATGTACAGTATATACAACATCTCTATGCAAACTGCTTTTGTAGGTTTCCCATGACTGTCTGGGGATGCTTTGCAAACAAAAGTATGCAGACAACTTTTCTCACTACATGGTTGGCATCAAAATGCAGCAGAGCTTGCTTCATTGGTCAATTAATGCTTTTTTATTTATTTCATTGTGTGACCAATTGGTTTTAGTCAAGAGAGGTGTATGTTAATGGCACAATAAAACATTCCCTAGAGTATCCTAATGCTATTAAAGTAAAGCTTTGGTTAATACTCTTATTAAAGATGCCTTTTTTTAAAACAGTTTAACAGTTTCAGGTAATTTATTAGGATTATAGCTCTTTTTCAAAAACTGTTTTTTCCTCCCTTTTTTTTTGCATTTAAAAAAACTCTTCATTTCACTCACTATCCCCAGCATGTCAACTTACAGTGGGTTACTTACTGCTAAAAAGACATGGAATTAATATGTTCCCTGCTGTAGCAAGTTCCATTGTTTTTTAAACCTCAATTGTCCCTAAATTACTGTAATTCCTCTTGGGAAGAGAAGTTTGCCACCCAAGCTCCTGCAGAGCAGATCAGAGATAGCATCTCATCTCCCTCATTGTATCACCTATTTATATCAAACTACATTGTGATAATTCAGGCTATCATGATCTGTGTTTTGATTAAAGATTAGCATTTTCCTTCCCAGTTATCATATTCAAAACTCAACCAAGCCTTGCTTCTTTTTTTCTTACTGAATTACAGCTGGTCACATATTATGTAGTGCCTTGATTAACTATTGCAATAATGGCCAAAATTCCAAGCCCCATTGCGGTTGTGAGTCAAGGTTTAGTACAGTACATAGATCTATACTAACTTATGTTTTATTCAATAAACCATAATTGGCTGAATCCCACAATTCATTATGCCATTAACCATAAATCACAGAATCTAGGTTCATATAATGCTCTAAGCCAAAAGTAGGCTAAACATTATGTGTGAACCAGTCAATGTATTCTAGTTACTGGAGCTTAAAAAATGAAAATTGTCAAAAAAATATTTTAGTTGCATGATCATCTTTGATCTTATCCCATTTTTAATCATGCCTTTCTAACTTTTAGGTTAGTTCAGTGATTGTTTGATAAGAAACAGTTCTATTGATAGGGATTAACATATGATCCATACATTTCTGTTTTTCATGCAACCATAATAAATATAAAAATGTATATTTGAATAAAGATCAGATTAGAAATAATGAATTAGAAACTGAGGTAATTGATTTTGGCAACTATTATTGTAAGTTATCATCCTGCATTGGGATCAATGTACATAATAGTGCTTATAAGATCTGGCATAAATTGGACAAAGTGGTATGCATAGATCCTGTAAAATAACAAATTGGTATTCACGTATCCTATAAAGTAGATAGCTTCCAGCTAAGCAGGAAAAAGGTTATAATACCTCATTGCTTAAGACTATCAGCATCCCCATAAAACCCTGAGCTTCTCCATCTTTGTTCTGACTCTTTACAGACCCTTACATTTATTTCAATAAAAATAACAGAAACCTGAATCTCTCTATAAACTCTTACAAATCTGAATAAAGAATAATATAAGGGTTATATTTTCACCTGAATTTACTAATCCAATTATTGTTCATAACATGAACCTGAGGAAGCGGGAGAGAAAGAATCATACAATACAATTCTTGAAAGATAGCAACAGCAGAGCAATAGAATATATATGCTATAAACCCCAAGGATTCCATCCTCAGATATCAGTAGTATAATACCTGTTCAAAGAAAGCAGTTATGTATATAAATTATAGGATAATGTTACTTGAACATTGCAATTTTCTCTTTCATAGAAGAAGAGCTCTAATATGTTCTCTTTCCTTTTTTTAAAGAGATTACACTATTTATTTGCTTCAAATTCACTTCCACACTAAGCTCTGCTCCTGGGAACTTGCTTTTGATTTTCAGAAGCACATTTGGTTCAGGCTCCAATTGCAAAATGTTTGCACCTGGCAAATAACCAGGCACTTTCAATAAATTAAAATGTATCAGTATTATGCCTCATAGCTTTTCTGAAACTACTCCTGCAGATGGTTATTTATAAAAGACATGATCAAAAACTAAACTTGTCTATTTCTGTATCAGTTTCTCTGTTTACATTTATATCCCTATTCCACAACATCTGACTCTATATTTAAACTATATCTATCCTTCGGCTATTTCATCACCTTAATTTACAGTTTTATCTTCGTAGAGTAGTTAAAACAACTGTGCATGTTTTATTAATTAAATGATTCAGAGGTTGAAGCATTTTTCATGAAATTCTTACAAAATTATTCAATATCTTTCCTTTTGTTTCTTCCTTGGAGTAGCTACGGGTTGGTTATATAGCATCAAATAGTTGCCATGCCATTCCATCTAATCCCATACAAACTTCTGTATGAGTTGAGTGATTGGTTTTCAGACTAGCTCTAGGTTCCTGGGTTACCTTACCTAGGGGTAAGATTCAACAATCCTAGCGACCAGTTTGCTGCCTGGTTGCTGGATGGGTATGGCCATAGTGGACATGGCCTATCAGAACTTCTGGAAGGGCAATTTTTTGCCTTCCCTAGGGTCCGGAGGCTTCCCTACAACCTCTGGGAGGGCAAAAATGGCCTCCCCTGGGCTCCAGAAGGCCTCCAGAATCTGGAAAAAGGTCTGTTTTCAGACTTCTGAAACTTCCAATTCAGCCTGTTTTTCACCCTCCCAGAGCCTCTACACAGAGGGATACAATCAAGATCAAGGGAAGGACGAATACCACTCTATAAAGCCTTAGTAAGACCACACCCAGAGGACTGCATCCAGTTTTGTTCACCATGTTATAAAAAAGATGTTGAGACTCTAGAAAAAGTACAGAAAGCAACCAGGATGATTAGGGGACTGGAGGCTAAAACATACAATGAATGGTTGCAGGAACTGGGCTTGGCTAGTCTAGTAAAGAGAAGGACCAGGGGAGACATGATAGCGGTCTTCCAATATTTGAGGGGCTGCTACAGGGAGGAAGGGGTCAAGCTATTTTCTAAAGCACCTGTAGACCAGACAAGGAATAATGGATGAAAACTGAACAAGGAGAGATTTAACCTGGAAATAGGTTAGTTTTAGAGAAAGTTTCTGACAGTGAGAACAATCAACCAATGGAACAGCTTGCCCTTGGAAATTGTAGGAGCGCCATCACTTGGGATTTTCAAGAAGAGATTGGACTGTCATTTGTCAGAAATGGTGTAGGGTCTCCCACTTGGGCAGGGGGTTGGACAAAATGACCTACAAGGTCTCTTCCAACTCTGATTATCTGTTATCTTTTATCAGACCCTGTACTTACCTGCATCCAAAAGGGGCCACGTAGAGATTCCTGGGAGGACAGGACAGGGTGGGGAGGGCCAGCGGTTGGTTCAACTATTGATTCAATGAACCAGATGTAAATTTAAAATACAGTTCACTCAAACCGGTCTGAACTGGTAGAATCTAATCCCTGGTGGAATCCCACAATTGCCTGGCTTCTGACCATAATACAAGGAAATACTTCAGAGGATACTGACTAAATTAGTAGATAAGATTAACTAATTGTTTTCCACTTGCACTATGGGATATCCCATAATCACTGGAAGTCAGATAACATACTAGTTAACTTATAATGCTTGTTATTGTTTGACTGCTGGAACTTGAACTACTTTGGAAATATAAGTTTAGTAATGGCCTCGGGATAGTAAACCTGGCAACTTTCATAGATTGCTTCAGATATTCAGATATTGCTTCAACCTTTATAAATTGTTTCAGATATAGTAACTAGGCATACTATGAATTATATTGCTGAATCTACTAACTAACAAACAAATAATCTAAGTCAGATAGAAATATTAAATATGAAAATAAATATCTATACAGTGCTAAAACTTATCTGGGTAAAACAGTACATCATAGGGCAAGAGTCTTCAAACTTGACAAGTTTAAGACTTGTGGACTTCAACTCCCAGAATTCCCGACATAACATGACTGGAGGAAGAATTCTAGGAATTGAAGACCCCTATCATAGGGAAACCATTTTTGAACCAATATAACTTACAGACTGTATTCAAAATCTGGGACTCATGACTTCTGAGGTCATGAAATTTGGAAATGTTGTGGCTGCTTCAGTCCCATTGGCTATTGTTGCACAGCTTGGTCACTGCTGCAGTCTTACAATTTTCATTTTCAACTTTCCATGATAGTTTACCAGTCAATCTCACAATCCCATCCTTCCTCCTCCACCTAGGAGCAGTCACCTAGCTATCTGTTGGAAAGAGGAAGGAAGGAAGGAAGGAAGGAAGGAAGGAAGGAAGGAAGGAAGGAAGGAAGGAAGGAAGGAAGGAAGGAAGGAAGGAAGGAAAGAAAGAAAAGAGGGAGGGAGGAACAGGGAGGAAAAAACCCTACCAAATATCAAACCATTAAGTTCTATTTTAATTGATCTCATAGATAGAAAACAAAATTGTATAATGGAGTGGCAGCTTTGCTTCATTGAAATTAGGATTACATATTAAATGGCTCAAAGTAAACATAAAATAGAACTTAAAATATTAAGCTTTATCAATTTAGGAATCCCAAAATGAACTTTACAATTACTAGAAGCCATTGATTTGAGCTGTTAATAATCTTGCATTGAATTCAGATTTATTTATGGCTAAGTAAAACTGAATTTGTTCATCAAAAACTCTTAAGTTATTAATACTTCCATGAAATTAGAGGAATAAAATATGAGGAAATACTATTTGGGGATTAATATTGGGGGGGAGGATTTGGCCTTTTGTATACTTCACAAATTATTCAAAAGAAATATTCTGAACTTCATGCAAATAAAGTTCCTCCCTAAAATTCATGAAAGTGATACATTTTCTCTTAGGATTTCTTAAAATTGCTGCCTTTGTTTGGAAGAAACTAACCTTAGACCATTTATTGATTGATTTTAGACCCACAATAAAGTTTTAAACAAAAAAGATTAGATGCTTTAGTAGTGAATGGAAGAGAAGTGTTGTGCTCATAGGAGGCTGAAACATTTATTCTAAATTGTACCTGAAGCATGTACCACTCTGGAATTGGGGACATGAGGTCCCCTGCAGACAGATATTCTTCTTTAATTGCCAAATATACAAAGCACTGGTGCTTATCAGTCTCCTGCAATGTTTCGTTAATTATCTTGCCATAGTTGTCAGAAACAGATCATAATCTCACAAAAACAAAAAGCAGATTTAAAAAGACACAATGAATGAAAGTTGATTTGTGCAGCTGCTTGTGGCAAGATCTGTTGGGAAAAGCCTCCTTTCCATGCTGAGCCACTGATATGTTTAATGGTACAGGAAGTGTCTTTGTTGTGGAGTGCTCATTATGGTCCCTCCATAGGACAGATCTGTCCTGATTGACAGCTGCATGGATGACAAATATCTTCAGGGATGGGTTCATTTTGAAGTACTCAAGGAGGACCTAACTATAAATACAGGAAGATCTTAAGAACCAAAATCAGAAATCAAAAATCAAGACAATTAATGCATTGATTAAGGAATTAATGATGAAATCTTTTGCATGCCAGAAAATATTCTTTGTGTTTGGATGAGGTATCACCATGAAAACCTCAGAAGATGCCATATGAAAACTAACAGCAAGTATAGAAGATATCTTAAAAGGTGTCACTACTACTATTTCATCACCAAGGTAGGCTGTGTCCATCATTCTTGCTTTCCTCTGGCAAGAATGCTTATTTTTATCTAGTATGACATTAAGCATAAGATTCGGTGGGCTTACTACATTTTGATAGATTCAGTTTTAATTGATAGGGTCATTTTAAAAACATATATATACATATGTTTGAACACTTCCTTTCTTCCTTCTTTTTCTTCAACAATTTTAAGATGGTTTGTAAAGACAGTGGAGTCAATTGTCCCTACCTGATTTTCAGCCTCCAAGATTGTCAAAGCAATTCCATCAGTTTTGACTTAGAACTGATGGCTGGCTTCAAAAGTTGTATTTCTTAACCTTAAAAATGTACTGTATGTAGGAATAATGTTCCAGGCCTACATTATCCTGGAAAATATCTCTGGTCACATAAATCTGCTCCTATGTTAAGAAAAGAAAAACCAATGAAGTAGCATGTTTTCCAATTATGTCTATTTACAAATTCTTAAATTGGCTTAAATTCTTTTTTTTTTTTTTTGCTAGGAATCTTTTGGATTCACTTCATTATTTTAGAAAGGAGAACAATTTGACCACCATCATCATTCTTTCCCCTGATGTCCCTGAAAAACATCAATGTTGAAAAAAACTGAATTTGCACTTCTGAATTTTTATAGTCCTCTGAAACTTTGGGAGAAGATATATTCAGTTCAGGTCACAAGATCTTTTTTGGCACAAGATTCAGGTGTCTCCCAAATTACATGTTTTGGTATTTATTTAAGATTCATCTTAAAGTAATAGCTCTTCTAGTTTGCACTGGCAAATCTTGGTCCATATTTTGCATTTATCTCTAATATAAAATAGAAAGCTGCTGTTTGCCACGTCAAATTTTATATTTATTTCAAACCAGCATTTTCTGACCAGAAGAACCTGTCTAGGAAGAGATTAGGAGAGCTTCATCTTGAGCACCAGTTGTAACTTTTCCTCATCTGAGAGGTTCAGATGGTTACTCATGCTCTGGTCATCTCACAACTGGATTATTGCAATGTACTCTGCATGGGGCTGCTCTTGAAAACCATCTGGATGCATTAGCTGGTAGCTGGTACAAATTCAGTAGCACCTGTAGCAATATGCTGATATTGTAGCAATATTGTAGCAATATGCTGATACCAAGCTCCATTGGTTTCCAGGTGCAACACAAAGTACTGGTAATTACATAGGGCCTGAATATCTATGGGGTCATCTATCTCCAATTGTTTCTGCCTGACCCATATGTTTTGGCACAGTGAGTATCCAAGTACCTTATAAATGTCATCATCTTATAGATCTAGGAAGTGTGCCTTCTCTCTTCAGCCTTGCCCTCTGGTACAGCATCTCCCAACTCCCCAAGTTATGAATACCACTTTCTTTCCTAGGATTCCAGAAAGCAGTTAGACCTCATAGGCTGCAATTCCTGGTTTGTTTTGTTATTATTTGATTGTTTTAATCTGGGTTGCCTACAAGGTTGTATGTTTTTACTGATTTTTATTGTTTATATTTGTACTTGTAAGCCACCCAGGCTATGGGAATGATGGCTATAGTAAATTTAAAATGATGGCGGTAGTGATGATGACAACGATGACGATGATGATGATGATTTTGGAGATATACAAAAAAGGAGCTTCCATGTTTTGAAATACTATTCTTAGTACCTTCCAGTGCAATATAATAATTATCTTTACTGCTATTAATGCAATAATTTATTAATCGAGCTATATAACCCCTTCTCTGCTGATATTCAGGCCTGGTAACTTTAATATGTTTCATATTCCAGAACATGGAATTAATGAATTAATTGATGAATTCTACACAGTGGGTCTCTTTCTTAACTTTCTTGCTGTTTTCATAACCACTTGACCTATTTTCTTGATTCTCTCTTCTTTAGAATAGACATACTCATCCAACTTGTTCATTCTTTAGAAATCATCTCATTCCATATTTGTTTCCAGTGGAGAAACATTGTACAAAATCCAGCAACTAAACAGAGGGTTTATTTAATTATTGTTTTTGATCTGAGCTGTGATATTTTTTTATGTCTTCCGATGCAGTTTTCATGGAACTTTTTGGGAATGTTGTCCCATTGCCAGATGGCTTAGCAATTTATATATATTGTCAAGTTACCCCTCCCCCTCAAAATGATGATGCAAGTAATTCTGCATAATCAGTGAGACTTTGGATGCATGTTCAAGCAATTAATTCTCATATCTTCCGACAAGTTATTTTTTGTTGTTCAGAAAAGACTGAATTAAAGAAGAACCAAGTTCAGTTGAATATTTGTTTTAAAAAAATATGTTGTATATTTTTAATTGTGAGGAATCTTTGATTCCTAGTTACTATCTTCATATAAGTGTATCACATATAATGCATCTGCATGTGTCTGTCTACTGCCTTGGTTTTTTAAATTATGTATTTTACAATGGAACTATGTTTAATGATTAACTGGCTCTGCTGAAATCTCCTTGTCTGCTGCTGAGGTCACTGTAAAACCGAAACATTGATCTCAGGTCTTTCATTCTGAAAATGTGTGTTACTATATGCATAGAGACAGGATTTTTAATATAATGCAGGAATTCACACAATGCTTTAAACAGGTAGAAAATGCTTTTATGTGACATTATTTTATTCTTCCAGAAGCTGAAGAATATGTTTCAAGAAAATCTCTTCAGGAATCAAAATATGAAATAAAAATCAGTTTGATTATGGTGATGCAAGTAACATTTAACAGACATTGCACCACATTTGTGCTTCTTGGGCAATAGAAAAGCACAGGGCCAAGGGATGCAGCAGGGAGCTATTGTATAGACAGCTATAAAAATGATACTGAGTATTATTTTAAAGATAATGGGGGAAGCAGGCATTGTCACTTTGTTCTGTCATTATTGAATGCATCAAGTATCTTACAAAAAAAAAAAAAAAACCTGTTTGCAAATGATTGAGTCCCCTACGGTCCAAGTTATCTTACAGTTTAGACATCATAGAATCAGGAAAGGGTTCCATTATTTGAATCATCCTGCTTAGTCATTAACAAGAATATTGACTACTGGGAAATAAAGATTTTCTACATTTCATAATAAATGGGCTTCTCTAGGACTTGGATACACTCTATGATTATTTATCATTCACAATCATAACATTTCTTCATGTAATCAATTTCCTATACAGACCCCATAGTCTAGGACTTTCATGAGATACCTCACAACTTCGTACAGCATTTTTCAGAAGCCTAAGAAACGACAAAGGACAGAAAGAGAAAAGAGAGAAAATAATATCCTTTATATGAGCATTGCACTAGATAAAACCTTGCCATCCTCTTCAATTAATGTTCTCAGGCTACCCTTAACAAGGCGATTTTCATATACAAACAAACAAACTGGGCAGTAGACCGATATCCCTACTATTGTATGCAAAGAATGCCTTATGTTCACGAATACTGACAGGCCATGGAGGTTCTGAGCCATTTCTGTAAACAACATTCACAATTTGTCATACACACTCCCACACATACCCCCCCCCCACATGTATAAGGAGTTTTTTAAAACATTAAAATAGGATAGGTTCCTATTTTCAAATATTTTGACTTTTGTTGCACAACTCTGAGTACAGGTGAAACTCGAAAAATTAAAATATTGTGCAAAAGTTCATTTATTTCAGTAATGCAACTTAAAAGGTGAAACTAATATATGAGATAGACTCATTACATGCAAAGCAAGATAGTTCAAGCCATAATGTGTCATAATTAAGATGATTATGGCTTACAGCTCATGAAAACCCCAAATCCACAATCTCAGAAAATTAGAATATTGTGAAAAGGTTCAATATTCTAGGCTCAAAGTGTCCCACTCTAATCACCTAATTAAGCCATAACACTTGCAAAGGATTCCTGAGCCTTTAAATGGTCCCTCAGGATGGTTCAGTAGGAATCACATTGATGGGAAAGAATGATGATCTGAGAGTTGTGCAGAAAACCATCATTGACACCCTCCATAAGGAGGGAAAACCTCAAAAGGTAATTGCAAATGAAGTTGGATGTTCCCAAAGTGCTGTATCAAAGCACATTAATAGAAAGTTATGTGGAAGGGAAAAGTGTGGCAGAAAAAGGTGCACAAGCAACAGGGAAGACCACAGCCTGGAGAGGATTGTCAGGAAAAGGCCATTCAAAAATGTTGGGGACTTTCACAAGGAGTGGACTGAGGCTGGAGTCAGTGCATCAAGAGCCACCACACACAGGCGGATCCTGGACATGGACTTCAAATGTCTTATTCCTCTTGTCAAGCCACTCCTGAACAACAAACATCAGAAGCATCTTACCTGGGCTAAAGAAAAACAGAATTAGTCTGTTGCTCAGTGGGGTCCGAGAGGTCCAAGGTCCTCTTTTCTGATGCATCTCTTTTGGAAACCAAGGACCCAGAGTCTGGAGAAAGAATGGAGAGGCACACACTGCAAGATGCTTGAAGACTACTGTGAAGTCTGTGTTGATTTGGGAAACCATGTCATCTGCTGGTGTTGGTCCCCTGTGCTTCATTAAGTCCAGGGTCAATACAGCCATCTACCAGATTTTGGAGCACTTCATGCTAGATGAGCTTTTTGAGGATGCACCTGCCCACACTGCCAAAAGCACTAAAACCTGGTTCAATGACCATGGGATTACTGTGTTTAATTGGCCAGCAAACTCACCTGACCAGATTCTCTGTGGGGCATTGCCAAGAGAAAGATGAGAGACATGACACCGAACAATGCAGAAGAGCTGAAGGCTGCTACTGAAGCATCCTGGTCTTCCATAACCCCTCAGCAGTGCCATAGGCTGATAGCTTCCATGCCATACCACATTGAGGCAGTAATTGATGCAAAAGGGGCCCAAACCAAGTACGTATGCATGCTTAAACTTTTCAGAGGTCTGATTTTGTTCTATGTACAATCCTTGTTTTATTGATCGCATGTAACATTTTAATTTTCTGAGATTATGGAATTGGGGTTTTCATGAGTTGTAAGCCATAATCTTCTCAATGATGACAAATATTAGTTTCACCTTTTAAGTTTCATTACTGAAATAAATGAACTTTTGCATTATATTCTAATTTTTTGAGTTTCACCTGTATGTCATATTCACAGTGCTCAGGTTCCTTCAGATGTTCAAATAAGTTCAGCAGCAATTCTTTTTTCTCCAGAAGTGCCCAGTACTGACTGGCTGCTTCATTCAAAAATGCAGTTTAACTGGGATAATTTTAGAAATTAATTCTAAAATTGGCCGCTAACCGCTTTTCCTTGTTTCCTACAATCTACTGCAGCCTCCTTTCCCATTTTATCACTGTTCATGTGCACATTGTTAAAACTTTAAAACAAGCAACTGTGATGTAGTGGCATTTGAATCTGTTTGGAGTCCTTTGCAAGTGATATGCATCAGTCAATGATAATTTTGAACCATGCACCAATATTACCAGTTGCTTTGTTGTTTTCCAGGCATTTTATCAATGCACATTTATTGATAATGTAAACTTCACAGTAATCATACATTTATTTACTCACTTGTATTCTCTCTGTGTAGCTACAGGATATATAGGATTATACTGTGAAATATAGAATAATAAGTACTCCAAATTGTTAAGGGAGACAAATAATTCAATACTGTGAAATTAAAAGTAAAATTCAAGTGATAAGAATTGTGGAACCATTTTATTACTGTTTGTGCAATACTAGAAAAGAGATATCATTAATACTCTTTATATTACATGTATTTGGTACTGAAGTACTAATTGTTTTGCCCCTCTCTCTTTTCTCTTTACATAAGATGTTTATTGTTTTTACTAAAATGACTCACAGTTACAGTAAGCTCATCAAGATTTAGGAAACAAATGAAGTAAATTGCCAGCAACTTTAACATTGTATTTCTTTATTGCACACATAGTTGAGAACAAAGATCTAACTCAATTTGTTTTAGTAACTAGGAAATTAAAAATTCAACACATGTAAAGAAGAGAAGGAATATTTAAAGTATACCCTTTGTTGATATTGAATTTATTGTGAAGATTATCAAATTATTACCTACACCAGTGTTTTCTGATTTATTTTATTCAGAAACAAAACAAATTCAAACCCCACTATATTCATTTCTTTGCAGTAATGTCCTGTACATGCTGCAGAATTCTCTGACATGTTCTAGAATGCACACTAGCTTAATGGAAACCTCTTGTCAAGCTTACGTATCCCTGCATGAAATGAAACTCTACTCAGGTATTTGTGAATATAATTAAAAGTGAAACAGTAACACAACAGTAGGTTTAACTCTAACCTACTTTAATTTTAACTTTTCATTGAATGAGGCATGGATACAGTCAAGGTCAGCTGCATGTTGCTAGAGTTTAAGAATCCTGGAAAATCAGATTTTCCTGATCATGATCTAGAAAATCAGAGTTCCTACTTCAGTGAGGATTGCACCCAGATTCATCTGAAAATATTTATATCAGTTATACTAGGAAGGGATCCTAGTATCAGAGATCAGGAAAGAGAAAAGCAGGAACAGGTGTCTTCTTTTCCTCCCTGTAGCCAAATAGCACACCACTTAAAACTCCATCACTTCCTTCTTCATTGCAACTTACAATGAACCTTTCATTGGTATGCTGATATTTGAGACCATTGTAGTATTTCTGGTGACCTGTTTGAGAATAGCCCCCTCCCCAAAAAACCTTAATAGCTCCTCAAATTTGAAATTTCTTTACATGGACACACAAATCTTCATTTTAATTAATTACTCCAAGAGGAAACCATTGATCCAGGAAGTTGGATGTGTTAGGACACTTCTGTAGAGGTTCTTTGTACTGTCCCAGAGGTATGATGTTGTACTGTTGTTTGTATAACAGCCAAGATGATTGATTTGTGACTCAGTTGCATAGTATTTGATGATCTGCAGAGCTGATCTCTAAGCTCAAGCAGACATTTTAACCTTCATAAAAGAAAGTTTAGCCACCGCAGAATCTCTCTGAAGTATTAATGTTTCTACAAACTCTTTCAGTACAACAGAGGAATAGCTTTGGTACCTTCCCTTCATAGTAACTATTTCAATTTGTAGGGAAATTACCAACATCCACATATTTTTCTTGGCAGCAATATATTGTCCATTTTCTTCTTCCAAGATGGATGGGTGGATGGATAGATAATTTATTGTTGAGCAGCCTATACACTACCATTTCCTGGTGGTTTTCCATGAATGCATTAACTAAGTCTGATTCTACTTAGCTTTTTCAGGTCATCCAAAATCAATGAGCTGCTGAACATATAAAATAGAATAAATAATACAACAAAATATATAACAAATATGCTGTATTATTTTAAATAGGTCAGTGAAAATCTGTACTTTTTGATATGTAACATAATTATTTGAGTTTTTAAAAATATTTTGTCACATTCTCAAGAATAGATTCTCCAGATTCAAATATATGAAGTGGCAATGAAATTCCTACAATTTAACATCTCAGCTGTCTGCTGGAAAATTGTCTTCATGTTTTCAGTTTTGGTCTTGGGTGTTCATATTCTCAGACTGTTTTATATTTTGAGGAAATGGTAACTTACACGCACACATACACATACATATACGTATACACATGCTACACAGTTAGATAGAGAAGTATTCTTTTCTAATCTGGTGGTCTCCAGGGGTTTTGAACAGTAACTCCTATCAGCTGTGGCCAGCATGGTCAATGATGAGAGAACACATTGCAGCTAGAACATACAATGAGCTCCCAAGTTTGAAGGAAAAGGCTATAGTTTTTATGATTTATGATAATTATATGATCTTCAATTTGGGGAACAGCAAATTTCTTCTTTGTAAAACACAGAGGCACCATAACTCTAAATGAGTTAGTGAGGGTTATGTATCTTTCTACATAAAGCATAGATTTTCTTTCTTTCATTCATGCGTTCAGGCTACATCTTGAAATGTTGTGCTGTATTCCTTTATCAAAACTCTCTCTCTCTCTCTCTCTCTCTCTCTCTCTCTCTCTCTCCCCCTCCCCCCCCCTTCCCCCTCTCCCCCCCCCCCCCCCTCCTTCACTCACCCCCCCCCCCCTCTCTCTCTTCCAGAGAGAACAATTTGATCAGAACCCTTTAGGTCATACTATGCATGGTAGTACTTTAATTTCTGAGTCTTTGTCCTAAAACCTCACTATACATCCTGAACTTTATATAAGCTGTTTTTTTTTTTTTCAGTGTCTCTCAATCATGAAGGAGCAATGTGACCTTGTTCATTTTATCATTTTTTTTATAACTGTTATGCAACTTAAATTAGAAATAATTGACATACTTCCAACAATCTCTAAAGACTAATTACCCATGGGGAATCATCTATTAAATCAGCTTAGGTCAATTTAAATGCTTGGTCTATGAGGAACTGAATTTAAGCAGCATTTTGAAAATCGGGTGGATTAGTACAATAGTACAGTTAGATCAACCACAGATAGCCAGTAATTCACATTTTTAAAGTGTTTTCCTGAGGAAGAAGTGTAGAATAGAATGAATTTTAGGTATTTTTTTTTATCAGATCCAAGGGTTTCTTCTAATTCATGATAATTGAAGTGTTTTAATGGGACTGTCATACTTGCCTTTAATTTGGTTACTGGCAGTAAGTATTGTTGCACTTCAGAAAGGTTTTTCTTTACTAACAAAAATATTTAATCTAGTTACACACACGTTTGTGTGTGTGTGTGTGTGTGTGTGTGTGTGTGTATTTATCCAGATATGCATTTGTGTGTGTGTGTGTGTGTGTGTGTGTGTGTGTGTGTGTGTGTGAATAAATGAATAAATTATATCCATGTTTTGAACAGACTTTTCTGGACAAAAAAAAATGTTTTTCCCAAAGAAGTCCCTTAGCTCTTCAGAAAACGTCACCCATATTACTAAATATTGAGTACTGAAGCAAAACTAAGTATGATGAAAGAGAAAGAATAGTCAAGGACAACTGAGTTACAAAATGACAGGTAAATCTGCAGAAAATAAATGACAGGCTTATGAACAGAGAAGGTCATTCTTGAAGGTTAATAGAAACTGTATACAACCACAATGTGAATTTTGGACCTTTTTTTATGAGTGTTTTATCTAAGCTTAGAAATAGCCTCAAAGTGATATTATAAATATATCAGTGAAATATCTGTGATTAGTGGTAGCAAGAGGGAAGTCAGAATGAATACATGAAGAAAGAATGTCCAAAGAATCAAGTGTATCATTCTTCTGTCAAGATAGAAGATAAAGGGAATCATATATTGGGAGGGCCAGAGCCACACTGTCCTCTTGGAGATCAGGGACACAATCAAAACCAACACAGATCTTTTCTCTCAGCTGGTCCACAGCGACATACATCATCGAACCGCAAGCCCTTCATCACCTACGTGAGCCAGACCCTCATGGACCTGCCCGAGGCCCAGTACCAGGTGATGAAGGAGAATATAACAGCACTGCTGCACCACCCTCAAGGCCCAGCTGAACTTGCTCTGACCCACTCCAGGACTGCTCCTCCACCCAAGGCGATGTCACAGCCCTTCCACGGCTTTCAACAGCCCCTCACCTACCAAGGCTATGAGTACCAGGACTTCTCACAAGAGAGGCAGCCCTTCCCAGTTCAGGCCCAGGTACATTGCACACCACAGATGCCTCACCTCACCCAGCTGCAGACCAGACAGCCCCACTACACTCCTCCTTCCTCCACCCCACAGCCAAGCCCCTCAACAGAAAATCTGTCATCAGTATTGTGCCTGATATCCCAGGTCCTTGAGGAAGGGCCTCTCAACCTCATGGGATTGAGTCAGCTCTCGGACAGCTTCCTGAACACACCATCCCCTGTTGTACTCACAGGGCCAAGCACAACAATGGCGCCTCAGACCACCACAGCCACCTCCACAGTCCCTGGCCGCTCGACAGCTGAGACCATGGACATGCTTCAGAGTGGCTGAGAATAGTGCCAGAGACTGAGTTGTTACCTGTTCACTTTATCTTTGCTTTAAGACATTTTACTTGGTTCATTTTGCTTTTTGAATAAAGTCATACAGTTTACTTAAGACAGTTATTAATAAAGGTTATCTTTGCTTCACACACTTGGCTCATTTTATTTACTTTATGAAGTATTGGTGAAAACTTTGAAAAAATGGTTAAGCCTTTGCATGCTTGGGATAGGAAAGGATAGCTGTGGGATGGGTAAGGATAGCTGTGGGATAGATAAGGATAGTTGTGGCATGGGTAAGGATAGTTGTGGGATAGGTAAGGATAGCTGTGGGATAGATAAACCTCCAGTGCAAGCATAGTGGGACTGTATGGTCCACCCTGCCAGTTGCCACACATATGGCCCTTTATTATCAATAACAATTTATTCATTGATCAACACATTTCAAAATAAACAAAGCTATTTATTAATGCCCTATTCCTTATAGGGCCACTCAACATACATGGCACAATCTCATCCGTGTGATGAGACAGGCTCAAGGAAGCATCCATTAAGCATCTATCACCCTGTCTTGTCACTCCACTGCTTTAGCTGGGGAGTTGCACCAGTGTTTGAAGAGGTTGCGCTGCTTCTTCCCTTCACGTGAAGCTCTGTTGGGGCCTTGTACATCCACAGTGTCTATCAGGTTTCATCCTTGCCTCCATTCGCCAGGCTCCATGTCCCCATTCCCTTGTTGATGGTCCACAAGCCTGTTCTGTAACACTGGGTAGCGAGTGTGCATGAGATCGTGCAGGATGCAGCAAGCTTCCACAATGCTCCTCACAGTCTGTGGGTGATGCTGCATGGTGGTGAGAAGTACCTGGAACCTGTTGGCCAGGATGCTAAAGGCATTCTCCACCACCCGTCTTGCCCTGGACAGCCTGTAGTTGAAGATCCTCTCTTCACGGATGAGGTATCTGGAACTGTAGAGCTTCATGAGGTAGGTTCTGAGGGAGAAGGCATCATCACCCACGATGAAGTAGGGCACATCTTGTGTGTCATTGGGTAGGGGGTCTGGATCTGGAAAACCCATGATGAGGTTGCGTTCCATCCTTGAGGTCACTGGCATTGTATACCTGGCTATCTGAAGCTGACCCATTGCCTGAAGCATCGATTTACATGAACTTGTAGTCAGCATCAACCATGGCAAAGAGGATGATACTGAAGAAGCCCTTGTAGTTGTGATAAGAGGACCCTTAGTTGGGTGGAGCTTTGCAGGCCACGTGCTTCCCATCTAGGGCTCCAATGGTGTGGGGAAAGTTCCACCTCTGATACCACTGTTCTGCAACTTTCCTCCAGCCTTCTTCAGTGCTGGGGCACTGGAGGAGCTCCTCCAGGTATTCTTCAATGATGGCCTGCACCACTTCTCTGACCACTTGGTTGATGGTGTTGTGTGGCACACTCCAGGCATACTGCATGTTTCTGTATGTGGTTCCAGAGGCCAGGTGGCGCAGAGTCAGTGCCACCTTCATTCCAGAGTCCAGGCTGGGACAGAACTTGGTGCTCAGTTTGGTCAACCTGGGTCTCAGACACTCTACAATTTCATCAAACATGGCTGGTGGCATCCTCATGAAGTGCTGGAATGCACGAGTGTCTTCATTCCTCAGCTCCACCATCAGCTTGTTATAGAGTCCAAACTCCACTCTTCTCCCAATCCATCGTCGGACCCACACACGCTCTTGGACGTCTCTTTCTTCTCCTGTCGTAGAAAAGGTGAAACAGTCTGAACAGGGCTTGGTTCTGGTGTTGAATGATGGCAGCTACCATAAGGAGTGTGTGATGATCCATGGTGGAGATCAATTGATGATGTGGTAGAGCAAGACCAAGGGTGAAGAGGTCTGGACACAACGGGTGCTGGACTGATAGTTAGATCCAGATGATTTCCTCCCACTTTTTAGAGGAAATATCAGTTTTCCACTAGGTGTCCTTCCAGACATTCTCCAGACATTCTAAATATCCGAGATACATCCCAGATACCAACGTTTTGTCCGTTTTAATGCTTTATATACAAGATGCATCCATTGCATCCTTTCTATTTCCGTGCTACTAACGCTGTGTGGACATTCCATGTACCTTTCACTTCCTCCCTCTTTCCGCTTTCAGCTGGAGTGGATGTGAGTTGTGAGGATGCCCAGATGATGCCAAGAGGATACAGCGGACGTATAATGGATGACAACGGATGTAAAATGTTTGTTGCCCTATGTGTCGCAGATGTACTTCGTGGCAGAAAGTTAATCCACTCAAAAAGTTTTGTGTAGCTCAAAACTTTTTGAGTGGAAGAAATAGCAGTAGACGGATGTTTGACAGATAGAGCATATGAAACACATACGCAGTGAGTACACAATGGATGCATCGCGTTTTCCAACGGATGGCAAGCTTTTTTCTCCGTTTTACATCCTCTTTGCATCTGTTGGTGCAGTGAGACATGGGCTTTAGCAGCTTGCCAGTGACTTTCATTTGGCTCAGTGTAAATCTCGCTAATTGATTAAAACTGTATGCTATATCTGACCTTGACCAATTACTGAGATAAGATAAACTACCAATCAAGGACTGATAAATGTTCTTATCAAAAACAGAACTTTGTACATCAGTATGACTAAACTCCTGACTCATTGGTGATTTCGCCGGCTTACAAAGTTTCATTTTAAAACTTTTTAGTAATTGGTTAATTTTATCTGCCTGTGAGATCCTGTATCCTCCCCTAGTTCTATCTATCTTTAAACTAAGATATTGTTTGATTACTCCTAATTGTTTTATCTTAAATTTCTTTTCCAATAGTAAAATTATCTCAATAGCTTCTTGTTCAGTTTTGGTGATTAATGCTATATCATCAGTAAACAATAGCAACAATGAAATCATGCAATTACTTTCTCTTTTAAACAAACATGGATCAGCAATGCCAGCTACAAACCCTATTTTAGTCAATTCTTTATCTATACATTGGTTCCACTCATATCCTGATTGCTTTAAGCCATAAAGACTCTTTTTCAATTTCCAGCAATCAGTTGTTTTATCAGTATTATCATTTTTGAGACCTAAGGTTTCTTTAAATATATTGCATGTTGCAACGGTGCATGCAGATAAGCTGTCTCTACATCCAAATGATTTACAATGTATTTCTACTTAGCTGCCCACACTAATGCTACCTTTAATGTAGTAGCCTTCAGACTAGGTGCAAACACCTCATCATAGTCATTTGCTGTCTGATTAAACCCTTGTGCTACTAACCTGGCTTTCTGGGTAACAGTCCCATTATCAGTTAAGGCCCAGTCCCACTGCACTTACAGATGCAAAGAGGATGTACAACGTTAAAAAAAGCTTGCCATTCATTGGAAAATGCTATGCATCTGTTGTGTACTCATTGCATATGTGTTTCATACGCTCTATCCATCGAGCATCCGTCCACTGCGATTTCATCCACGCAAGAAGTTTTGAGCTGCACAAAACTTTGTGAACGGATGAACTTTCCGCCACGTACGATGTACATCTGCGACATATAAGGGCAACAAACGTTCTTTGTCCATTATCATCCATTAAACGTCCACTGTGTCCTCTCTGCATCCTCTGGGCATCCTCGCAACTCACATCCGCTGCAGCTGAAAACAGAAAGAGGGAGGAAAGAAAAGGTACTGTCAGCCTTCAAGATCTACTATCACTTTGCATCTTTCAGCTGTCATAAGAAACAGGGGGAGGGGAGAGTGGGATGAATCTGGGAAGTGATCTGGAGGTGTTACATTTTTCTGTTGTGTAAATGAAGGGAGGGGGAAGCATACATCAGAGTCAGGTTTCTATTACTCGCTTAGCTTTCTTTTCTCTGTGCAACTGCAACCCGTTATCAAAGTATGCCAAGGTCAACAGACCGAGGCCTCATCATCACCTGAAGATGCCCACATGATCATATTCACAATTTCTAATTGGAAGTTTCATTTGAACTACTGGGGGTGGGAACACTTCCATCACTTTGTATATGTGATTTACGCGCCTAATTACTCAGATTCAGAATTCTCTGGTTGCTACCACTTCACTTTCAGTAAAATATAACTTTTCTCTAAATTAAAGAGTCTAAGTATTTCTTTCTTGGATTTTGAATGGAGCACCACCTGACAGGTACATGGAACATCTATACATCGTTAGTAGCACGGAAATAGAAAGGATGCGCAGTGAACGGTTTGCATCTGATATACATCCGCGCGGCATCACCTTTCTTTCCTTTAGGCGTACCTGATGCATCCGCTTCATCCACTATGCGTCCGCTTCGCAATTATCCCCCGTAACCCCTTCGGAGGTGTCATCCCCTTCCTTCCGCTTTCAAACGCTAGGCTTCCGATGGACATCCATTTAACATCCCCGCTACATACTACCCACGTCCGTTCTTTTCCATTCTGTTTATGCAAATTTTCACCTCTTTTTGGAGCAAATGACAACGGATGGAGTCACCCCCAAAATTTTGCTAGTCCGCTGTGTCCTTTATGCATACGTTTTGCGTCTGTCGGCCAGTGGGACTGGGCCTTGACTAAAGTAATTACTTTAATTTTCATTTTTCTTTCAGCAAACCTTAGCCAGTTAAAGAAATGTTGGAATGTTTCTAATTTGTTTTTTGTAAGATAGCAGCAACCATATCGTGAGTAATGGTCCATAATGCTCAAAATATAACAGGCACTTCTAAACTTGGTGTCTTAGGACCAATTATGTCAGCAAAAACAACCTCTAAAGGTTCTTTGGTCTTCAACCCATTAAGTCTGTTTGCAGGAGTAACCTTGCTCTTTTCTTGACTACAAGCATTACAGAGTAAATACTTGCTATAGGGTTTCAATTTTACTCCCTCTGACAATTCAACAGTTTGTTTGAGCATTTTGAAATTGATGTGCCCTAGATGTCTATGTAATAAATGTATATATTCATCATGTGGCTTAACATTGTTATAAACCGAGTTAGCCATCTTCAGCTGATCATCATGTATTACATATAAATCATTCTTTAATGTAGCAGAAACACTTTTACCCTCTTTCTCTATTTTGCAGTTATCTCCCCTAAAGGTTACTACATAACCAAGATTAACTAAAGCCCTTACTGATAATAAGTTAAATTTTAGTTTAGGTACAAATAACACAGTTAAATATTCATTTGTACAAGTACAATATGCAATACCTTGACCTGATGCTTTAGTCTTCCATCCATTTGCCAATGATACATGTTGTTCACTTGTGGACATCTTTACAAACTTTTTTCTCTCTTAAGGCCGTGTCACACTGCCCAACAGATGCAAAAAGGACACAGTGGAAGAGAAAAATGTTACATCCCGTTGTATCCACGCTCAAAAGGGGCGAAAATTTGCATAATTGGAGCGGATAAAACGGACATGGGGAGGACGCAGGGCGGATGCAAAGCGGATGCGGAACAGAAGCCCAGTGGATAGAAGCGGAAGGTGCGTCTGCTAGGCTTCCGGGCGGCCTCAGCGAAGCGGACGCGGAACGGAAAAAGCGGATGCAGAACGGATGCACAGCGGATGAAGCGGATGCACAGCGGAAGCCAAGCGGATGCACAGTGGAAGCCTAATGGATGCCTAGCGTTAATTGTGCATGCGGGGGGGATGCATTGCGCAAGCCCCCCAGATATAAAGGGAAGCAGCTCGCATGTGGCCAGCATTCCGAGAAAAGACCTGCTGCTGGACACCTCAGAGTTCTTGCCTGCATGTCTGCCTGCAAGCCTTGCTGCCAGCCTTCCTCCCAGCCTCCTGGGCAGCCTCCCTTCCAGCCTTGCTGCCAGCCTGCCTTCCAGCCTGCCTTCCAGCCTTGCTGCCAGCCTTGCTGCCAGCCTTGCTGCCAGCCTGCCTTCCAGCCTCCCTGCCAGCCAGTCTGTCTGCCAGCCTTGGTGCCTGCCTTCCTGCCAGCCTTCCTGCCAGGCTTCCTAAAAGGCTTTCTGCCAGGCTTGCTGCCAGCCTTGGTGCCAGCCTTCCTGCCAGCCTTGGTGCCTGCCAGCCTTCCTGCCAGCCAGCAACCCCACAACCATGGGGAAGAAGCGAAAGTCTCAGCAACCTGCCGCCATCCCTGGCAAGAGGGACAGGGCCACCCTCCCGCCCCATGTCCCTGACTCATTTTCTGCTGGGGCTTCTGCTGCTTGGGCTCGCTCTTTGGTTGCTGGAGCTTCTGCTGTAGCTGCTCTTGGCAGTGGTGCTTCTGCTGCATACTCTGCTGAAGCTGCTCCTGGTCCTGCTGGTCCTTCTCATTCTGCTCGTGCTCCTGGTCTTGCTGACCCTGCTGCTGGTGCTTACTCTGCTGATGCTCATCCTGGTCTTGCTGCTGCTGCTGCTGCTGCTGCTGCTCCTCCTGCTCCTCCTGCTGCTGCTGCTTCTTATGATCCTGCTGGTGATTATGCTGATGATGCTGATGCTGATTATGATCCTGCTGGTGATGATGCTAATGCTGATGATGATGATGCTGTTGGTGTGGAGGAGCAGCCCCTACAACCTGGAAGCCCCTCTGATGAGGGCTCATCTGGTCCTGCCAAAGGGAGGAAGAGGCGTATGCAACAACGGGAGAGGAGGCAGTATTACATCGAGGAAGCACACGAGGATGAGGTGCTGGAGTGGCTGAGAGAGAACGACTATCTGTGGCGGAAGGGACACTGGCTATACAGGGACACCAAGTGGAAGCAGGCTGCTTGGAGAGAGAGGGCGGAGAGTCTGGGCTACACTTCGGAGGTGCTCCTTGGCTGGTGGAAGCACATGCACACCTGGTACGGGAAGCTGCACCGCAAAAAATCTGGCCAGGCCAGGGTTAAGCTGACAGACAGAGAGAACTATGTCATGGCCAAGTGCAGCTTCCTGGAGGGTGAGGTCCGCCACCGAGGAGCACCAGGAGCCCAAATCTCTACCCTCTCTCTCCAGCAGCCTGCTGGGAGCCAGTCCTCTGGCGGCCGAGAGTCAGTCCCTGTCTCCATGCAGGTATCTGTGGAGCGTGCCACGGTGGAGAACCCCCGGGCAGGTGTTGAAAGCATGGTGGAGAGCGATGAGGACTCCCTGGTGTGGTGGGAGAAAGGAGACATTGAGTCCACCGCTGCCAAAGCCGCATCCACCCACACCTCCGCTACCACAGTAAGGCAGAGAGCTGGATCGCAGGAGGGGCAGAGCCACAAGGTCCTGGTGGAAATCAGGGACACCATCTGCACCAGCATAGGTCTCCTCTCTCAGCTGATCCCCATCGAATCCTCCTCCTCCAACTGCAAGCACTTCCTCAATTATGTGAACCAGACCCTCAAGGAGATGGCGGATCCCCAGTACCAGGTGGTGAAGGAGAGGATCACCAAGCTACTTAACAACCCTCCAGACCCAGAGGAACCTGCTCCCACCCAGTCCAGGCCTGCTCCTCCACCCCAGGTGATGTCCCTCCCATACCAAGGCTTCCCACAGCCCCTCACCTACCAGGGCTACAGCTACCTGGAGGTCCAGCAGCACAGACAGCAGCCCTTACAGATGCAGGCACAGAGTCATCGGGTGACACCGCTGCCACCAGTTCCAATGATGCCACCGATGCCAACCTCGACAGTCCTCACCCCGCTGCAGAGCAGTCAGCCCCACTACACTGCTCCTACCTCCATCCCACAGCCAAGCCTGGCCTCAGTACATTTGTCCTCAGTATTGGGGCTGACACCCCATGGCATGGAGGAAGGACCTCTCAGCATCACGGGGCTGAGCCAGCTGTCTGACACCTTCCTCAACGCACCGTCCCCTGTTGTCCTCTCGGGGCTAGGCACTCCAATAACACCTCAGACTAGCACTGCAGCAGCACCCACCTCCACAGCACCTCCTCCCTAACATCTTAGCCTGGGCCTACACCTCCGCGTTACCAAGAGGAGTGCCAGAGACTGGCTGCCTGGATATTTGTGGACTTTATTTGGACACATGACTTGGGTCATGTTTATTTTACAGCTTGTTATTAATAAAGTTTATCTTTGTTTCACACACCTGCTTCATTAATTTTTTTCTATAAAGTCTGGGTGGAAACTTTTAGAAATGCTTTAGACTTTGCATGCTTGTGGGATGGGTTAAGATAGCAGTGGGATGGGAAGGGATACCTTTGGGATAGGTTAAGATAGCTCTGGGATGGGAAGGGATACCTGTGGAATGGGTTAAGATAGCTGTGGGATGGGAAGGGATACCTGTGGGATGGGAAGGGATACCTGTGGGATGGGTTAAGATAGCTGTGGGATGGGAAGGGATACCTGTGAGATGGGCAGGAATACCTATGGGATGGGTAATAGCTGTGGGATAGATAAACCTCCAATGCAAGCATAATGGGACTGTATGGTCCACCCTCCCAGGTGCCACCCCTATGGCCCTTCATTATCAATTACAATGTAAGCATTGATCCACACGTGTCAACATAAACACAACTCTTTATAAAATGCCCTGTTCATTGTAGGCCAACCAAACAAACATGGCCCAATCTCATCCGTGTGATGAGACAGGCTGAAGAAAGCATCCATTAAGCATCTACCATCCTGTCTTGCCACTCCACCGCTCTAGCTGGGGAGTTGCACCAATGTTTCAGGAGGTTGCGCTGCTTCTTCGCCTCACGTGAGACTCTGTTGGGCTCTTGCACATCCTCAGTGTCGATCAGGTTTCGCCCTTGCCTCCATTCCCCAGGCTCCATGTCCCCATTGCCTTGCTGGAGGTACACGAGCCCGTTCTGCAAGACTGGCTAGCGGGTGCGCATGAGATTGTGCAGGATGCAGCAAGCTTCCATGATTCTCCTCATGGTCTCTGGGCAATGCTGCATGGTGGTGAGAAGTACCTGGAACCTGTTGGCCAGGATGCCAAAGGCGTTCTCCATCACCCGCCTTGCCCTGGACAGCCTGTAGTTGAAGATCCTCTCTTCATGGGTGAGGCATCTGGAGGTATAGGGCTTCATGAGGTAGGTTGTGAGGGAGAAGGCGTCATCCTCCACGATGAAATAGGGCACATCTTGCATGTCGTTGGGCAGCGGGTCTGGATCTGGGAAGCCCACCATGAGGTTGCTTTCCAGCCCCTCCTTGAGGTGACTGTCGTTGTATACCTGGGCATCTGAAGATGAGCCATTGCCTGAAACATTGATGTACAGGAACTTGTAGTCAGCATCGACCATGGTGAAGAGGATGATGCTGAAGAAACCCTTGTCGTTCTGATAAGTGGACCCCGACTTGGCTGGAGCTTTGCAGGCCACGTGCTTGCCATCGATGGCTCCAACGGTGTGTGGGAAGTTCCACTTCTGATACCACTGCTCTGCAACTTTCTTCCATCCTTCTTCAGTGGAGGGGCACTGGAGGAGCTCCTCCTTGTATTCTTCGATGATGGCCTGCACCACCTCTCTGACAACAGAGCTGATGGTGCTGGGTGGCACCCTCCAGCCGTACTGTATGCTCCTGTAGGTGGTCCCTGAGGCCAGGTGGCGCAGAGTGAGAGCCACCTTGTGCCCAGGTTCCAGGCTGGGCGGGAAGTTGGTGTTTGTCTTGGTCAACCTGGGTGTCAGGCACTGCACAACTTCATCAAACATGGCTGGAGGCATCCTCATGAAGTTCTGGAACGCCCGAGGGTCTTCGCTCCTGAGCTTCACCATCAGCTTGTCGTAAAGTACGTACTTCGCTCTTATGGCGAACCATCTTTGGAGCCAGACTTTTTTTGGGTGCCTCCTTTTCTTCCCATAATACTGTTCACAGAGACTGTAGATGGTTTCTCAATGTTGCAGAAGGATGTTGGCTGCCGAAAGGATTTTTTCGCAATCCACGGTGGACATGACTGGATGCTGTGGAAGAGGAAGAGTCAGATGAAGGCACCCAGATGAAACCTAGCTTCCTAATAGATAACAGCTGTCCTTTTACACGAAGCCAAGCTGCACTGAAAGCCTCCAACACAGGAACACAGTGTTGCCAGCCAATCAAAGCCACAAAACAGACAGAAGAAACCAGAAACACTAATCAAACAAACTCCAAGTCCAATAAACACAGACCAAGACTCCCAACCAATCAGAAAGTATAAAAAACCATCCTGGGACAACAGTAGGCTAGCCTCAAATTTAAAACTAATGGCTGTGATACCTGACCCACATAAGAACTCAGTACAGAAGCCTGATGATGGTAGATGAGATTCTGCTGAAACGTTGCTACAACTTTAAAAGCACTACAATGACGTGGGATAATACCCGAAGGAAGCTGAACTGCATTCATAT
>BLBF01000031.1:22299135-22367002 GCA_015471245.1 Laticauda colubrina | reverse complement strand
ATACTTCCAATTCTACGCGGGAGAAAACCCGAATAACCAAAGATCCATATATATATATATATATATATATGTGTGTGTGTGTGTGTGTGTGTGTGTGTTTGTGTGTGTGTGTGTGTGTGTATGTGTAAAATCATGAAGAGAGCTAGAGTCTGTACTATACCTTGCATGGCAATTTGGTGTTTGTGTGTGTGTGTATTTACCTTCAGCAGGATCAATTAGGTGGCTGGAATGCAAACAATTAACTATTGACTCAATTGTTAAGAGGGGCCATTTGTTGATTTAGTTTGATTCAGGCAGATTTGTTGTATATTTAAAAGTAACAATATAAAAAAAAAAAAAAGAAGCAGGGGGAGATATAATCCTTTACGAGCCAAATTGGAGATAATATATTTTTTTAAATATTCTCCCAAAACAACAATTACACTATAGACCAATTACTGCACATGTTTTTCTCATATTGCTGCAGAATTCAGCAGCAACATATTTTACATCATACTAAAATGTAGTGTGAAGTGAGAAAATCTTGAATGGCTTTTTGATGAAAAAAATATGCTTGTTATAATAATAATAATACTATTTTGCCATAAGAGGCAAAAGAGGATAGTGTATGTATATGTGCACCTATTTATGTATTACACTTTCCCCATCCTGAAAACTGAATGGCAAGATTTCAGGAATCTATGAATTTTAAAGAAAACCCGAATAGCTTCCAAAAGAAAAATACATGTAAACATTTTTTAATAAAGGGAAGAGTATATATATATATGTTGAAAAATGTCTATAAAATGCAGAGACATTTCTGCAAGGGATATATATGTTTAAAATATTATTTGATTTCAGAGGAGTATAATGTGGGATCTATTAATGTAGAGATAATTTATTATAAGCAAAGTATAGATCTGCTTGAGGATTCTTCTTGACTGGGAACAAGAATAGCAATTAAATAAATGGAAAGCAGCAAAATTAGACATAGGCAAGAAAAATGTTCAATAATAATAATGTTCCACAGGAAAGTGTTGTAATGCTAAGTTTCAGAAAGCTCTCACAATATTCACAAAATACCCGGGATTCCAACATATATTCTGAGGGTCATGAAAATGTTAGCAGTATATTTACTGATTGTCCTCTTCTTTTTCTTTCTACCATTCCAGATTCTTTTCAATAGAAGTGGGTCTTTGCTTAATGTGTCCTACATTGTATTATTTGAGTCTGAACATTTTTGTCTTGTACACGAGTTCTGGTTTGATTTGTTCAGTGATCCATCTTTTTTTTTCTTAGCTGTCCAGGGAATTCTTAGGAGTCTTCTCCAACACCAAAGTTGAAAGGAAATCAATATTCTTGCTACCCTGCTTTGTTATACTCCAACTTTTGCTTCCATACAGTCTCACAGGATAACCATTGTTTGTGTGATTCTTATCTTTGTATTCACACATCACAACGTTTTGTATTCAGACACATCACAACATTTAAATATCTTTTCCTAGGCTTTCAGGCCTACTCACTGGAATGCTAGTCTGTGGTGTATTTCTTAACTGATTGTTTCTTTACTGTTGATGGTGGATCCTAAAAGATAGAAGCTATCCCCCACTTTGACATCTCCTTTGTCAGTTCCAAAGTTGGTTATTCTACACATAATTAAGCCCAGGTCAAACTGCACCAATGGATGGAAAGAGGATGTAAAACAGAGAGAAACACTTGCCACTTCCGCTTTTTGAGCAGAAAATGTATCAAACGCGTCCGATAGAAATCCGCTACGCATACAGGGCACATCCGTTCTACATCCGTTATCATCCGTTACGCATCCGCTATATCCGCTAGGCATCCGCTGTGCAACCACGCAACTCAAATCCGCTCCAGTGGAAAACGGACACAGGGAGGAAGCGAAACGGATGCAGAATGGACACAAAGCGTTAGTAGCACGGATGGAGAAAGGATGAAAGCGGATGCAGCTCGCATACAAAGCATTTAAAATGGAAAAAACGTTCACAGAGGCGACCTATCTAAATATTAAGGATGTCTAGAGGATACCTAGAGGATGTAAAAGGACAACTAGTGGAAAACTTATATTGCCAATAAAAAGGGGGAGGAACTCACCTGGATCTCACTTTCAGTCCAGCAGCCTAGCTGTGCAGACCTCTGTAGCCTTCATCTGGCTCTTGCTCTTCCACAGCATCCAGTCATCTCCACCATGCATCGTAACACACTCCTTTTGGTAGCCACCATCGTTCTGCAACAGTGCGAAGCCATCTATAGGCTCTTTCAACTGTTCTACGGGAAGAAAAGGAGGCGGCCAAGAAATGTCTGGTCCGAAGATGGATTGGGAGAAGAGCAGAGTACGGACTGTACAACAAGCTGATGGTGGAGCTGAGGAACGAAGAACCTCGTGCATTCCAGAACTTCATGAGGATGCCTCCAGCCATGTTTGACGAAGTTGTGGAGCAGCTGAGACCCAGGTTGACCAAGGCAAACACCAGCTTCCAGCCCAGCCTGGACCCTGGGCTTAAGGTGGCACTGACTCTGCACCACTTGGCCTGAGGGACCACCTACAGGAGCATGCAGTATGCCTGGAGGGTGCCACACAACACCATCAACCAAGTGGTCAGAGAGGTGGTGCAGGCCATCATTGAAGAATACCTGGAGGAGCTCCTCCAGTGCCCCTCCACTGAAGAAGGCTGGAAGAAAGTTGCAGAGCAGTGGTATCAGAGGTGGAACTTCCTGTTAAGCCTGGGTTCCCCAACCAGGGTTAGGTAGACAAGCTAAACAGAATGTGCAGCGTTAGTCAGATAGGCACACAGATAAATGAGTGAGCTAAGCTTGTATGTTTATTAACATACAGTAAAAATAACAGATACGCTTGTGCTATCAAGAATATATTTTATTCCAGTATAAGTTTATAGCATAGTCAAAAACAGTCCAATATTCATTTACCATGTAGTCAGTCCATTCAGGGATATTCAGTTAGCAAAGTCCTTGTAGAATATCCAATTGTCAGTTCACATAAATCAGTCCGTTGTTGTCTCTCCCGTTCGAGCAATGCAGTCTTGCTTCCAAGCAGTAATCAGGGATCATCAAAGCCAGAGAGAGAGAGAGCAAGCTGTAGCCTTGCTACTTTTATATGGTTTTCATAACCACACCCACAATTGCTATTTTACATTTAAAGCTGCATACACTAACTATGATTTATAGTTAGTATTTCACCTAAAACAGTTAGGGTGAACAATGTTATCCCTAACACTTCCCACACACCGTTGGAGCCATAGATGGCAAGCACGTGGCCTGCAAAGCTCCAGCCAAGTGGGGGTCCACTTATTTCAACTACAAGGGCTTCTTCAGCATCATCCTCTTCGCCATGGTCGATGCTGACTACAAGTTCATGTACATCGATCCTTCAGGCAACGGGTCAGCTTCAGATGCCCAGGTATATAACGCCAGTGACCTCAAGGAGGGGCTGGAAGGCAACCTCATCATGGGCTTCCCAGATCCAGACCCGCTGCCCAACGACACACAAGATGTGCCCTACTTCATCGTGGGGGATGATGCCTTCTCCCTCACAACCTACCTCATGAAGCCCTACACTTCCAGACTCCTCACCCATGAAGAGAGGATCTTCAACAACAGGCTGTCCAGGGCAAGGCAGGTGGTGGAGAACGCCTTTGGCATCCTGGCCAACAGGTTCCAGGTACTTCTCACCACCATGCAGTATTGCCCAGAGACCATGAGGAGAATCATGGAAGCTTGCTGCATCCTGCACAATCTCATGCGCACCTGCTACCCAGTGTTGCAGAACAGGCTTGTGGACCTCCAACAAGGCAACGGGGACATGGAGCCTGGGGAATGGAGGCAAAGGCAAAACCTGATAGACACTAAGGATGTGCAAGGCCCCAACAGAGCTTCACATGAAGGGAAGGAGCAGCGCAACCTCCTGAAACACTGGTGCAACTCCCCAGCTGGAGCAGTGGAGTGGCAAGACAGGATGATAGATGCTTAATGGATGCTTCCTTCAGCCTGTCTCATCACACTGATGATATTGGGCCATGTATGTTGGGTGGACCTACAATGAACAGGGCATTTAATAAAGAGTTGTGTTTATGTTGACATGTGTGGATGATTAATTACATTATTATTGATAATAAAGGGCCATAGGTGTAGCACCTGGGAGGGTGGACCATACAGTCCCACTATGCTTGCACTGGAGGTTTATCTATCCCACAGCTATTACCCATCCCAAACTTATCCCTGCCCATCCCACAGGTATCCCTGCCCATCCCACAGCTATTACCCATCCCAAAGGTATCCCTGCCCATCCCACTGCTATCCTAACCCATCCCACAGGCATGCAAAGGCTTAAACCATTTCTAAAAGTTTCCACCAAGACTTTATTTAATAAAATAAATGAAGCAAGTGTGTGAATCAAAGATAATCTTTTTTAATAACAAGCTGTAAAAGAAGAATGACCCAAGTTAAGTGTCCAAAGCAAAAATAAAGTCAACAGGAAGCCACCCATTCTCTAGCATTCTTCTTGGTCACTCGGAGGCGTGCCCAGTCTCAGGGGTGAAGGGTCCAGGTGCTGTAGAGGTGGCTGCTGCCGGAGTGCTGGTCTAAAGCGCCACTGGGGTGCCTGGCCCCGAGAGGACAACAGGGGACGGTGTGTTGAGGAAGCTCTCAGACAGCTGACTCAGTCTCGTGATGTTGAGAGCCCCTTCCTCCATGACATGGAGTGTCAGCCCCAATACCGATGACAGATGTACTGAGGCCAGGCTTGGCTGTGGGGTGGAGGAAGGAGCAGTGTTGTGAGCCTGTCTGGTCTGCAGCTGGGTGAGGAGTGGCGTGGGTGGCATCTGTGGCATGGGTGGCATCTGTGGTGTGGCTGGCATTGGTGGCGTGGGTGGCATCGGTGGCATCAGTGGCACTGGTGGCGTCTAATGTTCCTGTGCCTGGACTGGGAAGGGCTGCCTGTGCTGCTGGACCTCCTGTTAGCCGTAGCCTTGGGAGGGGAGGGCCTGTGGAAAGCCTTGGAAGGGCAGTGACATCACCTGGGGTGGAAGAGCAGGCCTGGACTGGGTGGGAGCAGGTTCATCTTGGTCTGGAGGGTTGTAAAAAAGATCGGTGATCCTGTCCTTCACCACCTGGTACTGGGGTTCCGACATGTTCATGAGGGTCTGGTTGACATAGGTGAAGAAGGGCTTGCGGTTGGAGGATGGGGCATTGGTGTGTACCAGCTGAGAGAGTAGATCTATGCTGCTCCTGATGGTGTCTCTTATCTCCAGCAGGACAGTGTGGCTCTGCCCCTCCAGTCTGCCTCTCTGCCTTTCTGTGTAGGTGGATCTGGGGGTGGATGCGGGTTCGGCTGTGGTGGAAGTGCCATCTCCTTTCTCCCACTGCATCAGGGGGTCCTCCATGCGCTCCGCCAGGGTAGTACAGCTGTCGGGGGGTCCTCCGTCGTGGCACGCTCCACAGATACCTGCCTGGACACAGGAGCTGACTCTTTGCCAAAAGAGGACTGGCTCTCAGCAGGCTGCCTGAGAGAGAGGGTTGTGAGAGGGGCTGCTCCTCGGTGGCAGATCTCACCCTCCAGGAAGCTGCACTTGGCCATCACGTAGGTCTCTCTGTCCGTCAGCTTGCCCGCGGCCTGGCCAGATTTCTTGAGGTGCAGCTTCCCATACCAGGTGTGCATGTGCTTCCACCAGCCGAGGAGCACCTCCGAAGTGTAGCCCAGGCTCTCTGCCTTCTCTCTCCAAGCAGCCTGCTTCCTTTTGGTGTCTTGATAGAGCCTGTGTCTATACTCGTTCTCCCTCAGCCACTCCAGCACCTCCTCCTCATGTTCCTCTTCTTTGTTGTATTGCCTCCTCTCCCATTCATGCGTCTGCCTCTTCCTCCCTTTGGCAGGGCCATATGGGCCCTCATCAGAGGGGCTTCGAGGTTTAAGGGGCTTCTCCTCCACACCACCACCACCAGCAGCAGCAGCAGCAGCAACAACAGTAGCAGCAAAAGCAGGACCAGCAGAACCAGCAGCAGCAGCAGGACCAGCAGAACCAGCAGGAGCAGGAGCAGGAGCACCAGCAGGACCAGGAGCAGCGCCAGTAGAGTAAGCACCAACAGGACCAGCAGGACCAGGAGCAGCATCAGCAGAGTAAGCACCAGCAGAAGCACCAGCACCTGGAGCAGTGCCAGCAGACTAAGCACCAGCAGAAGCACCAGCACCACGAGCAGCGCCAGCAGAGTAAACACCAGCAGAAGCACCAGCACCAGGAGCAGTGCCAGCAGAGTAATCACCAGCAGAAGCACCACCACCAGAAGCAGCATCAGCAGAAGCACTACCACCAGAAGTGGCATCAGCAGAAGCACCACCTCCAGAAGCAGCATCAGCAGAAGCCCCAGCACCAGAAGATCGAGCCCGGGCAGCAGAATTCCCAGCAGAAGCAGAGTCAGGGCCAGGGGGTGGGAGGATGGCCCTGTCCCTCCTGCCAGGGCTGGCAGCAAATGGCAGAGGCTTCCGTTTCTTCCCCATGGTTGTTGGGTTGCTGGCTGGCTGGCTGGCTGGCTGGCTGGCTGGCTGGCTGGCTGGCAAGCTGTGTCTGAAAGCAGGTCTTCCCTCTGAATGGTGACCTGCTTGGGAGCTGCTTCCCTTTATATCCACCGGGCTGATGCAATGCATCCTCCCCGCATGCGCAGTGAACACTAGACATCCACCAGGCATCTGCTAGGCTTCCGCTAGGCATCTGCTAGGCTTCCGCTCTGCATCCGCTTCATCCGCTCAGCATCTGCTGTGCATCCGCTTCATCCGCTCTGCATCTGCTCTGCATCCGGTCTTTCCATTTCGCATCCGCTTTGCTGCGCTCCCCCGGAAGCCTTGCGGATTTGCCATCCACTTCCATCTACTTCCATCCACTAGGTTTCCGTGGAGCATCCGCTTTCCATCCACCCTACGTCCTCCCCCTGTCCGTTCCTTTCCATGTTGTCCATTCTGGTTATGCAAATTTGGGGCCCTTTTTAAAGCGGATAACAACGGATGGAACATTTTTCTCATCCGCTGTGTCCTTTTTACAAACATTTTGCATCCGTCGGCCAGTGTGACAGGGCCTTTATCTTTTTGGTCTTCTTTATATTTAATTTTAATCCCATTTCTTTCCCTCATGCTCTTTGACTTTTAGGACTGGTTAATTTAGAAATCACTGGTTTTCCAGATTTAATCTTTCAGAGCTGGCATGCCTCAAGTCCCTTTCATTAAATGATGTCATGTATCAAGAACCCAGGAGTACGCCTTCTTTTTAGCAGATAATGTACTTGAGAAATGAATTTATATAACTAAGACTTTTCATTCTTATTTCACTGAATCTATTTTAGCTGTATGTCTACCTTGAACAATGCATCATCACAAATCTATTGCCAATCAATCATTTATTAATGAAAAACATCCATTTATTATTTAAAACTTTGATGAGGTGGGGAATAAGTTTACTGCTGCTTTAAGACAATCAACAACTTAAAGAAGGATATACAAAAAAATACAAAGTGCACATAAGACTATATTTGCTTTCATAAAGTGGGCTTATGGACTTTTGTGACCCCCAAATATGGTTGGCATATCAGGCCTTCCTGCTAAATAATTTATGAAGTATGAACAGCTCTAGAAAATGGTGTGTTTGTATGAAAATGACACCATTTGGGAGGGCCATGCACACTTCAGAAATCCATCATAATAAATCATGTATTCTGGATCTAGTAGAAGACAAATTTCAATACATTCAAAAAGTAATAAATGTCTCATCCATTTATATTAAGATCAAATTCCCACCTTCATTTGTTCTTGAGTCAATCTCTCTTATGGGCTTAGACCCTAAAAACAGTTACACGAATATGCGTCACATCTGTGTTGAATGCAGTCCAATTTATAGTAATATTAAAGAACTATTATACAAGTATACACTGTTGAGAAATTCTAAAGAGACTTATATTAACTAAAGCTCCTCCTCTGATATTTGGTAAGATCCACTTGTTTTGAGGTTTGTATTTTCAAGTGCAAGATAAGCCCAAGTATTCAAAAGCTACATCTGTTCAAAGCTTACAGATGGTCTTTTATATTATTTCCAGCTTCTGTATAATTACATACGATCCTGCATTTCTTTTGGAGGTACTGCTGGATAGAGATACAGTATAATTGAACGTGAATATGTGCATGTTCCATAGGGTTTTCCACAATGGTTATAATGAATTCTTCAGTCTGCACACTGGTACCTCCTGAGCAAAGATTAGATTTGCAAGCATTAGGCAATGGTACTGATTTCTACAGTACGCTTGGCAAGATTGAGAAAAGAGATTAGTTTCAACTGTTTTTTTTTTTAAATGCAGACTTCTCTTTCTCTTTCTCTTATCCCATAGGAAAGAGAAAACTCTTTAAGATATAAAAGTATTTGACAATTGAATCATCAAGCAAAAAAAATACATCAATGCTATTAAATATATATATTAGAAAAGATGCCTTTTCCTGGAAAAAGTGGCTTTCTTTTTGGAAGAGACTTTGTTCTGTAGAAGTGAGTTGCTTTCCTATTTCACTTTATCCCAAGACTGGGATATAATATGGGCTCTCCAAGACATAGATAGCTTTTCCCTATCCTGCATACATGTCAGATGTATGAACTTCAATTTCCAAAAATCTTAGCAAGATAAAAAATTGGGATCTCTGGCAGCAGGTATCCACATATCTGGTTCCCAAATTGGGAAGTGACTTGTCTAGATGTGTTAGATCTGTTTCACCCAGTATACTTGTCACAGTTCTAGGGGAATGCCACAATGGAAAATGCTAAATTAGTATATATGTTTCTATTTAAGGTGGAGAGAAGTGAAATTATTTATCAAATTGCTGAAAAAATAGGATGCTTATTTTTTTTTCTGTGATTACATTTGTAACAGTACTCTTGTATATTTCTTCTGAAACAGATTTCCAGGGTGTTTTTTTTTTTTTTTGAAAGGGTGACAATTTTGAAAAAGTGGCAATTCAAAACAAATATGCTTGACTATGCATATTCTGGTTTCTGATAATACACAAGGTCCTCATGGAGAAAGTGACAAAAGAAGACAGATTAGTTTAATGTGTTCACTTAGATTACTCATAGGCCCAGCAAGAACTGAGAATAATTTTCCAACCCAATTTCTTACCTTATGCCTATTCTCAGAAGACATACTTAATTTTACATAAAGTTATGTAATAAAAATGTGACAAGCTACTGTGCTGTGTGTTTATTAATGAGATTATTAAGCTTGGGTGTTGAAGCTCTGAGTTTCAGTTACAGATCAAATAACGTAGACAGCTTTCAGATGTGTAGTATCAATTTCGATAATTCTTGGCAATGGCCATTCTGAATGTGGCATTTCAGAAGTTAAAGACCATGTCACACTGGCCAACGGATGCAAAACGGACACAACGGACGAGAAAAATGTTCCATCCGTTGTTATCTGCTCTCAAAAGGGGCAAAAATTTGCATAACCAGAGTGGATAACATGGGCGCGGGGAGGATGCAGGGCGGATGGAAAGCGGATGCAGAACGGAAGCACAGCGGATGGAAACGGATGGGAACAGATGGCACAACTGCAGGGCTTCCGGGGGGCCTCAGCGAAGTGGACACGGAACGGATACAGCGGATGCAGAACGGACGCCGAACGGATGAAGTGGATGCACAGTGGATGCACAGAGGATAAAGTGGATGCACAGTGGAAGCCTAGCGGATGCACAGCGGAAGCAGAACGGATGTCACGTGTTAATTGCGCATGCGGGGGGGAAGTATTACGTAAGCCCCCCGGATATAAAGGGAAGCTGCTCGAACGTGGCCAGCATTCCGAGGAAAGACCTGCTGCTGGACACTTCAAGTTCCTTGCCTGCCCTGACAGCCTGCCTTCCAGCCAGCCTTGGTGCCTGCCTGCCTGCCTGCCTTCCTGCCAGGCTTTCTGCCAGGCTTCCTGCCAGCCTTGGTGCCTGCCAGCCTCCCTGCCAGCCAGCAACCCCACAACCATGGGGAGGAAGAGAAAGCCTCAGCAACCTGCCGCCATCCCTGGCAAAAGGGACAGGGCCAACCTCCCGCCCCCTGACCCTGACTCTGCTGGTGCTGGGGCTTCTGCTGAAGCTGCTGCAGGCGGTGGTGCTTCTGCTGGTGCTGGGGCTTCTGCTGTTGCTTACTCTGTTGAAGCTGCTCCTGGTCCTGCTCGACCTGCTCGACCTGCTCGTGCTCCTGGACTTGCTCGTCCTGCTCATGCTCCTGGTCCTGCTCATGCTTCTGGTCCTGCTCGTGCTCCTGGACTTGCTGGCCCTGCTGGTGCTTACTCTACTGCTGCTGATCCTGATCCTGGTGTTCCTGCTACTGCTGCTGCTGCTGCTGATGATGATGATGATGATTATGATCCTGCTGGTGAGGATGCTGATGCTGATTATGATCCTGCTGGTGAGGATGATGATGATGATGATGATGATGATGATGATGATGATGATGATGATGATCCTGCTGGTGCTGCTGGTGGTGGTGGTGTGGAGGAGCAGCCCCTACTACCTGGGAGCCCCTCTGATGAGGGCCCATCTGGTCCTGCCAAAGGGAGGAAGAGGCGTATGCGACAATGGGAGAGGAGGCAATACTATATTGAGGAGGCGCACGAGGATGAGGTGCTGGAGTGGCTGAGAGAGAATGACTATCTGTGGCAGAAGGGACACCGGCTGTACAGGGACACCAAGCGGAAGCAGGCTGCTTGGAGAGAGAGGGCAGAGAGTATGGGTTACACTTCAGAGGTGCTCCTTGGCTGGTGGAAACATATGCACACCTGGTACGGGAAGCTGCACCTGAAGAAATCTGGCCAGGCCACTGTGAAGCTGACAGACAGAGAGACCTACGTCATGGCCAGGTGCAGCTTTCTGGAGGGTGAGATCCACCACCTAGGAGCACCAGCAGCCCCTCTGTCTACCCTCTGTCTCCGGCAGCCTGCTGCAAACCCAGTCCTCTTCCGGCCAAGAGTCAGTCCCTGTCTCCAGGCAGGTTTCTGTGGAGCATGCCACGGCAGAGAACCCGCGGACAGGTGTGGTAAGCGTGGTGGAGTGCGAAGAGGACTCCCTGGTGCGGTGGGAGAAAGGAGACATTGAGTCCACCACAGTCCTAGCCGTATCCACACACCCCAGCTCCGCCTCGGCAGAAAGGCAGAGAGCCGGACAGCTAGAGGGGCAGAGTCACAATGTCCTGCTGGAGATCAGGGACACCATCCGCACAAGCATAGATATCCTCTCTCAGCTGGTCCACACCGACTCCTCCTCCTCCAACCACAAGCCCTTCCTCACCTATGTCAACCAGACCCTCAAGGAAATGGCGGATCCACAGTACCAGCAGGTGAAGGACCGGATCACCAAGCTGCTTCACAACCCTCCAGACCCAGAGGAACCTGCTCCCACCCAGTCTAAGCCTGCTCCTCCACCCCAGGTGATGTCCCTCCCATTCCAAGGCTTCCCACAGGCCCTCACCTACCAGGGCTACGGCTACCAGGAGGTTCAGCAGCACAGGCAGCAGCCCTTCCCAGTCCAGGCACAGAGTCATTGGGCGACACCGTTGCCACTTCTTTCACTGATGCCACCCATGCCACCCATGCCAATGATGCCACCGATGACAGCGATGCCACCCACACCAATGATGCCACCGACAACAGCGATGCCACCCACGCCAGTCCTCATCCAGCTGCAGAGCAGACAGCCCCACTACACTACTCCTTCCTCCACCCCACAGCCAAGCCCGGCCTCAGTACATCTGTCATCAGTACTGGGGCTGACACCCCATGGCATGGAGGAAGGACCTCTCAGCATCGTAGGGCTGAGCCAGCTGTCCGAGACCTTTCTCAACACACCGTCCCCTGTTGTCCTCTTGAGGCCAGGCACTCCAGCACCACCCACCACCACAGCACCTGGACCCTTCACCCCTGAGACTGGGCACACCTCCGAGTAACCAAGAAGAATTCCAGAGACTGACTAGCTGGCTACCTATGGACTTTATTTGGACACTTGACTTGGGTCATTTTTTTTTTTTTACAGCTTGTTGTTCAATAAAGTTTATCTTTGATTCACACACTTGCTTCATTGCTTTTTTGTAATAAAGTCTTGGTGGAAACTTTTAGAATTGGTTTAAGCCTTTGCATGCTTGTGGGATGGGTTAAGATAGCAGTGGGGTGGGCAAGGATACCTGTGGAATGAGCAGGGATACCTTTGGGATGGCTAATAGCTGTGGGATAGATAAACCTCCAGTGCAAGCATAGTGGGACTGTATGGTCCACCCTCCCAGGTGCCACCCCTATGGCCCTTTATTATCAATAATAATGTAATCAATCATGCACACATGTCAACACAAACACAACTCTTTATTAAACGCCCTGTTCATTGTAGGTCCACCCAACATACATGGCCCAATCTCATCCGTGTGATGAGACAGGCTGAAGGAAGCATCCATTAAGCATCTATCATCCTGTCTTGCCACTCCACCGCTCCAGCTGGGGAGTTGCACCAGTGTTTCAGGAGGTTGCGCTGCTTCCTCCCTTCCCGTGAGGCTAGGTTGTGGCCTTGCACATCCTGAGTGTCTATCAGGTTTCGCTCTTGCCTCCATTCCCCAGGCTTCATTGTCCCCATTGCCTTGTTGACGGTCCACAAGCCTGTTCTGCAAGACTGGGTAGCGGCTGTGCATGAGATTGTGCAGGATGCAGCAAGCTTCCACGATCCTCCTCATGGTCTCTGGGCAATGCTGCATGGTGGTGAGAAGTACCTGGAACCTGTTGGCCAGGATGCCAAAGGCATTCTCCACCACCCACCTTGCCCTGGACAGCCTGTAGTTGAAGATCCTCTCTTCACGGGTCAGGAGTGTGGAAGTGTACGGCTTCATGACGTAGGTTCTGAGGGAGAAGGCGTCATCCCCCACGATGAAGTAGGGCACATCTTGCGTGTCGTTGGGCAGGGGGTCTGGATCTGGAAAGCCCATGATGAGGTTGCCTTCCATCCCCACCTTGAGGTGACTGGCATTGTATACCTGGGCATCTGAAGATGAGCCGTAGCCTGAAGCATCGATGTACATGAACTTGTAGTCAGCATCGACCATGGCGAAGAGGATGATGCTGAAGAAGCCCTTGTAGTTGAAATAAGTGGACCCCGACTTGGCTGGAGCTTTGCAGGCCACGTGCTTGCCATCTATGGCTCCAACGGTGTGTGGGAAGTTCCACCTCTGATAACACTGCTCTGCAACTTTCTTCCATCCTTCTTCAGTGGAGGGGCACTGGAGGAGCTCCTCCTTGTATTCTTCGATGATGGCCTGCACCACTTCTCTGACCACAATGCTGATGGTGTTCCGTGGCACCCTCCAGCCATACTGCATGCTTTTGTAGGTGGTCCCTGAGGCCAAGTGGTGCAGAGTGAGTGCCACCTTGAGCCCAGGTTCCAGGCTGGGCGGGAAGTTGGTGTTTGCCTTGGTCAACCTGGGTGTCAGCCACTGCACAACTTCGTAAAACATGGCTGGAGGCATCCTCATGAAGTTCTGGAACGCCCGAGTGTCTTCATTCCTGAGCTCCACCATCAGCTTGTTGTACAGTCCGTACTCTGCTCTTCTCCCGATCCATTTTCGAACCCAGACACTTCTTGGCCGCCTGTTTTTCTTCCCATAGTAGAGTTAACAGAGCCTGTAGATGGCTTTGTTCTGTTGCAGAAGTATGGTGACTGCCAAAAAGACTGTGGTACAATCCACAGTGGACATGACTGGATGCTCTGGAAGAGCAAGAGTCAGATGAAGGCTGCAGAGGTCTGCACAGGTGGGCTGCTGGTCTGAAAGTGAGATGCAGACGAGTTGCTCCCCCTTTTTATAGGCAGTGTAGGTGTCCCTTTGCATCCTCTAGGCATCCTCTAGGCATCCTCTAGGCATCCTCTAGGCATCCTCTAGGCATCCTTAATATCCGAGATAGGTCCCCTCTGTGAACGTTTTTTCCATTTTAAACGCTTTGTTTCCGCTAGGCATCCGTTCTGCATCCGTTCTGCATCTGTTCCACGTGTGTTCTGCTTCCTCCCTGCGTCCGGGCCGATGCGAGTTTTGCGGATGCGCAACGGACGCCAAGCGGATATAGCAGATGCGTAACGGATGCAGAACGGATGCCTAGTTGATGCGTCGCGAATGCAGAACGGTCGAACTGGATACATTTTCCGCGCAAAAGTTTTAGGCAGCCCAAAACTTTTGGAGTGGATGAAACGTCCATAAATGGAAGCTGGACGGATAGAGAGGATGAAAAACGGAGGCAGTGAGTACAGAACGGATACATCACGTTAACTAACGGACGGCAAGGTTTTTTGTCCGTTTTACATCCTCTTTGCATCCGTTGGTTCAGTGTGACATGGGCTTAAAGTCCACATATCTACAAATTGTCCAGGTTGTGATATCACAACACAAATCCTCTAACTTGTGAGATCTGGTATCAAGATGCAAGTGTGAAAAGGTTAGGTTTGTATGATCATAATTAGATTAAATGGGTGTTCTGATGCATCATAATACCCATTTAATCTGATTAGCATCATAGTTAATAGCAGCTTCTTATTCAGAAAACAGTTTAAGAACAGTTTGTCAAAACATGATAAGAAATAGTCTTTTAATCATATTTTATAAAAGAATGCAGAATTAGATGAGCTTTGTACTCTAAATAAAGCCATAAAGGCTGGTTTCCTATCATTTAACATGGGGCAGGTGAACTTGGGTAAAAGATTTATTGGAGACAAGTTGAGTCTAGAATCTTGAATCTTTTTCCCTGACCATGGGAAACACCTTTTGACTTCAGTGAAAAACAGAATGAAAAAGAAGATGTGTGATAAAATAATTCACACATAGCTTCTGTAATCAGTTCTTTTATTCCCTTTTCTTTGTAGATACATACAGAGGAACGACTCTTCTCTCCATATATCCCATATCTCAAATGAAATGATCCAGATGATTATTTATTTTTCACATATGTCTCAGACTGTGAGACCAATGTGTTCTTGATCATCTTTCCCAAAAATACAATATTTGAGCGTGATTGAACTTTAAATAAACAGATCCCACAGGAAATTTTCAATAGGGGTTTCTATTCCTACTTATTTTTGGTGAGAACACAACTCATATCTGCCTAGAATGAGAACTGCTTCACTTAAGCCCAATTTAATTGACTAGAGGGACTAGAGTCATGTAAGCAGGGGATAGATTTCATCTCTATACTACCTTATCCACATCCTTGAGAATCCTTGACAGAAAATATTCAGAATAAGAGGACAAGTAATTGATGACCATATCTGGTCTTGTCTTATCACTAGAGTCTATCCTAGTCTCATAGATGGTCACAAAATTGTCATATCACAGCTACCAATAATTGTAGTTACTGAAGATGAAGAGGAGAGTTAAAATCTCAAGGGCACATACAAATGAGGATTTTATTAGCTCACAAAATATACTTTACTTTATAAATATACTTTATTTTTAAAAAAAATCTATTTTGTGTACTGTGATCTTATCAACCTGTAAAATCTTAAGCCCATGTCATACTGCCCAACGGATGCAAAAAGGACACAGCGGAGGAGCAAAATGTTCCATCCATTGTTATCCGCTCTCAAAAGGGGCAAAAATTTGCATAACCGGAGCGTATAACACGAACGCATAGAGGATGCAGGGTGGATGCAAAGCGAATGTGGAACGGAAGCCTAGTGGATGGAAGCGGATGGGAGCGGATGGCACATCCGCAGGGCTTCCAGGGGGTCTCAGCAAAGCAGACGTGGAACGGAAAGAGTGGATGCAGAGCGGAAGCCTATTGCATGAAGCGGATGCACAGCGGATGCACAGTGGAAGCCTAATGAATGCCTGGCATTAATTGCGCATGCGGCGAGGATGCATTGCGTCAGCCCCGTGGACATAACGGAAGCAGCTCGGAAGCAGGTCGCCATTCAGAGGAAAGACCTGCTGCCGGACGGATTGGCTGCCTTGCCTGCCCTGCCTGCATGTCTGCCTGCAAGCCTTGCTGCCAGCCTTGCTGCCACCCTCCCTGCCAGCCTTGGTTCCTGCCAGCCTCCCTGCCAGCCAGCAACCCCACAACCATGCGGAAGCACAGCAAGCCTCAGCCATCTGCTGCCAGCCCTGGCAAGAGGGACAGGGCTACCATCCCGCCCCCTGGCCCTCACTCTGGTTCTGCTGGGGCTTCTGCAGCACGGGCTCACTCTTCAGGGGCCGGGGCTTCTGCTGCTTCTGCTTCTGGAGGAGCTGATGACAAGCACTCCAGCACCAGCCCCCTCCACAGCACCTGGACCCTTCACCCCTGAGACTGAGCGACCAAGAGGAGTGCCAGAGACTCATTTTTGTTTTATAGCTTGTTGTTAATAAAGTCTATTTATGATTCATACACTTGTTTCATTTCTTTTTTTTAATAAAGTCTTGGTGGAAACTTTTAGAAATGGTTTAAGCCTTTGCTTGCTAGTGGGATGGGTAAAGATAGCTTTGGAATGGGTTAGGATACCTGTGGGATGGGTAATAGCTGTGGGATGGGTTAGGATAGCAGTGGGATAGATAAACCTCCAGTGCAAGCATAGTGGGACTGTAGGGTCCACCCTCCCAGGTGCCACACCTATGGCCCTTTATTATCAATAACGATATAATCAATCATCCACACATGTCAACATAAACACAACTCTTTATTAAACGCCCTGTTCATTGTAGGCCAACCAAACATACATGGCCCAATCTCATCCGTGTGATGAGACAGGCTGAAGGAAGCATCCATTAAGCATTTACCATCCTGTCTTGCCACTCCACTGCTCCAGCTGGGGAGTTGCACCAGTGTCTCAGGAGGTTGCGCTGCTTCTTCGCCTCACATGAGGCTCTGTTGGGGCCTTGCACATCCTCAGTGTCGATCAGGTTTTGCCCTTGCCTCCATTCCCCAGGCTCCATGTCCCCATTGCCTTGGTGGAGGTCCACGAGCCTGTTCTGCAAGACTGGGTAGCGGGTGCGCATGAGATTGTGCAGGATGCAGCAAGCTTCCACGATCCTCCTCATGGTCTCTGGGCTATGCTGCATGTTGGTGAGAAGTACCTGGAACCTGTTGGCCAGGATGCCAAAGGCCTTCTCCACCACCCGCCTTGCCCTGAACAGCCTGTAGTTGAAGATCCTCTCTTCACGGGTGAGGTATTTGGAGGTGTAGGGCTTCATGAGGTAGGTTGTGAGGGAGAAGGCATCATCCCCCACAATGAAATAGGGCACATTTTGCTTGTCCTTGGGCAGCGGGTCTGGATCTGGGAAGCCCACCATGAGGTTGCCTTCCAGTCCCTCCTTGAGGTGACTGGCGTTTTATACCTGGGCATCTGAAGAGGAGCCGTTGCCTGAAGCATCGATGTACATGAACTTGTAGTCAGCATCGACCATGGCGAAGAGGATGATGCTGAAGAAGCCCTTGTAGTTGTGATAAGTGGACCCCGACTTGGCTGGAGATTTGCAGGCCACGTGCTTGCCATCTATGGCTCCAACAGTGTGGGGGAAGTTCCACTTCTGATACCACTGCTCTGCAACTTTCCTCCATCCTTCTTCAGTGGAGGGGTACTGGAGGAGCTCCTCCTTGTATTCTTCAATGATGGCCTGCACCACTTCTCTGACCACAATGCTGATGGTGTTGGGTGGCACCCTCCAGCCGTACTGCATGCTCCTGTAGGTGGTCCCTGAGGCCAGGTGGCGCAGAGTGAGTGCCATCTTGAGCCCAGGTTCCAGGCTGGGTGGGAAGTTGGTGTTTGTCTTGGTCAACCTGGGTGTCAGCCTTTGCACAAGTTTGTCAAACATGGCTGGAGGCATCCTCATGAAGTTCTAGAATGCCCGAATGTCTTCGCTCCTGAGCTCCACCATCAGCTTGTTGTACAGTCCGTCCTCTGCTCTTCTGGTGAACCATCTTTGGACCGAGACTTTTTTTGGGTGCCTCCTTTTCTTCCCGTAGTAGAGTTCACAGAGCCTGTAGATGGTTTCACACTGTTGCAGAAGGATGGTGGCTGCCGAAAGGACTTTGTCACAATCCACGGTGGACATGACTGGATGCTGTGGAAGAGGAAGAGTCAGATGAAGGTTTCAGAGGTCTGCACAGCTTGGCTGCTGTTCTGAAAGTGAGATCCAGATGAGTTGCTCCCCCTTTTTATAGGCAGTATAGGTGTCCCTTTTCATCCTCTAGGCATCCTCTAGACATCCTTAATATCCAAGATAGGTCCCCTCTGCGGACGTTTTTTCCATTTTAAACGCTTTGTTTCCATGCTGCATCTGTTCTGCATCCGTTCTGCATCCATTCTGCGTCCATTCTGCTTCCTCCCTGCATCTGAGCAGATGCGAGTTGCGCGGATGCGGAACGGATGCCTAGCGGATATAGCAGATGCGTAGCGGATGCGTAGCGGATGTGTAGCGGATGCGTAGCAGATGCAGAACGGACGAACTGGATACATTTTCCATGCAAAAGTTTTGGGCAGCCCAAAACTTTTGGAGCGGATGAAACGTCCATAAACGGATGCTGGACGGATAGAGAGGAAGCCAAATGGAGGCAGTGAGTACATTGCGTTTTCCAACGGATGGCAAGCTTTTTTGTCCGTTTGACATCCTCTTTGCATCCGTTGGTTCGGTGTGACATGGGCTTTATGTGTTAAATCAATATGAAAACAGAAAGAAACATGTTAACCTTAATCAAAACTTATATTTTTTAGGTACAGAAACATTTGTCTTTGATCCAGATTGAAATGAAAGAAAATGGGCTTACTGAGTATCTTTGGATTTTTGTTTTTTTCCTTTTGACTACCATAATAATTTTAACATAGGAGGAAGGAGACTTCAGATAAAGATGGTGGATTCAGCTTTTCGTGACCAGGTTGTCATTTATGGCTTTAGGTTGTCATTTATGGCTGTAATTCTATGAGCATGTGAGACTATTAAACAATACATTCTTGAGCAGAACATAAAGAGAAATGAACAATTCTTATCCGTTTTTCTTGTTTACAAACATATCATTGTGTGAACAGTGTGATACCAAGGTGTCTTACATTTTAAAACAAATTTGACAATATTGTTCATATTCAATACAGTTGACAATCTTATAAATTTTCATATTAATATGCATACACTGTATTCTTTGATTATTCACCATTTCAGTATATTATTTTTATGTCAGTCTGCATATTCTAAATATCCCTCTTTTTCTACAGGTAGAATATTATTAATCATATTTCAAATGTTTAACTGATTTATGTGATTCCAATAATAATTCACCAATTTATATTAAATTATAATCTTCCATTATTTACTCCCTTTCTAATTTTTAATTTTGCCATTATTGTTTAGTCCCTTGTTATAAATTCACGTTATAATGTAAAAGTATCTATTCCATTAATCCCTCTTTCTCTAAAATTATTAATCTTAATTATTCAATATTATCATATATTGTTTTTGTGTTTTTGTGATATTCTTAACCTCACTCCTTTTACTAGAGATATTATATTAATAGTCATATTTGCAGTGTTTAACAAGTTATATAATTCTTATCCTCTAGTTGTTATGACACTTAAAAAGCTTGTTTCTACAAGTACAACCCGATTATCTTTATAGTAATATTTCATCAATAAGCTGTACATGTGAAAATGTCCCCCTGGTCCCAAACATTGTTTTTATTATTATTCCAGTTCACATGAAAACATTTTCCAATACAGGAAAGACTTCATTTTCAGACAGTGATGCTGTATCCATGGTCAACCTGCTGTTTACTGATGTGAGAAGTGTTGCTTAGGTTTCTGTAAAATATAAGTTCCATTTATACAGTAAACCTTGTTCTGAGAAAGAATTATCAGGGTTACAGAAATTAAATTAAAGCAGCTGGATATCTTTGAGGAAGCATTGGATATGAGAGTACAAAATTTGTTTTAAAGAGTAATGGACATCTGAGATGACTTTTGCTCCTGCTAATGGTGCCACTGAGTTTTGGTAATGGTCTATTTATTACCTTGGTGTTAAGCCTGGGTTCCCCAACCAGGGTTAGGTAGACAAGCTAAACAGAATGTGCAGCGTTAGTCAGATAGGCACACAGGTAAATGAGTGAGCTAAGTTTGTATATTTATTAACATACAGCAAAAATAACAGATACGCTTGTGCTATCAATAATATATTTTATTCCAGTATAAGTTTATGGCATAGTCAAATAACAGTCCAATATTCATTTACCATGTAGTCAGTCCATTCAGGGGTATTCAGTTAGCAAAGTCCATGTAGAATATCCTATGTCAGTTCACTTACAAAATCAGTCCTTTGTTGTCTCTCCCGTTCGAGCAATGCAGTCTTGATTCCAAGCAGTAATCAGGGATCATCAAAGCCAGAGAGAGTGAGCAAGCCGTAGTCTTGCTACTTTTATATTGTTGTCTTAACCACTCCTTTAATTGCTATTTCACAGTTAAAGCTGTGTACACTCTAACATACACTAACTATGATTCATAGTTATTATTTCACCTAAACCAGTTAGGGTGAACAATGTTATCCCTAACATTCTCCCCTTTTAGGTTACATAATAACTATGAATCATTTACATCTTCAGAAAATATTTTTCGCAACTTTCTTTAAACTTAGTTGCTCCTTGAGCTTTTGTAAATTGGTCTGCAATGTTTTCTTCTGACATGCAGTATTCCAATTTTATTAATTCATTTTTCACTGATTCTCTTACATTCAAATATCTTAAGTCAGTATGTTTTGATCTAGTTTTTACAGCAATACTAGTAGCTAACTTTATAGCTGCTTGGTTATCCTCATACACCATAATGGAATCTTTTATAGTTATACCCATGTCCAACAATAACTGTTTGTAGAAAATTAAGTCAGTGCATAATAATGATAGACATGAAAATTCTGCTTCCATCGTGGATAAACTAATATGCTGTTGTCTGATTGACCTCCAGCCTATTAGTGTCTTACCAAATAATATAGCCATCCCAGATGTTGATTTTCTAGTGTTTATATCAGTTGCAAAACTTGCATCTGCATAAGCACTAAGACTCAAATCACCCTTTGGTTCTATATATAATGCATGGTTTATTGTTCCCTTAAGATATCTCAATATTCTTTTTAAGGATTTCCAATGACATTCTTTTGGATCTGAATTAAAACGTGCCAGCTGATTTACACTATAAGCTATATCTGGCCTTGACCAATTGCTTATATATGATAAGCTACCAATCAAAGATTGATATATGGATTTATCAAATTTGGGACTTTGATCATTAGTTTGGCAAACTTCTTGACTCATTGGAGTCTTTGCCGGTTTACAAAGTTCCATCTTATAAGTTTTAATTAATTGGCAAATTTTATCTTCTTGAGATATCTTAAAACCATTATTTGTTTTATTAATTGTCAATCCTAGATACCTTTTAATTTCACCTAAATGCTTTATTTTTATCTTTTTGGCTAATAATGATATAATTTCATTAGCTTCATTATTAGTCTTAGTTATTAAAGCAATATCATCAGTAAATAATAATAATAATGACACCGTTCCATTATTTTCTCTTTTAAACACACACGGATCTGCTAAACCAGATTTAAAACCTATATTGTTTAACTCTTTCACAATATATTGGTTCCACTCAAACCCAGATTGTTTCAACCCGTAAAGACTCTTTTTGAGTTTCCAACAATCATTACTATTTATTTTATTGTCATTTATGCCAATTGGTTTCCTTAAATATATAGTGTGCTGCAATGGTGCATGTAGATAAGCAGTTTCTACATCTAAATGGTTAATGACATAGTTTTTCTTAGCTGCCCACACTAATGCTGCTCTTAAAGATGTAGCTTTAAGGCTTGGTGCAAAAACTTCATCGTAATCAGATGCAGTTTGATTAAATACTTGAGCTACTAACCTAGCTTTATGGGTAACAGTCCCATCATTTCCAGTTTTTACTTTAAATATCCATTTGCACCCAATGGATTTTTCTCCTGGAGGTAATTTGGCATCTTCATACACTTTCATTACCTTTAATGAATTTAGTTCTTTTTCCATTGCCTTTTGCCAATTCTCCTGATCCTTAGCAGGATACATCCTAAGTTCATCTACACTAGTTGGAACTTTAGTTACTTGGCAAACTATACTTGCTTGATACCTATCAGGTGGTCTAGTTACACGTGTAGTACGTCTAGGTATTATAGGACTTACAGGTGGACTTTCCTCTATTAATTGTTCTTGATCATGTAACTCTTCCTGATCAACTATTTCCTCTTGTTCTGGTCCTATTTGCTCTTCGTGGACTTCTTCTTTAATTGGACTCTTCTTATAGCTAATCTGATCTTTCTGCCTTTTGTAGGGTTCAATAATTACTTCATTATTTAAATCTTGCTCTAATCTATTCCATCCTACATGTTCTAGGAATTTTGCACTAGCAGTGGTATAAACTCTAGATGTACCTGGTTCCCAGAATCTATAAGATCTATGATTAGATGTATAACCTACAAAAATCAATCTTTTAGCTCTATGCTGTCCTTTGTATCTAAGTTGTATAGGGATATGCACCCATGCTGGTGCTCCATATTGTGTGCATGTAACTTAAATCAGGTTTTGTACCATGCCACAGTGTGAATGGTAATTCACCTGTTGTTGAATTAACAACATTATTTAATATATGATTACCACACATTATTGCTTCTCCCCATAAATTGTCAGGTAATCCTGAATCAGACATCATAGTTCGTGCCATTGATTGTAATGTTTGGCCTCTTCTCTCTATAAAGGCATTATGTTGTGGCCTATATGGTGCAGACATTTTATGTTGAATACCTAACATTCTAAGTCTGTTTTTAAATTTATTATTTGTAAATTCTGTACCATTATCTGTGATGAGAGTTACTAATTTCTTTTTAGTTTTTCTTTCAGCGAATTTTAACCAATTAAATAGATTTTGATATGTTTCAGTTTTGCTCTTCATTAAATAGCAAAACCCATATCTAGAATAGTGATCCATTATACTTAGTATATAGCGAGCTCCTCCTACACTTGGTTTTTTCGGACCTATTAAATCAGCAAATACTATTTCTAAAGGCTCTTTAGTAGTAAATCCATCAACTCTATTAGCCGGTATGACCCTGCTCTTACTTTGATTACAGGCATTACATTGCAAATACTTATTACAAGATTTCAAACTTATTCCCTTAGACAATTCAACAGTTTTCTTAAGCATTTTAAAATTTAAATGCCCTAGCCTTCGATGTAACAAGTGAATACATTCGTCATGAGGTTTCTTATTTTCATAAATTGTGTTAGCCACCCTTAAACCATCATCATTTAACACATATAATTCACCTCTTAAAGATGCAGTAATTCTCTTATCTTCTTTTTCAAGTATGCAGTTATCTCCCCTAAATGTAACTACATATCCTAGTTTAACCAAAATTCTAACTGAAATTAAATTAAACTTAAGTTGTGGTACATATAACATTTTTACATTCTCTTTTATAAAAGAACAATATGCTATACCTTGACCTTTAGCTTTCAGTTTCCAGCCATTGGCTAACGATATCTGCTGTGTACTCTGGGACATTTTAATAAAATTTTTGTTATCATTTGTTATACAATGGGATGCTCCACTGTCAACCACCCATAAATTATTTTTTACAGCTCCGTTAGTATACATGGCTAACTCTAAATTTTTATGTAGTCTTTGATGATTTTTAGCATTCTGGCCAGCGTTCTGGTGCTTTGCCTTTTTACAAAATCTTGCCAAATGTCCTCTTCCTCCACAATCAAAACACTTTTTAATTGCGTATGCAGTAGGAGATTCATTATCTTCTTTTTGAGGTTGCTCCCTCCTTAATTCATCTCTTTCATGCCTTCTTCTGGCCTCTTCAATCAATCTGCCAGTTATATCAGTTAAAGTTAAATTGTCCTTTGGCAAAATTTCAAGTGAAGTTACGTAGTTATCATAACTTTCATCAAGGGAAGATAGAATTATATAAACTTGATGTTGTTCAGAGAAAATAAGTTCTTTCTCATGTAATTCTTGGAAAATGCTTTGCATAGTTTTTAAATGACTCAGCATATCACCATTTGTTTGGAGATGTGTCCTGAAAAGCTTCCGTGTTAGATTTATGTGAGCACCAATGTTATCTCGAACATAAATTCTCTTCAGCTTCTGCCAACACCCAAAAGCCGTTTTCTCTCCATGGATATAAACAAGCTGTTGATCAGTTAAGGTTAACGCAATTATGCAAATGGCTTGTTGATTTTTATGCTTAAATTCTTCTATCTTTAGTCTGTCTTCCTCATCCTCTGGATCCCATTCTTCTACGTTTGGTGGATTTTCAATTATGTTCCACAGACCTTCTCCTCGTAGAAGTAGACTACATTTTGTAGACCATGATACATAGTTTGTTCCATCCAGCTTGGATATATGGAACAAACATTGTAGATTGACTTGTGCCATGTTTTCTTATATGGATATAAAAATATAATTAATAAAACACAGCTGTCTGTTTACTGTAATGTATAACAATACAAACTCTCACTTTTTACATAAATCTGTATTTATCCTATTTAAACTGACTTTGCAGCCTCTGGGCCCATAACCAGTGTTAAGCCTGGGTTCCCCAACCAGGGTTAGGTAGACAAGCTAAACAGAATGTGCAGCGTTAGTCAGATAGGCACACAGATAAATGAGTGAGCTAAGTTTGTATATTTATTAACATACAGGAAAAATAACAGATACGCTTGTGCTATCAATAATATATTTTATTCCAGTATAAGTTTATGGCATAGTCAAATAACAGTCCAATATTCATTTACCATGTAGTCAGTCCATTCATGGGTATTCAGTTAGTAAAGTCCATGTAGAATATCCTATGTCAGTTCACTTACAAAATCAGTCCTTTGTTGTCTCTCCCGTTCGAGCAATGCAGTCTTGATTCCAAGCAGTAATCAGGGATCATCAAAGCCAGAGAGAGTGAGCAAGCCGTAGTCTTGCTACTTTTATATTGTTTTCTTAACCACTCCTTTAATTGCTATTTCACAGTTAAAGCTGTGTACACTCTAACATACACTAACTATGATTCATAGTTATTATTTCACCTAAACCAGTTAGGGTGAACAATGTTATCCCTAACACTTGGCAACATTTTAGAAGGAATCTAAGTTCAATCCCTAACAAACATACTATTCACTTAGATTCATAAGAAGTTCCATAAGTTATGTATAACTACTATGAAATAATATTCATTGAAATATGAAAAACTGATAAGGTTTTTTGGTACACAAACAAGTCTTTATTATATAACTGTTATGATCAATGAACATTTCAGGAAGAGATATTAAAAGAAATATGTATGTTTGTGTGATACACACGCATACTCAATGCTACATCAATATTATATCATGATTTACTGAATGAAGAATGAAAAACATCCCATTGTTTTTGCTTGCCTTATCTTTGTGCTGCCTAGCTTACAGAATCTCTCTCTATCTGTGTGTCTGTATTTGCACCTTGCAATTAGATCCTTATTGTTCATCATTTATCTTAATCATTAATTGTCACATTGAGTAACAATTGAGAAATTGCTTCTGTCACCTGTCTTCCAAATCAGAATGCTAGAAAAAAATGCAGACTTCAACAGGTTTGCTTTTATGATATGTTTGGTTCTTTTTGGCAGCAATAATATTTGCCCAGAGAGAAATAAATTGGTAAGTTCGTTGGCCATGTTAGCCAAGGACTTTTATATCAGGATTTGTACAATACTTCTCATTAGAGATAGTTAAGAAATAGTACTTACCAAAATACCATCTGGTAGCATTTGCCCAGTCTCTCAAGCTGAGACCTTCCACATCCCCTACCTTTTCCTATGAATTAGAAATATCAGGCATCAAATCTGACTTCTTTTTCTAATGAAAAAGTAGATGAGAAAAGGGGGTGGGGCATGACAAAAGTGTACAAAATCTTTGTAGTTGAGGATGTTTCCCTAAATAAATTTTGCTCTCATTTGCACTTACCAGAATCTGGAGCCATCCAGGAAATCTCAATGCTAAGAGATTCAGAAATGGAAGCACCCCTCTATTCTGTGCAGTCTTATGTAGAATTTCTAACAATGAATTTAGCATTTGTTATAGTCTTGGATGTTAATCCCATCTTTAAAAGGAGATGAAATACATTTCTGAAAAGACAGGTAATTGGTAGTCCCCTGATATAATGGCATACACATTATACAACAGCCCTCCCAGGAAAACCAAACAGGACATATGACTAGAAAAGCTATTTCTACTTTATTGTAAGGCTGGAGTAACAGAATTTTAGAAGTCTGAAGATATGAACTTCCTGTTGCCACCTTTAACCACTGATATATCCTAATTTTCTTTCTCTGACCACTAAGCCATTGGGGGTTCCTGTCTTGGTTATCTGATTGTTTTCTCATTCTCTCTTTGAGTGGGGTTTATATATTTTGTTTTTAATTATATTTATATTTTAATAATGATTTTATATGATCTTTTATATATGTCCTTGTTGAGATAATTCCCCATTAGGAGAATGAGTGCATACAAGGAGACGTAGTAAGAATAGGGAAGAATAACACACACAGCACACAGATACACTGTACAGTAAATGTAGGTTTTTTACTTCCAATAAACATTTAAGCACAGTCCAAACAAGCAGTCTAATTCATTCACAGGTAAGGCAGTCAGTTTTCAGTTCAGGGATAATCCAAATATCAAAGTCCAGTATCAAAAAACAGTCCAGTAACAGACTTACATCAACGATCAGTAACAGTCATTAGGAGGAGCAGCAACTCATTCCAACAGAAGGAAACAGAGACTCACTGAGACTCTCTTCTGAGAATAAACAACCCAGGTTTCTGACTCCATCTTATGGCTGTTTGAAAAACCACACCCAATTACAGTTTTAGGATTCTCTTAAAGACATAGTATTAAAATGTCTATCCGAGTTTATATATTTCCAACCCAAATAACTGTTAGGTGACTTACATTCCTAACAGTCCTGTTTATTAGATTATTGTATGATGTCCACAGTCACTTTTTTGTATATGTAAAAAAGTCATTTATAGCCTCCCAACAAACAACAACTATACACATAAATTATATTTTATAATGTATCTACGATAGATGTTCTATTCTGAGAGCAGAATATCTTTTGCAGAATAACTATATTAATTTTATATGGCTATTATGTGTTTCACCAATAATTAATTATTTAATATCATTTGGATTTTTAATTTTTGATGGATGAGGACTTTCTTATTTTCTTTTTGGAAGAAGAAACATATTTGAGGAGGGTACTTTTGGGCTTAAAAACCAGATGTTAAGATTGGCTTTAGCTTCAGAATTTCAATATTTGCCAAGTTGTTTTTGTAGATGCTAAATATCCAATTCCAGTTAGGATTTCTCTTTGAAGTATTTTATTTGTGATGTAAGAATAAGATAAAGAGTAGAAACAACTAAAACTGTATACATCCAGTTACACATACATCAATAAAAAAATATAGTTGGCCATTTGGTTGCTTTGTTGGAAGGTACAGTCAAGTCCTCCAAAAGTCTGCTCTCCCAAGTCACTTTAATAAATTTTTCATGATTACGATTCCTCTTGATGATTTAAGTGATTATGAATGAAACAGCTTCCATAGTATGAAGCTGTTCTATTTAAAATAGACAATTCATGACTATTCAATAGTATACTTTTTTTCACTAGGTACTGGAGTTTCTTATGATTCTTTAAAAAATTATTATTTCTTGCTGTGCTTTTCCATTTCTATTGTATAGCAACAACAAAGTTTGTGTTTCCTTACAAATGGAGGTGATGTATGCTTGGAAATTATTATAAAACAGGGTGGAAGTTTTAAGAATAATTAATCTGAGAAAATATCAACAAGTTATCTCTGACTTTCTGAAAGCATTCACTATACTCATAAACATATTGACTAATATATGTATACACCAATACCCACGTGTCTCTAGTTTTCTCTCTGTTTTTATATTGGTCAGCCCTTCAAGGCAATCCAAGTCAGGGCTGGATTCCACAGCCAGATTCCACAAATTTGATAAGACCTCCACTTTTTTTCAGATAGACTGTTTTAACAGAATCTTAAAAGCTTGACCATGTTTTCTTTTCTTTTATTTATTATTAAATTTATATACTGCCCATCTCACTGTCCGGAAGGACTCATTTCCTATTATACCCCTGTGAATTACAGTGAAATCTTAACTATTTCCCTATCAGTTTCTCATTTTTTTGTGAGTTTAAAGTGAGCTTTTATTTTTGTAACTGTTTCTGCGTAGTTTCTCCAATGTCACTTCTGTGCAATAACTCCCTTTTACAAACTTGCAATCCCTTAATCAATGGTGAGATGCTGCCAGCATAACAACCGGTTCAGTGATCACGCACTTCGCTGAGTGCACATAAACATTTTTCTGAAAAAATCTTAGCTGCTATGTTACTACTGGGGAGTAGCACAGCTGAGGAGCAGCAATCCACTCTGCTGCGTGAATCATCTGAGAGGATATAGGTAAGTACAGTGCAGGGTGAGGTAGGCAGGTTCACATGGTCATTGGAGTGAATTGGTTCATTGCCAGCTGATCGCCTGAGCTAGAGGTTCACCCGAACCAGCCCAAACCAGGAGAATCCCACCCCTGCCCTTAATTCAGGGTAGACTCAAGGCTACTGGCTGGAGCTGAGCATTTACTGGTTGGATGCCCTTCCTGCCATTTTTCTTTACACCCTAGGAGAGATGTAAAGATGTAAAGATCTGCTGCTACCTAGGATTAAACTCTCAACCTTCTGAGTGGGAGGCAAGCATCTTCGCCAGGAGGCCACCATGCCACTTTATGGTTGTCTATAATATCTATGTCCATCTACAGAGACCTAAAAGAATGCAAATACTGTTATTTGAAATATGATTAGCTAGCAATCTTTTTTGGCTATAATGCATGTAGGTCTTATTTATGATTCTGCTTTTTGCTTTCACTCATTTTTGGGGGAAGGATTTACTTAGTACCAGAAAAAAATCAAATGGCTTTTCATAATTACTTTTCCTTGATGTTTCAATCCAATCTTTGGCAACCAATTAAAAAGCTTTTCCTTGGCCACTTAAAAAAAATAATGTTTTTTTTCCTTGAAAATAAAATAAAACCAATCTCCTTTTTTGGCCATACAAAAGCTACTCAAGCTTGTGTGTTTTATGTATTCAGTTTTCACTTGTCAATTGCATCCTTTTAAAAAGTAGGAATTGAACCTTGGCTTCCGTAGTTGCTGTCTCACACTTTAGCTACTGCCATTCATGATTGCAGTTAACTTCACTTTTAAATAACTTGCCATACAGCAAATTAATATTCTCTTTGTAAGGAAGAAGGAGAAATAAGGTGAAAGGGTGATACTTTTAACTGGATGTATTATTGACCTTGTAATTTGTTGCATTGGAGAGTAGGAGTTGTAGTTAAAATAACAGCAGCCAATTCTTTTTCTTCTACTTTCTTCTTCAACATAGAAGTAAGGGAAGATGGGGGAAAAAGCAATAGCAATAATGCTTAGACTTATATACTGCTTCACAGTGCTTTACAGCTCTAAGCAGTTTACTGTACAGAGTCAGCATCAGGGGGTGGGATTCTACCGGTTCGCACCTATTTACTAGAAATGGTTGTTAACTTTCTAAGCAGTTCAGAGAACTGGTTGTTCGAAGAAATCTCCCTTTGTTTTCTTCCACTGTACAGGCCCAATCTTGTAAGGAAGGCATTCCTTACATTCTGGTGTTGTTGCTTACAAAAACTGCCTCTCTGTTAACCCTTATTACATTCTTGACAGGACTAGACTTCCTGGCAGGACTAGACCTCCTGAGCTTCTCTGGAGTTTTTTTTCCCCTCCTTTGCTAATATTTTGCTTGTGTGGAGACCAAAATTGACATATGTGTATGACAGCTTGATTTTCTTAAAGGGGAAGGATTGTTTTAAGCTTTTTACACTGCTGCCGGGAGGAAATACTCTCCTCTTGGATATAGAAATAATTTTGAAGAAATAATTAAATAACAAAGTAGAGCTGCCAGAAAGAAGTTATTAATGACAAGGAAGCAAGATGAGTGACATTTGGCATGGCTTCTTGGCTAGTTAGAAAGATTGACATTTAAACATGAGTTTACATACCCTTTCTAAGTTTTGCTCTAAAACTGGTTTTTGGTGAAGTTTAATTCTGTGCTTGGTGATGTTTAATCCTGTGTTTATGGATGGGATAATTTTCCTTATTCAGCTTTGTTTGGAAGAAAAAGGGTTAATCTCTGATCCTGAAAAGAAACTGGGTTGAGAAATCTGGCTAGTTCCTGTGTCTATTTGTTCTAGTAATTGGTTTAACAACAGCTATTGTTGTGATTTAATTATTTCTATTGTGTTTGCATTTTTTCCTGACTCATGGTTTTTTTTAATCTGGGGAGGGGGTCTTCCTTCACTGCTTTAGTGGTATCTGGCACTGTGCTTTTGGAGTGTACTTCCAAGAGGCAGGATGCAAGTTTATCACTGATTTTTACTGCCTTTCGGGGGGAGGCATGTGACCTTTTCTTAAATCTGGATGATTTCCTTAGGATATCTTGTGAGGTGAGTTAGACCAGCTGGTACTTTAAATGGTGCGAATGGATCTAAGGATTGCTTCTCCTGGGTGCGCTCTTTCTGGAGAGCTTAAATGACCTCTCTGCTAAAGGGTTTCACTTTATGAGCAAGAGTTGGTTGTTGATAGTTATCATTGCATTTTAACTATTTTAATTCCTCAAGTTAACTCCAGCTTGCAGGTATTTTTAACATAATGATAAGTATTTAGTGCAGCTTTTTTCAAGCAAAGAAGCTTTTTGTATTTTTGTACAGGTAATCCTTGACTTACAGCAATTCATTTAGTGACCATTGAAAGTTACAATGGCACTGAAAAAAGTGACTTATGATCATTTTTCACACTTATGACCATTGCAGCATCCCCAGTGTCACAAGAGGCCAGGCAAGGAGAAGCAGCCCTTGATGTGAGTGATGTCAAATTGGCCATGTCCACCCAGTCACATGACCACCAAGCTACACCCACCAACTAAGCCATGCCCACAGAACTGGCTGTTAAAAAAATTGAATCCCATCCCTGGTCAGCATATTACCTCCAACATTGTGGGCCAGCAAAATTGGCCTGTAGTACTTCATTCTAATCACTGTATCACCATGGCTCATAAAGTTTTTCCAGTTCCATTTTCCTCCTGGAATTGAGTCTAATGTTCATGATCAATGTTCTAATCAGTTTCTGTATCAAGTGTAAATAACTGGACTGTGCTGTTCATTTCCAATGGATCTGTACAAAATGTAGAACACAATGTAATGTAACCTCTTTCCATTAAACTTCCCATTAAAGGAAGTGTCGGTAGAGAAAAAACACCTCATATACAATCGATTAGCATTTCCTTAGTTTGTGCTTCTGGGAGTCAAGAAAACATTAATGTACTGACAGACTTTTCTTGAGAAACAGAAATTTGCAGTATTTGGCTTTTATGGTGTGTCATTTAAACCTTAAGTGATATAGATCTTAAATATAATTCTTAGCCTGTCACCAAACCTATATTATGGTGTTAAATAAATATGATTTTTTTTTCTGGGAAGTGTAATATGACATTGAAGAATGTCAACATATCATGTGCAAAACAATGTAGAGAGATTGTCCTTATGAATACAGTTCTATGTGCATTTGTCTCCTTGTGAGCATGAACCTGGTCATTAAAAATAATTCATTGATGGTAAAACTAACAGTGGAAATCTAATGCATCAATGGTGTCATTCAATTAAGTTGTCCTAGATAGTTGGTACACCAATAAAATCCCTGATCTGTCAGTGTGACTTATCTTTACTCATAGGCATTCCCACTCAGTCACCTTCAGAGCAGAGCTTAATATCACTGAGAAAGTCCCACAAACAATGATATCTACCTCTTCTTCCTCACCTTGGCATTGCAGTTTCTGTATGACCTGCAACTTGGATGGCAAATTTCTAATAGGACTATATCTCCATCATTGCCCAGCTCACCAGAGTAACACACACTGGACCCATTGCTTGTTCACTGCAATATTGTAAATAGATGCAGTTGTGTTTCAAACCAACTTGGCATTTATTCATAGCACCTGGGGCCAGACTGAGGACAATGGAATATTGGAATCAGCTCATACAGGCTTGTGAATGCTGATTGTTAAATTTTCTGAAATTTTACAAGCTGATTGAGAACAGAGCCTAGCATGCCTGTCTCTTGCTTGGTAACACCTAGAGTAACTTGTCCATTAATGGCAAGGGAACTGGCAAGTGATAGTTCATATGCATTTTTTTAGCACGCTGCTGGCCCCAGGCCAGGGTAAACTGAATTAGAAGATGGACTTGCTTGAATGGCTTCACCTCAGTTTGGACTCCATTGTTTCACCCCAGAAATTAATTGCAGTCATCTTCTCATAGCCTTCTCGCAAGCCAATTCACCATTCAGTAGATCAGAATTTACTACCAGGAGCAGACAACCTATAGGTTCTGCATATTCACCCATTCATCCATGCTATGCGATATTGAAATCTTCCCACCCCTAAGACAGCAACTTTCCATTCCTCCAAAACACTAAATACTTCTTGTCTTGCTCCTAATTTCCCTCTTCTCCCTTAACAAGGGTGGATGTATGTTTTCTGTCATTTTCCTTTCTATCCTCTCCAGGTATGCAGTAGAACATTCTTTGGTATACAATGCAGGAAAGAAGCATAAACAAGCCACAAATGGTAGTTAATCATTGTCTCTTGGAGGAAGAGAGAAGGAAGACTTGCTTCAAAGTCAAAAATGTTAATAGGAAACTGATCAGACATGCCTATATTCTTTTTTCCATTGCTCGAGGAAACTGCATGTCAAAAAGTTAGAGCCCTCAGGCACTGTTTATCTTTTTGATGCTTCTCTTCCTTGTTTCCTGTTGTAATAGGCAAAACATTTGCAATTGCAAACTTCAGTATAAATGAGTGAAGACAGGATGAAAGTGAAAACACTAGTAAGCTTTTTATTCATGGAACATGTGGCATAAAATTAATTGATTTATTTTCAATCTTTGCATGCATATTTAATAAACTTTGTCATCTGGGATTCTGTACAAATATTTCCAAATATTTAGGAAGAAGACAGAAGTGTTAAAAATCCCATATATTTTAAATATATTTTAGATAGTCTACTATCTACTGCAAATTTTAGTCTGAAATAATGACATCGAGTCTAAGCAAGTTATTCTCTCAAAAACATGCATAAATTTTCAACTATCTCACTCCTGTCAGAAATAAATCCCATTCACACTGGTGTGACTTACTCTCTCTACAAGCCACTGGTTCCTGATCTTGGGACCTTCGTTAACTTGCCTTCCAATATTTGGGTCGTTTATGTTAGCCATTTTCTTATAGCAGCTATTTCATAAAGCAGAACACATCCTATAACAGTTGTTATGAGAGAGCATTCTTAAATTGCTATCAAGATTCTGAAGCATTTTCCAGTACTGAGAGATTGCCTACTGTTTACACAGGACATTTTAAAAGTTGGAGACTGACAACATTTGGTTTAAGATTTTCAAGTGAAGTCATTTCTTACAGTGTGGATGGCACATACATTTCTTTGGCTTACAGCTGCTTCAAGTCAGCCTTGAAAAAGTCTGCAAAATCTGCTTAACCAGGAAAGGAAAAGAGATAAGTGTATGTATACCTGACAAGCAGCAATATATCTTTTGCACCGCCTACAGCTCTCAGAGGAAAATTGTATCTGTCTTCCAGCTAGACATGTTAAATAACCTGTGGTTCCTACATGCTAGGAACCATATGGGGGGAAGAAAAGGGAGGAAAAGGGGGGGAGAAGGGAGAGGAAGGGAGGTAATAGTTACAAGGAGGAGGAGCTCTAAGGGAGGCATGGCCCTAACTTTTTTATTTTGGCCATCTTTCTTTGCATAGATTAAGTTTTTGGAAATTGTTCTGTCCGGAAAAACGCGAGGTAGACCGGGTTCCAACAACAAAGTCTTTATTTCAAGTACAGTTGCAAAACGGAACATTGGCTTAAGCCGCGACAGCCCTTTTATACTTTTCTGTCTGCCGGCTTGTAGCCAATGACACTCATTTGATATTGCCGCCTTTTTTGCGGCTTCGGGGATTGGTTCCTTTTGAACCTATCCCCATTTGTTCTTAGTAACCAATCAGAATGAGTTATTTGGAGTCCACTATTTTTTTTATACAGAACACCCCTCCCCTCTTAGTTCAGTCCTATGTGGTAACGTAGTCGCGCAGGTAGGTGGGGCTTCTCTTGACTCGACTGGACTTGCGCGGTTCATTATCATTGGAGACTTCGACTGGTTCGGATGGGTTTGCTGTGTCTTCAGTCCTTCTCCATGGAACCATCTGGAAGGGTGAGTCAGCCATTTTACTGCCGCCTGAGTTTCTTAGGCCGGCGGTTTTGCCGCTCCCTCCCGTTTCCTCCGGGCAGGTCGAGCTGGCCTGGCTGGCCCCTTTGGATGGACTCTTCTCGCAACTTTCTTCAAACAGTGAGTCTTTTATTTGCTCTTTTTGTTTGTTATTGTTTTCAGAGTTTAATTTAAACGGTTCTTTATTGATTTCTTGCATTTCCCCCCCTCTTTGGTTTGAATTTCGTCGTGTTTTTCTATGTGTGGTTGTGTGTTTGTGTTTCGTTCTATGTTTCGGGAGCGAAGCTGGTCTATGTGCCACTACCATTCCCTGCCGTCGTCTACCGTTAGTCATTAGGATTTGGGGCCTGTTATTTGTGTAATTTGTCCAGGTAGCCATAATGTGTCCCCGGTAAATTTTTTTGCATAAACTAAGTTGCCTATTGCAAAGGTCCTGAATCGAGTGGAGGAGTCGGGGGGGGGGGAGGTTCTGGTGTGAAATTTGGGTGCAATCTGTTTAAATGCGACCTTAGTTTCCTTCCCATCAGTAATTCTGCTAGGGTTTTGTTGGTTGTAGTACTGGGTGTGATATGTTGGAGAGTGAGTAATCGATTTATTTTAGTTTGGACATCCCCAGTGTCCATTTTTTCTAAACCCTCCTTGGTAAACCTGACCATTCTCTCTGCCCTACCGTTTGCAGCCGGGTGGGCCAGCGCACTTAGGGCATGTCTTATACCTAGGGAGGCTAGGTATTGCTCAAATTGGAGACTGGTTAATTGTGGCCCGTTGTCGGACACTAGGACATCCGGTAGGCCATGGGTTGCAAAGAGTTTGTCAAGTTTTTTTATGACGGTTTCTATTGTCATAGATGGCATAATTTTTACTTCCAGCCAATTAGAGTATGCATCCACGACAATCAGAAACGTATGCCCCTTTGTAGGACCCGCAAAATCGATGTGGATTCGTGGCCAGGGGCTTCTTGGGGTTTCCTAGTCTCTTATGGGTGCTTTTGGTGGGGATGGCCTGATTTTTTGGCATTTATTGCACGAGTTTACCCAGTATTCGATGTCCCTATCTATACCCGGCCACCAGACATAGCTTCTAGCAAGGCTTTTCATTTTAACAATTGCCAGGTGGCCTTCGTGAAGCATACCCAGTACCTTGATTTGTAATTTGTTAGGAATAATTACCCGATCACCCCACAATAAACAACCTTTTTGGATTGAGAGTTCAGTTTGTCTGGTCCGGAAAGGTTTAAAGTTCTCAGTTTTTTGGTTTTCCGGCCAGCCTTTACCTACCCAGTTAAGTACGCGGGCAGTCAATGGGTCTTTTGCGGTGGCTCTGGCGACATCATTCGCAGATATGGGTAGATCGGGGCAAGTCTCTATCTGCAATGCTGTCATTGTTGGTGCCGGGTCTTCCTCTGTTTATGGCAATGGTGTTCTGCTCAAAGCGTCTGCATGGGAAATTTGTTTCCCTGGGCGATGTGTCAGAGTATAGGAATAGGCGGCTAGGAACTCTGACCATCTAGTCATTAGTGGGGACAGAATATTCGGTGTGGGCTTGTTTCCCACCAAAATTCCTAGTAGCAGTTTGTTATGATTTGGAAAGTTCTGTTACAATCTGTTACGATTTGGAAAGTTCTTCCATATAGGTACTCGTGGAAGCGTTTTACTCCGGCGACAATTGCTAGAGCTTCTCTGTCCAACTGACTGTAATTATGCTCAGTTTTGGACAGGGTCTTTGAATAGTATGCGACGGGTGCCTCTCTCCCATCAGGCAATTGGTGGCTCAGGATGGCACCGACTCCGAATGGCGAGGCGTCGCAGGTCACCGTCTATGGCAGTGTGTTGCTAAACTGGATAAGAATGGTGTTTGATGTTAATAAGTCTTTTATTCCTTGGAAACCTTTTTTTTCTCTAAACCCCCATGTCCAAATTGTTTTCTTGTCCAGTAATCGATGCAATGGTTCTGCTATTGTGGCTTTTTGGGGTAAGAACACATTATAAAAAAAAGAACATATTTATCAGTCCCATAAATGCCTGCAGCTCAGTTTTATTCTTTGGTTCTGGTGCGTCTTTTATAGCTCTTACTTTTTTTTCGGTGGGGTGTATGCCCTCTCCATCAATTAAATATCCTAAAAACTCGATGCGATCAGTCATTAGGCAGCACTTTTCTTTCTTTACTTTAAGGCCAGATTCTCTGAATTTTTTTAGGACCTCTTTGAGTCTTTTTTTAAGCTGTGTTGCATCTTTGGCTGAGATTAGGACGTCGTCGAAGTATGGCACGACCCCTTTTATGCCATTTAACAGGCGTTCCATGAGGCTCTGGAAAATGCCTGGGGCTACGCTTACTCCAAATTGGAGTCTGTTACATTTGAATGCCCCTTTGTGAGTCACTGTTGTTTGTGCTTCCACTGTTAAGGGGTCTACTGGGAGCTGTTGGTACGCCTGTGCCAGGTCTAGTTTGGCGAAAACTTTTCCTCCCCCAAGAGAGTGCAATAGGTGTTGCACAACTGGCACTGGATACGTGCTCTGTTGCAACGCGTGGTTCAGGGTAGCCTTGTAGTCGCCACAGATTTGAACCGACCCATCTGGCTTAATTGGTGTCACAATTGGTGTTTCCCATCTAGCGTGGTCGACCGGTTCTAAAACCCCTTGATCTATTAATTTATTTAGTTGTTCCTCTATTTTTTCTTTTAAAGCAATAGGAACCCATCTGGCCTTTAGTCTTTTAGGGGTTATCTGTGGGTCTAGATTAAACAAAATGGGGGTTCCCCAATACCTGCCTAGGGAGCCGTCGAAGACGTCCTGGAATTCTTGGATCAGGTCTTCTTCCCAGTCAGTTGCGGCCACCCGGTCTACTCAGGTCATCCCGATGCCCAATGGTGCAAACCATTCGATACCCAGGAGGCTTGGTCGATCTCAGTCGACTATCGTTAATGGTAGTACTGCGACATGTTGCCTGTAAGCGATTCAAAAATGTCCCAGGCTGATTACAGGAATTCGGTTTCCCTGATAATCTTTGAGGGTTAGTTTTTGTCTCTGGAGTTCCTTAATTTTGATGTCTGGAATTAGTTTTTTGAGGGTGTCCCATGACACCATGGATAGGAACGATCCAGAATCAACTTCCATCTCGCAGGGGCTGTCTTCTATTTTTACAACTACTTTTACTTTCTTCCCGCTTTCCGTCTGAGCGCTTCCGATAGTGAAAGTTTGGTATGCTTTCTCCTGGTTAGTGGCTTGCCTGTTTCGCTGCCACTTTCTCTCAGAGAGTCTTGGCTCAGGCTTTGCTGGGGAGTCGTTTCATCTCTTTGGGCTGTAATTCTTTTTGTTTCTGCAGACTTTCTCGATATGCCCCCTCTTCTTGCATGCTCTGCAAATGGCATCGAGGAATCTGCAATCAGCTCGGGGATGGTTTCCCCTGCAGCCAGCACATTCCCGTCGATTTCTATTTTCGTGCCCTTTCTTGTTAGCGTATAGGCGGTGGATTTCATTGTCTTCCTCCCTGGATTCTGACGTTTCCTCGATGTCATCGTAATGAGTGGTTGTGGGAGGTTGTTTTTTTCCTCTGGCCGGGCTTTTTTCATCGTTGCTTACATTCATTTGTTTTATCTTATCTGCCGATTTTTTGGCAGCTTCAGCAGCCGAGGCTTCTGCAATAGCTTCGGCTACTGATATGTTGGGTTTGTTCAGTAGCTTGCTCTGTATGGTTGAGTCTCTTAACCCCAATATCACTCGATCCCGCATTGCTTCATCTAAGTTAAGAAACTCGCACGCTCCCCCTATTTGGCATAGTGCGGCTACAAAATCAGCGATGGTTTCGACTTCTTTCTGGTCTCTCCGATAAAACTTGTGCCGCTTTATTAGGTTTGACACCACTGGTGCATAGTGGGCCTTTAATGTTCTTTGGAGCTCGGTCCACGTCAATTGTTTGACATCTCGGGGCTTTGCCAAAGCCTTGGCCATTTTAAAAATCGCGGGCCCACAGTGTGTCAAGAAGACAGCTTTTTTTCGCTGGTCTGAGTTTCCTCCATCTCATTGCTCTCTAGGTACATCTGGAAACGGTCTACGTAAGATTCCCAATCTTCTTCATGTTCTGTATAAAATAGTCTACTCCAAATCCTCAATTGTGATTGGCTAGAAAAGCCAGCATAGGGATTGGTTCACTAGGAACCAATCCAAAAGAGCTGCCAAAAGGTGGCAAAACCAAGTAACTGTCATTGGCTACAAGCCAGCAGGCAAGCCGTATATAAAGGCTGCCGCGGCAAGAGCCAGACTGTTCCATTTTCACTTAACTGTTGAAATAAAGACTTTTACTGTTGGAACCCGGTCTACCTCACATTTTTCCAGACAGAACAGGCTGTGTCAAAGATGTGAACATTTCCCCTGTGTAACCCACTGAAGTTGCAAGATCAGTTCATATATACTTGGGAATAGAATAACTTCTTCCTATTTTATTCTCAGATGCTTTTGAATCTTGCCTACCTTCAAAATGATCCAAATAATATAATTTATGCTGAGATTACCTAATGCATTACATAGTTGTGCAGGAAACTTTTCCTGTATTTGAAACTGAAATGGAGAAATGGTATATTTTTAAATTTTAAATAGTTTCTTCAAATACAATTATCATCCAAGGCTTAGATTTATAGTAAGAGGCAATTGTTTATGCAAAGAGGCTACACTTTTAAAACATCAAACTGATTTTCATACAGTGAAAACCATTGTGGGTAAGGCTTAAAGCAGCAATACTCTTTTGAATGTTTTAGCATTTTTTGTTGTTGCTTAGGAGCTTTCAGATCTTAGAATCCATGCAATTTCATGGCTAGCTTTGCTGAACCTTAGAAATGGAAATGGAGCTAAATGTTACACATGCTATATTAAACTACACATTTATTTTTTATCACTGCAGTTAACGTGTCTGTAACAAATGAAAATAATTTACATATACATTTTTATACTTAAGGGATAAGGCTAGCTGGCTGTTTTTGTTATATGCATTTTATTGTTATCTCCCTATGCTAACTGGAAAGTTAACTACATTGTACACTTATCTTTAAGACACCACAGTTTGCTTCTCCCCTCCATTACACTGCTGACATTATAATATTTGTCAAGACCATTTGTTGGAGATGGAATGCAAAGCCTTTGATGGAGATGCTAATCCCATGGCCCTGGCTTATCAACATATTACTATCTAGTGATTGAAGGAGTCAGTAGGATGCAGGTAAAATTAAAAATTTGCTCTGGTTTCTTTTTGGCCTACTTTATGCCTAAAAGAGTCCAGTCTCAGGTCACTTTGATCTGCTTTTTTCCCCCAAATACAAAGGCACAAAACACATGCTCTGACTTCTTCTTCTGGTAGGATGTAGTACATGTGGGGATAGGCTTTGTGGGGTGTTGATGGGGACAGTGATAAAGAGGTCCTGTTTTCTAGGATGCGTAAAATTAATAAAAAATACAAAAATTTAATAATTTTTATTTATGAAATAAGAAACTCTTTGAGAAAATAGTTTCATATGCCAATCACTCTTGTTCATCCAGTACTTTGTTCTCACATTGGTCAACTAAGCACATAGGGAAGCCCAATTCTTCCAGCAGAAGATCTTTAGAGGCACCAAGGTAGTGCCACCAAGGTAGTAGTCATTGATTCCATGAATCAATATAACTTTTTAAAGCCATCCAAGCTGGTAACTGACACCACATTGTGTACTTCTTGATACAATAACCATAATTTGCATACTTGTGTCAGATGTTGGAAGACAAATACATAAAGTGACATCATGATGTCAGCATGCAGGTGTCATTTTAATGTAATGTCAGTTTGCTATGGGTACTTTTTAGCAAGAAAAAAAAAAGTAAAATTAAAATAGGGAGAAAAAAAAAACCCTCCAGAAAGATTACTGAATTGGCATGAGGGGATCAGGCAGGACAGAAAGTGCTTGAGTATAACATTATGAAACATTAAAATTCAGCTGTCAAGCAACTTCCATAACTAATATTCAATATTGTTTTTCAAATAGATTTTTTTAACAAGGACATCAGCAATCAGATAACTCCCTCCCTCCAATAATCTTTTGGTTTACAACATCATAAAGAATATAAAGTTTATCCCCCAATTCAGATAAGTATCATTTTTAAATCTTTCATCTTTATCTATCTTAAAAACAAGACTTTTTCCTTCCAACTATTCATTATGCGATATTGCTTAATTTTTAATGACTTTTTTTAAATGGAGAACTATATGACAGGAACCATTGGTGTATTGCCTTGATGTGCAAATTGGTTTAATTTTCATGAAGATATATATCAAGTTTCCTGTCCCATTACAAATGAATTCTTCAAGTAGGCATCACAAACAAGTACTTTTGACATTGAACAATACTGTGGGGAAGACTTTAGTTCTGATTTTCCTCAGTTAAGCAAGTTATTACCTGTGAGAATCTATCCATCCTTTCTATTTTTTAAAAAAAATATTGGTTATTTTCAACTTAGGGACTTATAAACTTATGGACTTATAAACTATTATCACTGCATTATTCAGAGGTGGTATTCAGCACATTCTGACCAGTTCTGGAGAACTGATAGCAGAAATTTTGAGAAGTTTGGAGAACCAGCTAATACTACCTCTGACAGGCCCTGCCCCCATCTATATTCTGCCTCCTGAGTTCCAGCTGATTGGCTGGGTCTTCTTTTGTTGCCCTGCACAGGAGAACGGAGCTGGAAGACAGGTTAGTGGGGTGGGGAGGGAATGGGATATTGCAATATCCTTCCCTTGGAGTGGGGTGGGAATGGAGATTTTACAGTATCCTTCCCCTGCCATGCCCACCAAGCCACACAACGCTCACCAAACCACACCACACCCACCAAGCCCACAGAACTGGTACTAAAATTTTTTGAATCCCACTACTGGCTCTCTCTCTCAAAGCTTTTATAACAAACACTAAGAGTGGTATAAAAGTAAAAGATAGGAATATAAAGGTAGGAAATTGCCATGCAAACATGCATTGTAAGGAAATATTATGAATATGCTACATAAAAAAAACTAGTATGAAGTAGTGCTTAATAGGTCAGACTAAACCACCAAACAAGGGGAATTACTATTGGGGGGGGGGGGGGAAGATGACTGACTTGAACTGTTTAGAGGAAAAGTATAAGCTGTAATTTTTTGAAAATGAACACTAGTTTAATGACAGCTTAATCCTTGATATAAAGGTTATTTTTTTAAAAATTGCGATATACTTTATTTTTCAGAAAGAAATGTAATCTTAATACATACACTGGATTTTATTTTTCAAACAGAAAACTAAATATCAGTATTTACTTCTACTTTTTTGCCCTTAGAGAAAAGATATGTAAAGCAGTCATCCAGGTTTATCCTTAAATTAGGATAGCTATAATTAAAAGTATGCTGTTTCATGTAGAGAAAAATTCATTTTTTGAGCTCCCACTTTCCCCCGCAAAAGGGTAATTTGATTTGGGAGGAAAATGAAAAATAAAGTTTCTCTCTCTCTCTCTCTCTCTCTCTCTTTTTTTTTTTTTTTCTCTCTCTCATATTTTATATGTGCATGTGTTCATGTGCATACAGACAAGGTAAGCATGCATAACATTTTGTATCTTATTTCTATTAAGAGAGATTACAATGCAACCATATAATTCATTTTATGCATCAAATGATTATACTCGAGATTGGTTACAACCCCCTATCTCTATTTCACATATGAACTTTCCAGGTACATAGAGTGGGGCTGCATTAATCTGGTTATTGGTTTTTTATGACACATTGACTTAGAATCTAACAAGACCAGTTCACCTGACAGACAAGGATAAAAAGGCTCAGCTAAAGTTCAACAGCATTAGCCAGAAAATTTTGGATGAAAGTACAAAGATGGTTACAGGAAATAACAGAACATCAAATAGAATTTAAACCCAAACTATTCTTTTTGGGAATACTCAAAGGGAAATTTAGCAAAGAAATCCAATACATCATATTGCACATAATAACAGCAGCAAGGATAGCTTTTTCACAGGGTCAGAAATTAGAAAATATACGGTCTGAAGAGGTGTTAATACAAAAAATATTAGAATGTGCCGAGATGAACAAACTTACAATAGAACTAAAAGGCAAGGAGGAATTGGATTATGCGGTATGGGATAGATGGTATGAGTGGATAGAACATAGGAATAAGGTTTTATATATAGAAATAAATGTAAATAAATGTAACATTGATGAAACAATACTGTTAACAATGTAAATAGAGCTGTGCAAATTTGAAAATAAATAAATACAAAATAATAATAAAGTTCAACAGCATTAGGTTGGAAGGTAAACATGGGGGAGAAGATGAAACTGATGAAATCAGGCTTGTGGCATCATAATGCAGATTCTGATCCTTTTTGACATATGTTACCTATGTTGCTCATCTCACATACATCCCTCTTTAATGAAAATAGCAAGATCCTGTCAATAAATTGAATAGAAAATAGCAAGATCCTCTTGTGAGATTGTGACCTCCCTAGCAGTGATTGAACATGTGATTTTAAATATCCTAACCTAAACTCAACCAAATGACTGTATGTGAACTTTGGAATTGTTCCTGCTTTTCAACAGTTTTAAGCACTAAAGCCCCTGTCACACTGCACCAACAGATGCAAAGAGGATGTAAAACAGACAAAAAAGCTTGCCATCCATAGGTTAACGCGATGTATCCGTTCTGTACTCACTGCCTCCGTTTTGCTTCTTCTCTATCCGTCCAGCATCCGTTTATTGACGTTTCATCCGCTCAGAAAGTTTTGAGCTGCTCAAAACTTTTGAGCGGAAAATGTATCCAATGCACCTGTTCTGCATCCGCTAGGCATCCGTTCTGCATCCGTTACGCATCCGCTATATCCGCTATATCCGCTAGGCATCCGGTGCGCATCCACGCAACTCCATCTGCTCCAGCGGTAAACGGACGCAGGGAGGAAGCGGAACGGACATGGAACGGATGCAGAATGGATGCCTAGCGGATGCAGCACGGGAACAAAGCATGTAAAACGGAAAATACGTTCGCAGAGGAGACCTATCTCAGATATTAAGGATTGCTACAGGATGCCTAGAGGATGCCTAGAGGATGCAAAGGGACACCTATGCTACCTAGAAAAAGGGGGAGCAACTCACCTGGATCTCACTTTCAGAACAGCAGCCCAGCTGCAGACCTCTGCAGCCTTCATCTGCCTCTTCCTCTTCCATAGCATCCAGTCATGTCCACCGTGGATCGTAACACAGTCCTTTTGGCAGCCATCATCCTTCTGCAACAGTGCGAAGCCATCTACAGGCTCTGTGAACTCTACTATGGGAAGAAAAAGAGGCGGCCAAGAAGTGTCTGGGTACGAAGATGGTTCGCCAGAAGAGCAGAGGATGGACTGTACAACAAGCTGATGGTGGAGCTCAGGAACGAAGACACTCGTGCATTCCAGAACTTCATGAGGATGCCTCCAGCCATGTTTGACAAAGTTGTGCAGCGGCTGACACCCAGGTTGACCAAGCAGAGCACCAACTTCCGGCCCAGCCTGGAACCTGGGCTCAAGGTGGCACTCACTCTGCGCCACCTGGCCTCAGGGACCACCTACAGGAGCATGCAGTATGGCTGGAGGGTGCCACACAACACCATCAGCATTGTGGTCAGAGAAGTGGTGCAGGCCATCATCGAAGAATACAAGGAGGAGCTCCTCCAGTGCCTGTCCACTGAAGAAGGATGGAAGAAAGTTGCAGAGCAGTGGTATCAGAGGTGGAATTTCCCAAACACCGTTGGAGCCATCGATGGCAAGCACATGGCCTGCAAAGTGCCAGCCAAGTCGTCCACTTATTTCAACTACAAGGGCTTCTTCAGCATCATCCTCTTCGCCATGGTCGATGCTGACTACAAGTTCATGTACATCGATGCTTCAGGCAACGGGTCATCTTCAGATGCCCAGATATACAACGCCAGTCACCTCAAGGAGGAGCTGGAATGCAACCTCATCGTGGGCTTCCCAGATCCAGAACCCCTGCCCAACGAAACACAAGATGTGCCCTACTTCATCGTGAGGGATGACGCCATCTCCCTCACAACCTACCTCATGAAGCCCTACACCTCCAAATACCTCACCCGTGAAGAGAGGATCTTTAACTACAGGCTGTCCAGGGCAAGGCGGGTGGTGGAGAACGCCTTTGGCATCCTGGACAACAGGTTCCAGGTACTTCTCACCACCATGCAGCATCACCCAGAGACCATGAGGAGGATCATGGAAGCTTGCTGCATCCTGCACAATCTCATGCGCACCGGCTACCCAGTCTTGCAGAACAAGCTCGTGGACCTCCAGCAAGACAATGGGGACATGGAGCCTGGGGAATAGAGGCAAGGGCAAAACCTGATAGACACTGAGGATGTGCAAGGCCCCAACAGAGCCACATGTGAAGGGAAGAAGCAGTGCAACCTCCTGAAACTCTGGTGCAACTCCCCAGCTGGAGCGGTGGAGTGGCAAGACAGGATGATAGATGCTTAATGGATGCTTCCTTCAGCCTGTTTCATCACACTGATGAGATTGTGCCATGTATGTTGAGTGGCCCTACAATGATCAGGGCATTTAATAAAGTGTTGTGTTTGTATTGACATGTGTGGATGATTATTAGATTATTATTGATAATAAAGGGCCATAGGTGTGGCACCTGGGAGGGTGGACCATCCTGTCCCACTATGCTTGCACTGGAGGTTTATCTATCCCACAGCTATTACCCATTCCAAAGGTATCCCTGCCCATCCCACTGCTATTTCAACCCATCCCACTGCTATCTTAACCCATCCCACAAGCATGCAAAGGCTTAAACCATTTCTAAAAGTTTCCAGCAAGACTTTATTAAAAAAAAGAAATGAAGCAAGTGTGTGAATCAAAACTAGACTTTATTAACAACAAGCTATAAAACAAAAATGAGTCTCTGGCACTCCTCTTGGTTGCTCAGTCTCAAGGGTGAAGGGTCCAGGTGCTGTGGAGGTGGCTGGTGCTGGAGTGCTTGTCATCAGCTCCTCCAGAAGAAGAAGCAGCAGAAGCCCCAGCCCCAGAAGAGCGAGCCCATGCTGCAGAAGCCCCAGCAGAACCAGAGTGAGGGCCAAGGGGCGGGATGGTAGCCCTGTCCCTCTTGCAAGGGCTGGCAGCAGATGGCTGAGGTTTGCTGTGCTTCCGCATAGTTGTGGGGTTGCTGGCTTGCAGGAAGGCTGGCAGGAACCAAGGCTGGCAGGAAGGCTTGCAGGGAAGCAGGCACCAAGGCTGGCAGGATGGCTGGCAGGCAGGCAGGCACCAAGGCTGGCAGGCAGGCACCAAGGCTTGCAGGCAGGCTGGCAGGCAGGCTGGCAGGCAGGCAGGCACCAAGGCTGGCACCAAGGCTGGCACCAAGGCTGGCAGGAAGGCTGGCAGGGAGGCAGGCACCAAGGCTGGCACGAAGGCTGGCAGGCAGGCAGGCAGCAAGGCTGGCAGGCAGGCAGCCAGCAAGGCTGGCAGCAAGGCTTGCAGGCAGGCATGCAGGCAGGGCAGGCAAGGCTGTCAATCCGTCCGGCAGAAGGTCTTTCCTCTGAATGGTGACCTGCTTCTGAGCTGCTTCCCTTTATATCCACGGGGCTTATGCAATGCATCCTCCCCGCATGCGCAATTAACACTCGGCATCCGTTAGGCTTTCGCTGTGCATCCGCTAGGCTTCCGCTCTGCATCCGTTTCATCCACTGTGCATGCGCTGTGTATCCGCTGTATCCGTTCCGCATCCGCTTTGCTGCACCCCCCCGGAAGCCTAGCAGATGTGGCATCCGCTCCCATCCGCTTCCATCTGCTGGGCTTCCATTCCACATCCGCTTTCCATCCGCCCTGAGTCCTCCCCCCATCCGTGTTATCCGCTCCAGTTATGCAAATTTTTACCCCTTTTGAGAGTGGATAACAATGGATGGAACATTTTGCTCGTCCGTTGTATCCATTTTGCATCTATTGGGCAGTGTGACAGGGCCTTAAGGAAGATCACTATGGACTTCTGGAAAGATAACATATAGTCCCAATACTGCTTAGTGACTTTATGTTTACATTATATTTCATATATTTTTTTGATCATGAGATCATGTTGCACATACACAGAGAGAGATGCATGCAGAGAGAGAGAGAAAGAGAGAGAGAGAGAGAGAGAGAGACAGACAGACAGACAGACCTAAATATAGATGATATAGATTGATGGTATCATTTTAGGCATTGTCTAACCACTGCAGAAGAAGGTCTCTTCCACATATTTCCTCTCTCTTTTATCACATACTTGGCCCATTGTTGCAGTTGAACAAGAGAGAAAAACAAAAACAATAAAAAATACTGAAAATATACTTTTTTCAGGAGTCCAATGTATTCAGAGCTAAATACCGATATTATATTTGTTGAGAGATTTCATGGTATTGATTGAAGATATGATATAAAGCTCTGGAAATAGAAAGCAGATATGATCAATCATTTTGCAGGTGCAGGATACATGTTTCTTTAATAATCAAGAATTGCCAAAGCCACATGTAAATGATGTTATGAGATCACTAGAACAAATAAAGGGAAAATATTATTTTAATTTTATTGTTTTTTAAAAAAATAAAAAACAAAATCTCAGTTAGGACTAATAGACTTGTTGGGGTTCTACCTCTGAATTTCAGGGGTGTACTTTAAGAAGCCTGTAAGTTGTACAACATGAATAACAAAACCTCGTGGATGTCAACAACTTTGTACAAGATGGTACTTCTTTGATAGATTCCATTGAAATGGTTCCAGTGTTTTCAATTCAGTAAAATCCATACCTTCTCACAATATTGCAGACTCCAGTATTTTATACTGATTTTTTAAGTGAGGATCTAATTTTAGATATCAGACATTAGGGTCTCCAGGGTATTTGCTGCACCAAATACTGTATGAGTATAGGAATGAAGATTTTCTGTCTGATACAGTTAGAAAGACAGAGTGTGCTATTTGAGGAGTCTTATAAAGGTTTTTTTTTTTTTTTTAAATGGTGAGAAGGTAGTATTCTAAGAGATTCACCTAAAAATAGACCTATCTATTTCACTTTAGACTCAGAAAGGAACAGACAAAGGGAGTAGGTTTCATATCAAGGTATTATTTTAATTTCAGATGAGTGGAGCAAATGTTATCAATTAAGACTTTAAATTACTTTACAAGCAAAAGGCAATTTTGGCCTGGTATTCAAAACTGTATGTTAAAGTTCAAAGGTTCACATTTTCTTTTTAGCTAGGACAAAAATTTGTTCAAAATCTTTGAGATACATTTAATAAATTTTAATATCCTGAAGTTAAAGGGTTTGCCTGTTGATTAGCAATTAATGGTATTATTATAAAATTGATCTTTGTATTTTCTGCATTTTTAAAAACTTTCCGTTTGCACTTTATTAAGCCCATGTCACACTGCACCAACGGATGGAAAGAGGATGTAAAACAGAGAAAAAGGCTTGCCATCTGTTGGTTAACGCGATGCATCCATTGTGTACTCACTGCGTCCATGATTCATGCTCTCTATCCATCCAGCATCCGTCTACTGAGATTTCATCCACTCAAAAAGTTTTGAGCTGCACAAAACTTTTTGAGCAGATGAAGTATCCAACGCGTCCATTCTACATCCGCTACGCATATGGGGAACATCCGTTATACATCTGTTGTCATCCGTTACGCGTCCACTATATCCGCTAGGCATCCGCTGCGCATCCACGCAACTCACTTCTGCTCCAGCGGAAAAAGGACACAGGGAGGAAGCGAAAAGGACACGGAACGGACACACAGCATGAGTAGCACGGACGTAGAAAGGATGAAAGTGGATGCAGCTCACATATAAAGCATTAAAACAGAAAAAATGTTCATATAGGGGACGTATCTCAGATATTTAGGATGTCTGGAGGATGTCTAGAGGATGCGGAAAGACACCAAGCGGAAAACCTATATTTCCTGTAAAAAGGAGAAGGAAATCATCTGGATCTCACTTTCAGTCCAGCAGCCATGGTGTACAGTCCTCTTCACCCTTGCTCTTGCTCTTCCATAGCATCCAGTCATCTCCACCATGGATCGTCACACACTCCTTTTGGTAGCCGTCATCATTCTACAACAGTGCGAAGCCCACTACAGGCTCTTTCACCTGTTCTATGCAAGGAAAAGGAGGCGTCCAAAAGTGTGTGGGTCTGAAGATGGATCACGAGAACAGCCGAGTACGGACTGTATGACAAACTGATGGTGGAGCGGATGAATGAAGACCCTCGTGCATTCCAGCACTTCATGAGGATGCCACCAGCCATGTTTGACAAAGTTGTGGAACGGCTGAGACCCAGGTTGACCAAGGCAAACACCAACTTCTGGCCCAGCCTGGACCCTGGGCTGAAGTTGGCACTGACTCTGCGCCACCTGGCCTCCAGGACCATGTACAGGAACATGCAGTAAGCCTGGAGGGTGCCATACAACACCATCAATATTGTGGTCAGAGAAGTGGTGCAGGCCATCATCAAAGAATAATTGGAGGAGCTCCTCCAGTGCCCCTCCACTGAAGAAGGATGGAAGAAAGTTGCAGAGCAGTGGTATCAGAGGTGGAACTTCCCCCACACCATTGGAGCCATAGATGGGAAGCACGTGGCCTGCAAAGCTCCAGACAACTCAGGGTCCACTTATCACAACTACAAGAGCTTCTTCAGCATTATTCTCTTCGCCATGGTCGATGCTGACTACAAGTTCATGTACATCGATGCTTCAGGCAACGGGTCAGCTTCAGATGCCCAGGTATACAATGCCAGTGACCTCAAGGAGGGGCTGGAACGCAACCTCATGGTGGGCTTCCCAGATCCAGAACCCCTGCCCAACAACACACAAGATGTGCCCTACTTCATTGTGGGGGATGACGTCTTCTCCCTCAGAACCTACCTCATGAAGCCCTACACTTCCAGATGCCTCACCCATGAAGAGAGGATCTTCAACTACAGGCTGTCCAGGGCAAGGCGGGTGGTGGAGAATGCCTTTGGCATCCTGGACAACAGGTTCCAGGTACTTCTCACCACCATGCAGCATCGTCCAGAGACCGTGAGGAACATCGTGGAAGCTTGTTGCATCCTGCACAATCTCATGCGCACCTGCTACCCAGTGTTGCAGAACAGGCTCGTGGATGGGCAACAAGGCAATGGGGACATGGGGCCTGGTGAATGGAGGCAAGGAGTAAACCTGATAGACACTGTGGATGTGCCAGGCCCCAACAGAGCTTCACGTGAAGGGAAGAAGCAGTACAACCTCCTGTAACACTGGTGCAACTCCCCAGCTGGAGTGGTGGAGTGGCAAGACAGGATGATAGATGATTAATGGATGCTTCCTTCAGCCTGTCTCATCATACTGATGAGATTGTGCCATGTATGTTGAGTTGCCCTACAATGAACAGGGAATTTAATAAAGAGTTGTGTTTATGTTGAAATGTGTGGATGAATGATTAAATTGTTATTGATAATAAAGGGCCATAGGTGTGGCACCTGGGAGGGTGGACCATACAGTCCCACTATGCTTGCACTGGAGGTTTATCTATCCCACTCCCACTGCTATCCTTATGCATCCCACAGCTATTATCCATCCCACAGGTATCCCTGCCCATCCCACTGCTATCCTTACCTATCCCACAGCTATTACCCATCCCACAGGTATCCCTGCCTATCCCACTGCTATCCTTACCCATCCCACAAGCATGCAAAGGCTTAAACCATTTCTAAAAGTTTACACCAAGACTTTATTTATGAAAAGAACTGAACCAAGTGTGTGAAGCAAAGATAAACTTTATTAATAACAAACTGTAAAAGCAAACTGACCCAAGTAAAGTGTCCCAAGCAAAGATAAAGTCAACAGATAGCAACCCAGTCTCTGGCACTCTTCTCAGTTACTCTGAGGCATGCCCATGGTCTCAGGGGTGAAGGGTCCAGGGGCTGTGGAGGTTGCAATGATTGGAGTGCTGGTCTGAGGTTTCATTGGTATGCCAGGCCCTGAGAGGACAACAAGGGATGGTGTGTGGAGGAAGCTCTCAGAGAGCTGGCTCAGTCCCGTGAAGTTGAGAGCCCCTTCCTCTATGATATCAGGTGTCAGTCCCAAGATGACAGATGTTCTGAGGCTGGGCTTGGCTGTGGGGTGGAGGAAGGAGGAGTATAGTGGGGCTGTCTGGTCTGCAGGTGAGTGAGGTGAGGCATCGGTGGCATCTGTGGCGTCGGTGGCATCTGTGGCATCGGTGGCATCTGTGGCATCTGTGGCATCGGTAGCATCAGTGGCAACTGTGGCATCGGTGGTATCGGTGGCACCTGTGGCATTGGTGGTATCGGTGGCATTGGTGGCACCTGTGGTGTGCAATGTAACTGTGCCTGGACTGGGAAGGGCTGCCTGTGCTGCTGGAACTCCTGGTAGCCGTAGCCTTGATAGGTGAGGTCCTGTGGAAAGCCTTGGAAGGGCTGTGACATCACCTGGGGTGGAGGAGCAGACCTGGACTGGGTCAGAGCAGGTTCAGCTGGGTTTGGAGGGTGGTGCAGAAGACCTGTGATCCTCTCCTTGATCATCTGGTACTGGGAATCGGGCATTTCTATGAGGGTCTGGTTGACGTAGGTGAGGAAGGGCTTTCTGTTAGAGGATGGTATGTCGAAGTGTACCAGCTGAGAGAGGAGATCTACACTGCTCTTGATAGCGTCCCTGATCTCCAAGAGGACAGTGTGGCTCTGTTCCTCCGGTCTGGCTCTCTGCCTGCTTTCTGTGGAGGTGGAGCTGCGGGTGGGTGTGGCTTGGTCTCTGGTAGCAGCGGCTTCTTCTTGCTTAAATTGCATCAGGGGGTCCTCCATGTGCTCCTCCATGGGGAGTGCAGCTGTCAGGGGGATCTCCGTCTTGGGGAGCTCCACAGAAACCTGCTTGGACACAGGAGCTGACTCTTGGCCAGAAGAGAACTGGCTCTCTTTGGGCTTTCTGAGAGTGAGGGTAGACAGAGGGGCTGCTCCTCAGTGGTGGATCTCACCCTCCAAGAAGCTGCACTTGGCCATCACGTAGGTATCCCGGTCCGTCAGCTTGACTGCGGCCTGGCCAGACTTCTTGAGGTGCAGCTTCCCGTACCAGGTGTGCATGTGCTTCCACCATCCGAGGAGGACATCCAAAGTGTAGCCCAGGCTCTCTGCCTTCTCTCTCCAAGCTAACTGCTTCCGCATGGTGTCTCGATAGAGCCTGTGTCCCTTCTGCCAGAGGTACTTGTTCTCCCTCAGCCATTTGAGCACCTCATCCTCATGTTCCTCTGCAATGGAGTACTGTCTCCTCTCACCCTTTTCTCTTGAATCCTCTTTCTCCCTCTGGCAGGGCCTTCTGGGCCCTCATCAGTAGGGCTTTGAGGTTCTAGGGGCTGGTCCACCACACCACCACCACCAGTAGCAGGAGCAGCAGCAGCAGCAGCAGCAGCACAAGCACCAGCAGCACCAGGAGCACCAGCAGGACCAGCAGCACCAGCAGGACCAGCAGTAACACGAGCAGCAGCAGCACCAGCAGGACCAGGAGCAGCACCAGCAGAGTCAGCACCAGCAGAAGCACCAGCACCAGGAGCAGCACCAGCAGAGTAAGCACCAGCAGAAGCACCAGCACCAGGAGCAGCACCAGCAGAGTAAGCACCAGCAGAAGTACCAGCACCAGGAGCAACACCAGCAGAGTAAGCACCAGCAGAAGCACCAGCACCAGCAGAGTCAGCACCAGCAGCAGAAGAAGCAGCAGAAGCAGAGTCAGCACCAGGGGGTGGGATGGTGGTACTGTCCTTCTTGCCAGGGCTGGCAGGAGAAGGCACAGGCTTCCTCTTCTTCCCCATGGTCGTTGGCTGAAGATGTGTCTGGCAGCAGGTCTTTCCTCTGAATGGTGACCTGCTTGCGAGCTGCCTCTTTTTATATCCGCGGGGCTGATGCAATGCATCCTCCCCGCATGTGCAGTGAATGCTTTGCATCCGTTAGGCATCCGCTAGGCATCCGCTAGACATCCATGATGCATCTGCATCATCCACTAGGTATCCGCTCTGCATCTGCTCCTTCCATTGCACATCCGCTTCGCTGTTCTCCCCCGGAAGCCCTGCCGATGTGTCATCCACTTCCATCTGCTAGGCTTCCTATGAACATCCATTTTACATCCCCGCTACATCCTGCCCATGTCTGTTCCTTTCCGTTGTTGTCCGCTCTGTTTATGTAAATTTGAGGCACTTTTGAGAGCGGATAACAACGGATGGAAAATTTGCTCGTCCGCTGTGTCCTTTTTACATACGTTTTACATCCGTCGGCCGATGTGACCTAGCCTTTACATTCATATACATTCAATGAGAGAGAGATAGACCAACAGGTAGGCAGAAAGGTGGATGATAGAATTTAAATGTAAATGTAAGTGGAGTTCAACCATGTTTTTCAGAATCTTTTAAGGACAGACTAGTTATATGATACACACTAGGAGCTACCAAATCAAATTTAGGTTCTTCTTTATTTACATCTTTCCTGTCTGTTTGCTATTCCCGATAAGAACAAAAAAGCCTTTCTCAAGATAAGGGAAAGCTGCTAAGTTTTCCTAACATTTCCCAAAACAAAAATCTACAACACTTATAATAGAAATCTTACTTGTTTGTAGTGAAGAGTCTGATATTTATTCTCTTTAACATTGAGTCTGAAATTATAAAAAGTCATATTCTGTTTGAACACTTTTCTGTATTTATTTGGGCTCTGACAAATTTTGCAAGGCACATTATAGGTCTTTTATATAAAATGCTGCATTCAGTATGATAAATCACATATTTTACATACATATTATGCCTGCCTATATTGCATTATGCATTTCAAATGCTAAAACCACTCCATACATATCTCAATAATCTCTTTATAAATATTACTTTAACAGTATTTACAATAATCTTGAAATTTAGCCTAGCGTCCTTCCATAATAGAACATGAGATGGTTAAGTTCGTGTGGAAATATCTCTTTAGGAACATCCCAAAAAATTTCAATCTAATATCACCTGCAGGGTGTAAATGTAATAGGGTAGCAATGCAGAAATATTTAGGATATAAGTTTTCTTCCTCCCCCTTTCCTTCCCATCTCCTTCTTCTCTCTGCTCCTTGACAATCACAGATTATACAATGAAAAAAAAAGCCACCATTATGTGCAAATTAAATTTGACTCCATATAAATATGACTGAAAACAAATGAAAGTACATTGCTTGCAGAGAAAATGGGTGAATAGGACATGCTCTACTCTGGAAACAGCTAAAGTGACCAGTAATCAGTGCTGTAGCATGTCATAATCAACATAAATATTTTGGAAATCTGGAAACATTTTTTAAGCAAACATTTTTTGTAATGAATTTCCACATACATATACAAAAGTCACCAGAAGTAGCTCACTTTGGGAATATGTGAAAATGCTCTTGAAAAAAAAAATAATAATCCTTGTCTAATGTGACAGGTTGGTTTGCTAATCTAAAAAGAGCTGAAGTGATGGTTCGTTCTATGAGCTTGTGAGTTGATTTCCAAACATTTAACTACCAGGCTAGGTAATATCTTCAGCAGAATTTAGGGGGTATCAGTGTTCTTCTGTTTATAAGGGTTTCAGGTGTGGGTGTGTCAAGTGAAGGTCTTGTGAGGAATGAGGGGTGAGTCATCAGTGACCCATCACAAGATACACTTGACATACCCACACCTAAAGCCCTTATAAACAGAAAAACACTGGCACTGACATCCACTAAATGCCACTGAAGATGTTACTAGTCTGGTAATGAAACATTTGGAAATCAATCCACAATCTTGGAGAACAAAACCTTCATCCTCTTCCTACACCTGAACTACAGATATTCACCACTGTTGCTAAAAAAAAAAAATCCTTGGGGCAATGACATGCCATTTTTGGAGTATCCATTCTCCAAAGATGTTATTTGGTCACCCACAACTTTGCAGTGCCAGGATATTTTTTTCACTTTTTTTCAAGTATTTCAAACCCCTTTTTGTCATTTCACATCGTCAGTATTTTGCTGTTACTTTAATGTCATTGTATGTTGTATTTAGTGTTCGCCTTATGACTCATCTTGATTTTTCTTATATCTATAATTTTTTTTTCTTTGCACACTTTTGATTGTTTTTTGCATTGTTTTATAATAGTTTTAGCTAGTGATATTCTGACCGAGAACATTTATTTTTTATTCATAACAGTACAAATACTCAAACTGAAAAATCCTGGGAAAATATACTCAACCACAAAAGGCAAATCAGAAATGAAACTGTGTGAAGTCAATTGCAAGTGTGGTGGCTGTTGAATAATAAAGTAACACTGTTTAGACTAGCTGTGTGCTGAAATAAAAATACAGGTATACTCTGTGAACCCTGTTATAACAGATTCCATTCATTTTTAAGCCACTCATTTTCTTCTCCCTAGGAATTTGTTATGTATATAAAACCCAGAAGAATTACACTATGGATTCAGTGTATGGATTCATTCACTATGGATTCATTCTTTCCTTTCACAAATCTTTATGATTCTAACCCAATGAAGGATGGAGGCATACAGTTCTGGGCAATAGCAGATGAGAAACAGCTCTTTAAAAAAACAATTGCATGTACAACAACAGATCTGAGAAATTGTGATTACAGACTAAGTAAAAAAGAAAAAAGGGAAAATGTTTCATTCATCACCATTATTCTTCCATATTGGGTGTTGGACATAAACTAGTAAGCAAAATAATGTCTCAACCCGATATCTTTAAAATAGAATTTAGTTACCTTTAAAAGATAAATCACACATGGAGACACATATATACAAACACACAAAACACAAGATTCAGAAATGAACAAACTATTGTACAGAATACAGTGCAACTGTGCAATGGACAATTTCTAGATCATTTGTTCCTGTTCAGGAAGAAATTCCCCACTTAGCTATTAGAATTGAGTTGGTGTGTAAGAGGCAAGAGGGGAATCAAAATAGACAACATAACATTACAAGTATAGCCCCATCTCCTTTTTCTATGTTGTGTATGTGGCACACATAAAAAATAGGGCTAAAATGTCATTGCAGCTAACATCTTTGATTTTTGAGCCGCCACCCAACAATTATCCAGAATCTAAAATTAAACAGCCAGTTAATTCATCATAGATTTTACCTAAATGCAAAACATGTGCATTGCTGTTAAGCCAACAGACATTTTCTATTCACATATGTTATGTACAAAGCTCCATTGTAAGCAGAGGAATAAACCCCTTTGCTAATTGAGGTTTATCTCAAGATTCATTTGACAGTAAGCTGTTCATATTCAGAAGGAGCTGATAAACTAAAATAGGTTGTTCTTTCATTGCTAATGCTAATTTAATTAAGGTCATGAAATAGGAAACAATCAGTTTGCTGTAATGTCTCTGCATGCCACTTTTCTATGACCAATAATTTAATAACTAAATGAGATTTTCCCCTCATCTATAAATGCTTTCCCCTAGCAGACAAATTCAAGCTGGAAAAAGAAATCCTAAAATTTACCCTTATTAATGTTTCACAAAATATTCAAATAATAGACCCCAAACCCTGCTAAATAATAGACCCAAAATGCATATCAACATTATTTGTACTTAAAAATAAACACTGAATCACTCATTCAGTTAGCTTTAATCCAATATTGAAAATCCTATAGGTTAAAGGGCAACAGATTTTTCATGTAAGGAAAAAAAAAGATATAAATTTCATGGTCTTCACCAACATTTTGGCATATTGGGAATCATCAAACATGAGTAGCCACACCTTATTCTATGGGGTTCAAACTATCTCAGAGAAAATAAACTCATGAACTTTAATACTTAGATAATTACATAGTGCATTAGTTTTTGGAGCTATCTTGCTCCAGATACACAGTGGTTTCAATAAAAGAGAATATTTGTAGCTCATGTTTGAAATGAAAGATCTTCAGTGTAGTTACTAACACTGATGATGCTACCTAGTTTGGATAATAAAACATCTGCAAAAACAGCCAAGTTCAGAGAGCACCAGGGAACCCTCATACAGAGGTTTGCAGAAAGAGGAGTCTATATGATCAACTATCAAGAGTAAAGGAAGCAGCCAGTCAAGAAACACACCATAGACTAGTACTTAGAGAAACAGTGAAAGGATATTCAGATGAGGAATGTGTCAATACTTAACAAAATCAGAATACTGCAGACCATATTTTACTGCTAATGAAACTGCTAATATGGTACCTCCTGGTGGGCTATGTAACTGAAAATACCATACACTGTGAAAATTAGAGAAATTTCCCTTCATTCTTTGAATGAATGGGGTGGAATGGATTGGGTGGAAGCAGTTTAAAGCCCTGCATATGCTTTGAGAACTTAAGGGGATGTGGACCTAAGGCTGGAACAAGCCTAATAATGCAATGTCAGTCTGAGACATGTTGTTACCCAAGACAATTCTAATAGAAATTTGCTCCTTGGTGCACAGTGACTGACACTGATTTTTTTTTACTTTGTTTTTCAGGAAATCCCAGCCTTCATTTATAAATTCTTCCCAATGCCCAATATGACATTGCTGGGAGCAAATTATGTTATCCTGTGTAAGACAAGCCTCCTCCTAATGTAATTGAGCCACCTTGTTCAGTATTTTTCCTTTTAACAACTGGCAGAAGGTGTGGCTTTTATTCAATTAGGTCTCATTTGCAGTGATCTCTGTTGTAAAAGCAGGTGTCAAATGCCTCCTGTAGTTTATGAGCCCTTTCTTGCTTCTCAGAAGACATTACTAATTATTAGATAACCATGCAACCAAGAGCTTCTGTCCACCAACAGCCACTTTTGAGACCTTTTAATGTCTACTCCAGCAGCTCCATTAACATAACTTTCATCATTCCCTAATTGTCCATGATCCCTTCCCTTCTTTTTCCCCATTAAAGTTAGAATGTTAAAAACAGTCCAGCAGCTTAAGCCTTTCCGGATCATAAGTAACTGAATCTTCTTTCCCACTTCTGCTTTTCAAATGAAAACTGAGCCACTTGAAAACTGAGTCTTATCATTCTCCGAGCCTCTGTTCAAAACAAGAGGAATGTAGCTGTGAACAATTTAGGGCCATGACAAAGTGGTGTGAGACCAGGGGTAGGGGTGGGGGATGGTGAACATGGAGGAATGTGTGGAAAAGAATAACATTTATTCACTCACTTTTCACATTGTATATTTAAACATTATACGCTTAACTATATTTTATTTAGAAATGTGCTTTCCTGCCAATCAAAACTTACATGCAGGTACAGTAATCCTCCTTTAGTGACTGCCTTATTTGGCAACTGTTCATAGTTACAATGGTGATGAAAAGGTACAACCAATCCTCATATGTATAACTGCCACAGATTTGTAAAGCAAGGGAAAGCTGAAGTAAGCTTGTAAGCACAGTCATGGCTTCAGTTAATGACCAAGTTACTGGCCCCAATCGAGGTCACTAAACAAGGACTGCCTGTATTGTAGATCTGTAACCCCAAATAGGCCAGTCAGCCATACAATCTAGTTTGTTGATGCTCAACAATCCTTCAGATTGCCAGAATTCCACAAGCATAAATTGAAATATTTATTGAATCCTGGCAACTATGTTAGGTGGCAGAGTAGTGAATCATCATTATGTATGTTGCAATATCTTATATGTATTGTTCAAATATATTTCAATGTTGACAGAGCTGTGCATTTAAGTGTAGTATTCAAGGATGTATTGAAGGCCAGGTGGTATGCAGACACCATGCCTGTTTTATTAGTTTTAAATTAGTAACCAAACTAAACACCAGTAGTTCATGGCCAGCATTATCTTATGAATTGATTATTTCCAGAACAAATCTAAACAAATTATAATTGGCTGTTGTTTAAGAACTATGCAAGCAGAGCTTAGAATTAAAGTATTTTTGAAGCCATGTGTTAAGTATTACCAACCAAACATGGTCATAGGAGTAGAGTCTGAAGCCAGACTCCACTCACTGGAGCAGCCACTGGTGGGAGAAATAAAGTTCTGTCAGTTCTGAAGTGTTGGACAGTGCTAGTAAAATAAGCTGGTGCCAGCTGTGGCTGAGCAGCTTTTACCTAACTGAGAAATAAAAGGTTTTACCTGTTCCTGCCGTGTCCTACCTCTTCTCTCTGTGCACCCTCTTAACACTGTTGATGAAGATGTGACCCTGAGCTGAGGAGAGAACAAAGGACAACTTCATGGGAATTGGACACCATTTTGCCAGCCACCGCAATGACCATTACCCTACCGACCAATATGGCACACTGCCCTATGTCAATCTCTTACAATCCGGCCAAGGAAAAATAGGCCTCTACATGGGCTGATTCAACTTACACCTGGAAATCAATGGACTTCAGGCCACCCCTGACACAAAGAAGAGTGCCCTGTTCCTAACATACTGTGACATGGAACTTTATGAGATGGTGGACGCCCTCATGGCCAATGAGCTGAACAGTGTATCCTGGGACAAGCTCCAGTGAACCTTGAATGAACATTTTGATCCATCCCCATCCTACCTGGCCAACCACCATGAATTCTATATGTGGAGCCAGAGAGAAGGGGAGATGATAAATATGTTCATGTCTGTGCTTCGGAAGCTATCAAAGAACTATAAGTTCCCCAACACTGAAAGCATGATCCGGGACCAGTTCATCATTGGAATGAGAGACCTGACTTTACAAAAGTGACTGTTGGCCCTAGAGGACATCTCATTGAAGGAAGCCATCTATGAGGCCCAAGCTGTGGAATCCTCCAACAGCTCCACTGCATGAATCAAGGGGACTGGGAAGGTGCATGCCACCCAGGTCGATTGCTGCACAACCCAAGACACCTCAAACACTGAGACCAGTGACAAGAACAAGGATATCCACCAGGTGAAATCCAGTAAGCCAGTGGGGAAACAAGGCACCAAGCCATGTGGGGGTTGAGGAGAAAATCATCACCAATCGGTGTGTCACTTCAAAAACACTATATGTGGGCATTGTGACTCCAAGGGACACCTCGCCGAGCCATCCAACTGACCAGCAGGCAAGACAGGAGAACGTCCTTCCCCACCAGACAATATGGCCACCAAAGGGAAAGCCAGAAGAATCATGGTGGGAAATTCAAAAAGAGAGACAACATCAAAGAAGAAGAAGTGGACTTCACCTTGGTTGGCTATACTCAACCCCAGGTGAGGCGAACAGATGCCGATGATGCCAACAAAATTATGGCCAAAGTAAGCATCGAAGGCACATGCCAGATGGAGGTAGACTTGGGGGTCATATATCTCCATGATATTGTGGGACTCCCATAAGAAACTACAACCCAGCCTATGGTGCAATCAGTTGGAGCCACAGAAGATCATCTTAAAATACTACCAAGGCTACTGCATCCTCGTCCTGGGCAGACCTGCAAAGTCTACTGGGGAGAGACTAGTTCAAATCTCTCCAGATCCACCTCACTGGTATCCACACCACTAAGACCACCCCCCCCACCCCAGAAAAAGGCCCTGGGTTCCTTATTGACATGCATATGACCCTGACCCATATGTCAGGCATATGACCCACAAGCAGCAAGCTACAAACAATAAGGAAAGCCCCCACCCCCCCAAAGTAAAGCAGAACTGCAAGCATTTCTGGGGTTACTCAACTTCTACAATATCTTTCTTCCACAGAAGGCAACTATTGCAGAACCGCTCCATAGACTGCTAGACAAGATGACCAACTGGACCTGGAGACAATGTGAAGCTGACGCTTTTTAAAAAATAAAAAGCATTTTGACATCCAGCCGTGTCCTCATTCAATACAGGGAAACAGTGCCCCTAACACTAACATGCAATGCCTCCCCCTATGGAATCGGGGCAGTTCTCAGCCACAAACTACCAAATGGGAGAGAAGCCCCATTGCATATTTTTCTAAAACACTGTCCAAACCACAACAGAACTATAGTCAAATCAACAAGGGCTTCCATGAATACCTCTACAGAAAGCAATTTGACTTGATTACTGACCACAAACCCTTGCTGGGCATCCTCGCTGGGGACAAACCCACACCAAACATATTAGATCATATTGCTGGCTACTTAGAGTTACCATCTAATCCACAAACCAGGGAAAGACATTTCCAATGCTGCTACCCTGAGCCACTGCCCCCTCCCCGACCTCACCAAAGAACCAGCACCATCCACTTCCATGTTCCTCTGGCCCATACTGATGACATTGATGGAGATCACAAAACTTACGGCTAAGTGCAAAAACATGGCACAGATTTCAAACTGGGTGTGGAGGGGATGGCTGGAAGCCATAAATGGTGATGAAGTTAAGCCATTTAAAAATAGACAAATTGAACTATCAGTAATGAAAGGCTGCCTGTTGTGGGGGGAGAGAGTGATCATTCCACCACTGCTAAGGACTAGGATACTGGCATTGCTGCATGAAAGGTACCCAGGGATTGTCCATATGAAAGCCCTTGCCAGGAGCTATGTGTGATGGCCAGGGCTAGACAAGGAGGTTGAGGCCTGGGTTGCCACCAGCACACCATGTCAAGAAACCTGACCTGCACCCCCATCAGCGACCCCATGAAATAGGAAACACCCACATCCCCTTGGGCCCAGATACACATTGACTTTGCTGGATCCTGCCAAGGACAAACATTTCTAATAGTGGTAGACATGTACTCTAAGTGGTTGGAAGTAATTGTTATAAAGTCAGCCACTACTGAGGCCACCATAAGAGCACTCCAGAGACTATTTTCTATCCATGGCCTACCAGATGTCCTAGTGTCCGACAATGGGCTGCAATTCACATCACAACATTTTTGAGGGATTTCTAGCGAGATTGGAGATAAGGCATGCACTCTCTGCACCGGCACACCCAGCCACTAATGGGCAAGCGAAAAGGATGATTAGATCCACCAAAGAAACCCTCAAGAGGATGGGCTCAGGGACTGGCAGGAAAGGGTGGACAGAATGCTATTAGTCCAACACATCACACCCCATGTGATCACACATCGCAGCCTGGGCCGAAGGCTCAGATCAATCCTAGACAGAATACACCCCAACTACAGCAACAAGATCCCCATAGACTCCACAGGGAAGTGCAGGCACTTTACCATAGGGGACCTGATCTATGCACATAATTACACAGGGGGACCAACATGGGTACTGGCCAAAGTTATAGGAATCACCGGACCCAGATCTTACAGGGTAGAGACAGAAGAAGGAAAGTTGTGGGACAGGCACATTGACCAGATTAGAGGCTGGGTCCCTATCACAGACAACCAGACAGAGGCCTGACACACACAACCAGAACCAGCCCTGGCAAAGACACTACCCACAGAATGCACAGAAGTGGGAAACCACTTAGTCTCAAACCTGACAAGAACATTGGAACACTTAACTTTAGAAGGGGAAGTGCCACAGTGTGCTGCTGAGGCCTCAAGCTCGATGGGCCCTGCTGCATCTCGCATTGACTTTGAGACTGTTCCACAGGCAGGGACTGGAGCAATGGTGGATCCATCCGAACAGGCTGCCGTCCCAGGAACAAGTAAGGTGTGCAGGTCCAATCGCACCCTGCGAAGCCCCGCCTACCTATATGACTACATAAGGTATACTATACATAAGGTATACTACATAAGGTATAGTGTGGATTGGTGGAGTGCTAACTAGGATGGGAGGGGTGTTAAGTATTACCAAATATGGTCACAGGAGTCTGAAGCCAGATTCCACTCATTGGACCAGCCACTGGCAGGAGAAATAAAGTCCTGTCAGTGGCTGAAGCATTGGACAGCGTCAACTGTATAAGCCAGCGCCAGCTGCAGCTCAGTGGCTTTTACCTGCTCCTGCTGTGTCCTGCATCTTCTTTTTGTGCGCCCACTTAACACCATGGATGTTACATCAACATAAAAAAATGCTTAATATTTAGATCACTGGGCTGTATATCCTGTTATACCCCTCCTCTTTACTCCTACTTTATATACTGTTTATCTTTAGATTTTGATTATTAGTGATTATTTAATGAACTTGATGAATAGATTTGCATAATTTTTATTGTAGCCTGTTGGAGAAAAAACTGCAGCTTTGAACAATGACTAATGTATTAAACAAATAAAAATAAATAAGAAAACACATACCTCTCAAATAAGCAGAGTTAAAAATGTCCATTCCCTAAAGGATTATACATGTAAGTGAACTAAAAATTAGATAATAAATAATTTAGATATTCACACAACAAAGATTTATTAGCTTGAGTTGCATTTATACTTTTTTCCAACTTTTGTTTATGAGCATTTGTGCTTTATCACTCTTTTTTTCTATATAGTAACAATAGAAAAATATGTTTTTTTTCTTTTAAATTTATCCATGGTTAATAAGTTCCTGGAATATTTTAAAATGATAGCATGTAAATAATTTAAAGCATTTCTTTTTTAAAAGCAAATAAATGGCATTCTGAATGATCTTATATCAGTGCAGTCTATAGAAGATATACTGAAAATAACTTTTTATCTTGCAGACAATAATTCCAGGTAAAATATTTATTATGCATTAATTGAATGCAACTAAACTTGACATGTTCGGTTTTGCTCTCTTTTTCATCTTGCAGTCCTCTAATTCATTTCATCCTATTTTTACATCAGTGTATATTTTCCTTTAAAGAAGCCTTGAAAAAATAATTATACACACTTCTTTTGTTGCATTTGATGGTATAATTTCATTTTTGCATTTTTCCCTATAAAGAAAACATGTTTTTAAAGGTTTTTTCCAAATTTTGGTACAGTTTTTCCTCAGAAATACTATTTTACATATTTTATATTCAGAACAGAATTGCAAAGGCTTAACATAACCGAATAAGTACTTTAACATACAAATTTATGAACTCAGGAAGGGAAAACTAGATAAGATCTATCCAGCTGCAAAACAAACAAATTACTTCACCATTTTAAAACTATGTGCCAAGAATATTAACTATATTATTTGGATGTTATCGAGAAGTATCCATGAATAGCAAACTGTTGCCTTTTTTTTTTTTTGTTAAGTTTTATTGATTTTTAAAAACAAACAAAAAACAAATAAAAACCCCAAAAAACAGCCAACTTTCTTCCATAAATATACAAACGGTGTCGGTTAGTTTACAAATTTTTTGTGCTTCGATTTCACAGTCTCAATTACAGTTACATTACATAATAACTCATCAATCAAAAATTGAATATCCTAGTATTATTATCAATCATTTGACTATAATTTTGTTCATTCATACTTTGCGAGATAGCTATACTTTACTTAGTTTATTTTATAACAATTGATATAGTCCTCCCAAATCTACCCTAAAAACATACATATATATATATCATAAAAAAGAAAAGAAATACATCTTTATATATTCATTATTTTCTAAAATTCTACATATTCTATTATTATATTTAGTTATCTAGCCATTGATAGAAAAGGTCCCAAATTTTGTAAAATTGTTTATCCTCTTGTTCTCTAATTTCAAATGTCAATCTACTCATTTCAGCACATTCCAGTATTTTCTTGATAGTTTCCAACTGCGATGGTATTTTCTCATTTTTCAATTTTTAGCAAATACAATCCTAGTTGCTGTTAATACATTTACAATCAAATAGTTTAAATCTTTGCTGCATGTATCAGGTAGAATTCCCAGTAAAAATATCTCTGGTTTTAAATCTATATGCTTTTTAGTCATTTTTTCCAATCACGTGTAGATTTTAGTCCAATTTTTTTTGCATCCGCACAAGTCTACCACATATGGTAATATGAGCCAGGTATGATGACATTTCCAACATCTTTTGGATTTATTCTTGAACATTCTTGCTATTCTTGTCAGGGGAAAATACCACGTGTAAAACATCTTATACAAATTTTCTTTAAATGCTGTTGACATTGTCATTTTATAATTTTGAAACCACCATTTTTGCCATTTCTCTAGATCAATCCCATATCCAAAATTTTTCCCCCAAGCAATCGTAGTTTCTTTAACTTGTTCTTCTTCTAGTTTAATTTCTAATAAGTATCCATACAGTTTTTTAATCATCTTTTTATCAGTACCTGTCAAGATCTTATCTAAATCAGTCAATTTATTATAGAAACCTTCTGTTTCAGAATCTTTTTCATACTTTGAATGTATTTGTGCATAAGAAAACCAATTCATCTTTATACCTTGTTCCTCTAGCTTTTGCATCGATTTAAGTTCACCCTTTTCATTCAAAATTTCCCCATATCTAACTGTTTGTTCCTTCTTATATGTTATAGGATAAGAAAATGCTTCAGAAGTCGATAACCAGACTGGAATTTTCAAATAACATTGTCTTTTAATCTTCTCCCAGTATAACCACAGAGACTCCTGTATATGATGTCTTCTAAAATAACCCTGTATTTTAGTTCCCTTATACCATAAAAAGGCATGCCACCCCAACAACAGATCATGTCCTTCTAATGGCAACAATCTAGTATTTCTTAATGTTATCCATTCCTTAGCCCATGTCAAGTTTGTAGCTTGGTAGTACAACTTCCAATTAGGCAGACCAAATCCTCCTGTAATTCTCGCATCTTCTAAAAGTTTTAACTTTATTCTCGCTTTCTTACCTTGCCATATATATTTCAACACAATTTTGTTTAAATCTTCAAAGTAGTCCTTTCCAAGCCCAATTGGTATTGTTTGAAACAAATATAAAAATCTGGGTAAAATATTCATTTTAATTGTTGAAATTCTTCCTATTAGTTAGTGACAATTGTAGGTTCTCCCATTTCGTCAAGTCTAGTGCTATCTGTTGTTTAAGTTTAGTGTAATTGTTCTCTTTTAGTGGACTACATCTTGCTGTCAAATGTATCCCCAAATACTTAACCTTATTTGTGACTTGAATTTTCAATACATCTGCCAATTCTTCTTTTTGTCTTAGTAGCATATTCTTTGTCAAAATCTTTGTCTTATCTTTGTTTATTTTCAAGCCGGCCACCTTGCCATATGCCTCTATCTTTTCCAATAGTTTTGGTGCTGTTTCTAGAGGGTCTTCTAAAATAAAAGCCAAGTCATCCACAAAAGCTTGCAATTTAAAATCTTCCTTTTTAATTTTCATTCCTTTTATACTCTTTTCATCTCTAATGTTTCCATTTAACACTTCCAAAGTTATATGAATAGCAAAGGTGATAGTGGGCAACCTTGTCTTGTACCTTTTCTTATATTGATAGAATCTGTTAATTCTCCCTCTATCATTACCTTTGCCATTTGCTTATAATATATGGCTTGTATTGCTTGAATTGCGGTATCTGCTATCCCACATTAGATGGGCGTCTCATGATAGGGAGCGAAAGGAGAAAGAAACGACAGGAGATGAAGTTCCTCGGGATAAGTGCGCCCAGAATGTCTTGGCACACGCTCTTTTATTATGCTCATTCAAAAGGGGGTGATTGTTTATTCAGAGCCTAGGTCAAGCCCAGGTCAGACAGGATACACAGGATTTACAATAGCTCAAACAAGGTAAGATACCAGGTCAGACAGGATGGCAAGATTTATAATTTGATCAGGATATTCCTTCTTCACAAAGCTGCATGCCAGACAATGTAATCTCAATGTAAATAGGCTATTTCTACAGAGGTTTAGCTCCTTGTCTCTGTACGTGCCCTCTAAAAGATCACTGAGGAGACAGAAGCTCAATGATTACACGTGAATGATACAATGTTGCAAATGCCTGAATGATACATAGTTGCAATGATACACAGTTGCAAACACATGAATGATACATAGTTACAACATCTCCTCTGTTTTTATTATTTATGATGAGTCTTCTTCCTTGTCCAAGAAGACAGGAACCTTTTTTCTGAAATGTTCACCATCCCAGTCATCTAGGCAGGAGTGCGACCCGTCAGCGTCAGGGTTGTCCAAGGAGCGGTAACTCAGCAATGACATTTTTTCATCCGGTGTTAAGGACTTAACATGAGCTTGCAATAACACATTAACATTAGCAGTTATGGAGGATAATTGATTTTTCAAAAATTGCAATATTCTATTAAAACAACAAGGTCCTATAATACATATCAATATAATGATTATTAATGGTCCTGCCAATGCAGTTATAAGGGTTGTAAGCCATGGTGAAATAGAAAACAAGCCTTGATACCAATTATACATGTTTAACCTTTCGTTTTCTCTATCTTTTAAGTGTTTTTCTAATTCATTCATAGAATCCAACACGATCCCCCTGTTATCAGCATAAAAACAACATTCTTCTTCAAGCGCAGCACACAATCCCCCTTGTTTTAAAAATAACAGATCTAAGCCTCTACGATTCTGCAAGACCACTTCTGAGAGGGACGTCAAGGAGTTTTGCAAAGCTGTAATTGATTTCTCAATTCGTAATAAATCATCATCAATGACTGAACACAGAGCTGTAATTTTTTGGTCAGAGACAGCTAGTCCTGCAATGCCCGTGGCTGCGCCCGTGGTGCTCAGAGCAAGCAGTAAACCTAGAGTGAGAGTACTAATAATTTCCCGCTTTGCTCTGAGGGGGTATTCCATGGGTGCCTGTAGGGATATAAAATCATCAGAGTTATACACGTTAATTTTTGGTACAAGCCATACTTGAATGCAAAATGATTTGGATTTAATAAGTTCATCCCCGTAGACACATGCTGTGAGACCGGTGGAACAAGCCCAGACAGAGTTATTGCCAGGGATAAAATACATTCCTTTCAGGCGTGATGTTAAATTTCCTCCTGAAGTGGTGTAGACTGCAGAGTATCCTCCGATGGTGTGGGTGCGGCCAAGGCGGTTCTTAGGAAGATATACATTACAATGATAGCCATTAGAAACATTATGACAATATTGTGAGTAATTGGATGGAATATTTCCCAAGCAACAACCGACCCCAGTGATGGAAGAAACAGTAATAGTGGAGTTTCTCCAACGGCAACGTTCGTCTGATGTGGAATTAGCAATGGATTCTTGGGAAGCGATGGCTTCGTAAAAAGGTGGAGAGGCAGAAATACAAAGCCAACATGTGGAGGCAATTGATGAGTTTGAAGAGTTCAGCAAGGCATAGGAAGCTTTGATCATTGGAATCAATGGGTTAACTCCCTGTGTTATGGGTTGCAAGAATGGGGATTTAATAACCTTTTCATGTGGTCCCACCGGGTTAGAGCGAGGGAGTTCAATGTGACGTTGAATGTAAAAAATATTTCCATAATGCTTTTCCGTCCAGACTCCTTTTAGGCGGGCACCCCATTTCAAGCCAGTGTCCCATAGGGTACTTTTCTTGCCTTGGTCCGTGAAACTTATGGTTACCGGGTTGCATTTGGGCAATTTTTTATCACTGCATGGAATATCCCATGTGGTGCGAGTGACAGTAATGAGATCACCCTTAGTGCCCGGATCCCAATAAATATGTCCAGTTGAAACACA
>BLBF01000031.1:22247451-22288097 GCA_015471245.1 Laticauda colubrina | reverse complement strand
TATATATATATATATATATATATATATATATATGGACTGCACACTGCACTTTGTTTATTTATCCAAGGCTCTTATTATGACTCTCTTCTCCAGCAGCTTCAAAGCCAAGCCTCAAGTGTTGAAACATTGATAAGAGTCCAGGAAAACACCTGTAATAATATTTTTCTGTGCTCTTCCTCCATCTTATCACATTAAAATGTCCTTGAGAAGGAGTGTTTATACATTTCTCCCCAGTTCAAATAAAATATTTTCAAGCCTCTAGTTGGCAGTGTTGCACAGTCTCTTAATACTTTTTTCCCCCCTCAGCCAGAAAGAAAAGTAATATATACAAAACTCAGAGGGAAAAAAAAAAACAAAGGGGGCCTCTATCCTAAAGAAAATTAAAAAATCAAAAGAAGCATAAAAATATATATAAGAAAAAATTCAATCTGATTAGCTACAAAATCACATTAAATTCCCCAGAGAAAAAAATAGTAAGGAAAGAATCCAAGCCTCAATTTGACATCACTTTAAAAAACGCCACTCAAGGAGATTCCAGTCAAAGAAAAATAAAGGTTTCTTCTTTGTTCAGGATATCCTTTCAGGTCTCAGCCAATTTGCAATACAAAAGGAAGTTTCTCACCCAGCCGACACACCCTCTCTCCAGCCTCTTTCTTTTCGGAGCTGTCCCGACTTCAGCAGCTTTGGAGGCTGCCTTTTCACCGCCAGCAAAAGGGCTTCTCCCGGATCAAACCAGAGATTTTCCAATATCTCTGGGATCCTGGGACTGTGCCCTTCACAATCCCCGTCTCTACGGGACGGTTTAGGTCCGTTAGGACCGACCAGGGGTGAAAATATCAGCTGCGATCTCAGAGCCCCGAGATCGCAGCTGTAGCACCGAGACGAGGCTCCGCCTTCTCCCATTCTTTTTCCATTCTCAATTTGTATGCTAACCATCTACCTGGTTTGTTTGCATCCTCAAAATAATTCTGTTTACCACTTCTAATTTTCTGTGCTAATTCTTCTTTCTCTATTAAACTCATTTTATGTTTAATTGTATCCAGTTTTAGCTTAATGTCTTTTTTCTCTGGTGTTTTCTGTAGTTCTTTTCCAAGTCTTTTATACTCATCTTCTAAAACTTCCGTGGCTTGCCTTTTCCTGATGTTCCTTTTCCTTGTGTAGTCTATTATCAAGCCTCTAGCTTATGCCTTCATTGTGTCCCATACATTCTGGATTTAAGTGTCTTCTTTTTTATTTTCTCTAAAGAAAAAAGCCAATTCTTTCTCCATCTGCTGTATAAAATCCTTCTTCTTTAGAATAGTATTATTTAACAATGATCTCGATCTTCTTTTTTGTCCTTTCCATTTAATTGTCACTGGATTGTGATCTGCCCAAGTACTTGTTTCGATATTTGTTTCTTGAATATTAAATATTAGTTCTGTTGAAGTTCAAATGATATCTATTCTGAACCATGATAAATATCTACTTGAGTAAAAAGTGTATTGTTTGGTTTTAACATTTCTTTCTCTCCATATATTTTTAAAGTTTATTTCATCTATCATTTTAAAAAAGGATTTGGGGAGAGTCTTTCTGTTTTGTTTTGTTGTTGTTGTTGCTATATAGTCCAGTTTATTGTCTACAGTTCCACTGAAATCTCCCGTCATAACTATATCGACATAGTCCAGTTCAATTATTTTCATGTGTAATTTTTTATAAAATTCTTCTTGTTTATCATTCGGAGCATAAATTGCAATCAAGAGTGTTTTCGTATTATTGTCCATTATTTCCACCATTAATACTCTTCCGTCTTCATCAATATAAATCAATTTTGCTAAGATGGTTTCTTTAATATATAAAACCACTCCTCTTTTCTTACATTGAGTCAAAGAAGTAAATATTTTCCTTAATTTTGGTTGTATCAACAATTGTTCATATTGTTTTTTAATATGTACTTCTTGTAGACAAATTATATCAAATTTTAGTTTCTCTAATTTTTGAAAAAATTTCCTTCTTTTAACAGCTGAATTAAGTCCATTTATAATCATTGTAATCAGTTTTTTCTCTTCCATGATTATGCTTTATAATTAGGTTTGCCACCGATCCACTTACTACGCCTTCTTCTTTTTCAGTCTCCATTTGGTCGTCTTGAAATTCAATTAGTAAAATCTCTTTTTCTGCCTCCTCCTCTCTCCTTCCAAAAAATTCTGCATAAAATAATTCTGCTTTCTCGATTGAGTCAATTCTATGTCTCTGTTCTTGCCATATAAACATTAACCCTTCTGGGATTAGCATCAATAATTCACCTCTTTTTTCAATAGCATTTTAGTCAGAAATCGGTATTGTCTTCTCATCTCTCTCACTCTTCTGGGTATTTGCTTTAAAACCACAATCTCCTTGCCTTTGTATTTCAATGTTTTCTCTCTTACCACTTGTAATATTTGTGTTTTAATGGCTTTTTTTGTAAATCTGATATGAACTTCTCTTGGTTATTTCTAGGTTATTTCTCATCGCATATCTTGTAAAAACTCGGTATACCTCATCTACTCCATCCATCATCTTCTCTTCTGTTATTTTAAAAGCTTCAGCCAATATTTCTGTCATTATCTCAGCTAGATTTTGTCCTTTTTCTTCCTCTATGTTTTGAAATCTGAGATAGAATTCTGATCTGTCCATCTCCCATTTCAGCATCCCACTTTTATCTTGTTCAACCACTGTTAATCTGCTATCAATATCTCCAATCTTCTTGTCTCTTTGTTTATCTTCTTCAATTTTTTGGAATCTCCCATCATACTTCACCATCACTGGTTGAATATTCTCCACCTTTTCATCAGTTTTCCCTGTTCTTTGTTCAATATTCTCTGTTCTTTGCTCAATATTTTCTATGCTCTTTTCAATGGTGTCTGATTTTATTTTAAGATCTTGGATTCCTTGCAAAATCATCTGTAGAGTCACTATTTCTTGATCTTTGTCTTCTTTAACATTGTCTGAATTGAATATTGTCCTCCAGATGGTGGGGAGGCAGAAGTAGAAGGAGACGAGCCAGAAGCTATAAACTTCCTACTCATTTTAAACAATTCAGGATCTTCAGGTTCTTCTAAACCCTAATCCAATTATGGAATAGCCAATTATAATCCAAAATGAAAAATAAAAATGGTAGAGAGAAAAACCCAATAATAATAAAAAGAAAAGGAGAAAAAAAAATTCTTCAGGTTCTTCTTAACCTTAATCCAATCAATAATTAGGTAAGGAAGGAGAAAAATAAAAAGGTTTAAAAAGAGCAAAAAAAAAAATTGAGAAAATAAAAATAATTCTACAGGTTTTTCAACACCTTAATCCAATTGAGAATTCTCAAATTAAAAAAAAAACATAAAAGTGAACCAAAAGAATAGATCAAAAAAACAAAAAAAAAAAGAAGAAAGGGAAAAAAAGAAAATTTTGAGGCTTTCCCTTTAAAATACAAAGCAAAGATGGAAATATTATAAAAATAAAGGTTTTAAAAAGAAAAAAAATGAAAAGTACAGCTGGTAAGGGGGGGTAGCACAACTCAAGAAAATAAAAAAGACACACTGCACTTTATTTAATTATCCAAGGCTCTTGTCATAGCTCTCTCCAAGCTTCAAAGCCAAGTTTCATTTGTTGATAGAAATCCAGAAGAACCCCTGCAATAACACTCTCCTGTGCTCTTCCCTCTATCTTATCACGTATCAATGTCCTTGAAAAAGAATTTCAGAGCTTTCTTTCTCAGCTTTCTCAGCTTCATCTAAAATATTTTCAAGCCTCTAGTTGGCAGTGTTACAAAGTTTCTTTACTCTCACTCTCTCCCTCCTTTCCCAGACAAAATGTAATAGAAGTTAAAAAGAAAAAAAAAGTATATAAAAATAACTAAAGGGAGCCTCTAACCTAAAATATTACAAAGTCAAAAAAGAAAAAAAAATGGATATAAATAGAGAAAAAACCAGTCTAGTTAGCAAGTGCAAAATCATGATAGAAGTCCAGCCATAAGAAAAAACAAAACAAAAAGCAAAGCCTTACTTTGACACTTCTGTTTAAAAACTGCCGCTTATTCAGTTCTGTCAAAACTTTTACAGATTGTTTTTTTCCCCTTAGGGTGTCCTTTAAGGTCCTTTTAAGTCTTAGAATAATAAAAGAAAAATCCTCACCAAACCGACACACTTTCTCTTTCAGCCTCTTCCGTTCGGAGCTGTCCCAACTTCAACAGCTTTGATGGCTGCCTCTCTGCTGCTGGCAAAAGGGCTTCTCCTGGATCAACTAGGAGCTTTGCAATAGCCCTGGGATCTACAGGATGCGCCCTTCACTATCACCATCTCTTCGGGATGGTTTAGGTCCATTTGGACTGTCCAGGGGCAAAGATATCAGCTGCAATCTCAGACCTCTGAGATTGCATGCGGTATTGTCGTGATGCAAGCTCCGCCCTCCCAAACTGTTGAATTTTTGACCAACTAGCGGTACCTGAACACACTTGTAAGTGGATCATAAGCTTCCTAACAGACAGGAAGCAGCAGGTGAAGCAGGTGAAGCTAGGCAGAATCACATCCGACACCTGTACAATCAGCACAGGGCCCCCCCAAGTCTGTGTGCTATCTCCACTTCTCTTCTCCCTATATACCGATGACTGCATCTCAAATGATCCACCTGTTAAAATACTGAAATTTGATGATGACATAACAGTGATTGGTCTCATTCGAGACAACAATGAATCTGCATACAGACAATTTGCCTCGTGGTGTAACCAGAACAATCTGGAACTGAACATACTCAAAACTGTGGAAATGGTGGTAGACTTTAGAAGAAACCCTCCCATACTACTACCTCTTACAATACTAGATAATACAGTATCAACAGTAGAGACCTTCAAATTTATAGGTTCTACTATATCACATGACCTAAAATGGACACCTAACATTATCAAAAAAGCATAACAAAGAATGTTCTTTCTGTGCCAACTCAGAAAGCTCAAACTGCCCAAGGAGCTGCTGATACAGTTCTACAGGGGAATTATTGAGTCTATCATCAGCATTTCTATAACTGAAACCCAACAGGACAAACACAGACTTCAGAGGATAATTAGGACTGCAGAAAAAACAATTACTACTCACCTGCCTTCAATCGAGGATCTGTATACTGCACGAGTCAAAAAGAGGGCTGTGAAAATATTTACAGACCTCTCACATCCTGGACATAAACTGTTTCAACTCCTTCCCTCAAAATGACGCTATAGAGCACTGCACAACAGAACAACTAGGCATAAGAACAGTTTTTTCCCGAAAGCAATCACTCTGCTAAACAAATAATTCCCTCAACACTGTTCAACTATTTACAAAGTGTGCATTCCTATTACTGTTAATCTTCCCATCACTCCTTATCACCCATCTCCTCCCACTTCTGATTTCAGAACTGTAACTTTGTTGCTTGTATCCTTACGATTTATATTAACTGTTTCCTAGTATTATTTGATTGTTGATTGTACCCTATGACTATAATTAAGTGTTGTACATTATGATTCTTGATTCTTAATGAATGTATCTTTTCTTTATGTATACTGAGAGTATTTATACCAAGACAAATTCCTTGTGTGTTTAATCACACTTGGCCAATAAAGTATTCTATTCTGTTCTGTTCTGTTCTATTCTATTCACTTGCAGATTCCAAGTTTCCATCCAAATTTGCTTCATTTTTAAAGATTTTTTAATTCTATTTTATATACAATTCAAGGAAGCAAATACTGCTGCTTCCTATTATCCCACAACAACCCTGAGAGATAGGGTGGGCTGAAAGAGACTAACTCACCGAAAGCCACCTGGCTGGCTTTTATACTTCATGGAGGTCTATAACTCATTGTCTTCTGATTTCTGGGAGGGTCTCTCATCATTACCCCAAATTCTCAATAATTAGTGGCACAGCTGATTGAAATTGATAAGTGCTGTCCTATCTTCATTTTTTTTTCTTTTTTTACTTCTGACATAAAGCTCATCAGTACTCTTCCTAATTAAAATGATAATGTTGGAAGGGAAATCCATCTGATTCAGTTCAGAGCTGGGAGAAAGATGCTGGAAATAAAATGAAGGCTGGAGGCTGATTGGAAAGAAAGATTGTTTATTGATGAACAGAACAACTAGGGTTTGTGGTTCAGTTGCAGCTAACAAAATTGAGGTGAAAGTGGGTGGGTTTTTATATCTTCTTTGGGCTTTGTATTGGAGCTTCCTATTCCTATGCAAGAATATGTCCTTTAATATTCTGTTGGCTGTTGTTAGATTCCTATAGGGTCATGGATGGCTCTATAGGCAAAAGGGGAAATGCAAATTCTAGGTGCTTCTCTAAGCTAACCCTCTCAACCCTTTGGCTTGCCTAATTGTTTGTTTGGAGTTTCCTGTTTGACCCAGTCTTTCTAAATGGATTACCACATTTGCATTTTTAAAAGCTGGCCTCCTCAGTTTCTGCTTGGGGGTTGGGGAGACTGGTGTTGGTTTTTTCCTCCTTTAAATTTTTTTTTCCATTTCTTCTTTAGGGAAAATATTCCATCCTGCCTTTTTAATATTCTCCAACCTATTTCATTCTTTGGGGGCAAGTGTTCCCCACAATCGGTAGTTTACAAATGTATTAAAATTATATGACAAAAATGCCTTTATGAGCTGAGCTCTTTTCTGAGACAGAATTACATCTTTTATGCATCTTTAGAATCATGAAAGTGTCCAGTTTACATTAACTTAGGCAACTGTTAGCTCTGATATTTTGTAGGTCTTTGACCTCCCAGTCTCCCACTAACAATTCTGCATATATAAAAACATTAATCTTGATGTGAACTTGCTTACAGCCAGAGGTCACATTTTAAAATTTAGTTTCCAGAGAGTACAAGAGGTGCAGCTGTTGATGTCAGGATGTCACCAGAGTAGGCAATAACTTACTGTTGTTGTTAGATTTTTAAGAAGCCTGGGATTGGAAAAGACTTGACTCTTGCAAAAACCTATGGCACCATTTTACTATCTTCAGCTCTTCAGAGATAGGAATACTCTTGATTTTAGAGAGCTGTAGGAAGTGAAATGGATGCCTCAAGTTTTTACATATCATAAAGCATTCATTTCAGCCTTCAACCCCAAATTCCAAATGATAGATGATAGATAGATAGATAGATAGATAGATAGATAGATAGATAGATAGATAGGTAGGTAGGTAGGTAGGTAGATAGGCTGTTTTTGGAATGCTCTAAAGCTGATATGGCTGTTTTAGGGGGCATAAAATGGTTCTTTGAGGACATACGTGGTGTTCTCCTGTAATCGTTGTACCTATGGATCATAAAAGGGTGGATAATTTGCCACCAAGCCAGGCTTTCCAATAGGACGGAAAAACAGAAATAAATACATAGAAAGTTCATGGTAAATAGACTTCAATATAAATATATTTTATAAAAATTAAAGATATTTAATTTTTCTCTGTTCCCACCCTGGTGAAGTTCTTTATCAAAAACCAATGAATCCAATGGGCAAAAAGTCAAGAGCTCTGATTCAATTTAAAGAGAGAGACTTTGGAAATTCACAGGAAAGGGTGGGTAGAGCATTGCAAAGCCAGCACCATCCTTTTGAACATGTGTAAATGGTACACACATGTTCAGAGGAAATGGAGTTTGTAGCAGAAGTTGTCTGCCCATCTTTCTAATTTTTGACTCTGCGTGTGCATTTGTGGGCACACATGCTATTGCTTTGGTGGCTATGGAATGTAAATTATGATGTACCTACGAGGAGATTTGGAACATCCTGTTTTAATGAATCTTCTAGAAAATATTCTTATATATGAGAGAATATGTGAATGTTTTACATCCTATTTTGGGTCCGGGCTGTCACTCCACAAATCAATCCTGTATTTTATTTTGGACCCATCCTATATACCTTCAGTAAAATTCATTGTTATTATTTTCATCTTACAGGGACAGCACATAGAAGAAAAGCTGCACGCAGTCTAAAGATACCTGAAATCATATTCCTTCCGTTTTAGACAATGTCTTTAATTCTTTTCCTTTGACTTGCTTCCTAGGGAGAAAAAAAGTCTTTCATGTGCATTTTTGTGATAAAGGTAAATCCATGTAGAAATAGCTGTGATTTCTCCAGTTTCCCCCAGCCCACTTTTTTCTACACCTTCTCCGTTGCTCATCAAAACACCAACCATCTGTCGGACGACAATTGGTGAAAGACATGTTGGAGACAGTTTTCTTACAAATTGATGCTGGCACATTTTGTAAGTGTCAATGGCATTGATTTGAGGAAGGGCTTTCTTATTCAGTGAATGACAAGAGGAGTCAAGGATACAAAAAATACACATTTCCACTGTCAATCACACAGCCTCTCTTGGCTTTCCAGAGTAAGCTTGGGATTTTATTTGAAGTTTGCTCTGCAAATTTATGCCAGGTTCAGTAGTGCTTCATTTATGGATCACATAACTGAAGGCAATTGTACCATTCTGCCTCATTCCTCTTGGGGAAATCATGTGTGAAGTAGAGGCAGATGTACCTCACCATTGTTTGCTAACTCTCCTCTTTAAACCTGATGGATGCCTCTGATGCTGATGAGATTCTCTGTTCCCATCTGGGGCTACCAATTGTATGCATCAACACAAAATTAGAACAATACAGAAGCCAATATGCACACCTGCATTTTTAAGAGGTGTGCCACAAACGAGAATATTCCTGACTCTATCTGATCCTGGTATCCTTTTGGGGTTGTTGGCAAACATTTTACAGAGTTATAGATCTTACTTTAGTGAAAAAAAAAATCCTATTGCTAAGCTCATTCAGTTCCTTGGGGTTCCATATAGTCCTAATGCTTTTAGACATCTGCCTAAAGTAGCTTCCAGAACTTCAGCTGATTCAATAGCAAAACTACATCTTATAGAAACTGGATCTTCCCATCATAATACAAGCCTCATTTAAATACCACAATGTGCTGTATCTAAAAATGTTTTGAAGTTATAACTAGTGCAAATGTGCCAGATTACACATGCATATCTCTCTTTCTCTGTCTACGAATCTGTAATCTGCTAGTTTGCACTGTGTACACACATCCCCACAAACACAGATATGCATCTCTCTCTCTCTCTCTCTCCTTTTTTTCTCTCTCATACATACACATACACATATGTAACAAAAAAAAATACTCTGTCTTCAAGCATATGCTTTGGTTTTTATTTTATTTTTTAGCAAAACTAACAGTGCTTTTTTGACTTCAATAGATTGATTGTCCACTCATTCTGTGTAAACCAACTGATTTTCAACCATTCTTTGAGTCCCTTTTCAGTATCTCATCTCATCAAAAGGCTAGACTGAGTTCACTGTGCAGGGACTTTGGGATTACTAAAATAGATCTCCCTGATTTTGGATATCAAAATTCTGTATTACAGCATTCTGGATGAGTATATAGAGACATTCCCCATAGATCTGAAGTTATAGCATGTTTTTAATTTGAGAGAAAAAAAATCTGAATTGACCTTCTGAAAAATGTGCTGAAGTGTATTTTTTTCATCTGCTGGAATTGTTTTATAATGCTGTTTGCATGATGACTTTCATGGAATAATAGAATAACAGGGTTGGAAGGGACCTTGGATTTCTTAGTCCACCTTCTGCTTAGACAGGAAACCCTATACCATTTCAGACAAATGGTTATCCAACATTTTTTAAAAAAAACTTCCAGTGTTCGAACATTCACAACTTCTGGAAGCAAGTTGCTGCACTGATTAATTGTTCTGTCAGGAAATTTCTCCTTAGTTCTAGGTTGTTTCTCTCCTTGATTAGTTTCAACCCATTGCTTCTTGTCCTGCCCTCAGTGCTTTGGAGAATCCTTCTTCTTTGTAGTAGCCCTCAGATATTAGAACACTGCTATCATGTCATCTCTAGTCCTCCTTTTCTTTAAACTAGACTAGGAGTGTCAAACTCAGTTTCACTGAGGGCCACATCAGGGTTGTTCAATAAATAATGCTAAATAAAATCATTGTTACTTGTTTTTGTGAAAAAAAGTTTTGATACTGTGTTCAGATATTTCATGAATGGGCAATAGGATCTTTTCTATGTATAACATATTTTACTATTAATAAATATTATATAAAGATGCCTTCCAAAGGCCTTATTTCCTTTTATTCATTATAGTTCTAGAAGCACAAAAGGGATTTGTTGGTAAATCTTTATAACACTTACAGCATATACATCTAACTTAATCCAAAGCAGAGGAAGAAACATTATGCACTGATGTCCCACATGCATTATGTCACCTTGAATATTTTCTCCTGATGTTTAATATAATCTATTTCACTGTCATTGTTTTAGAAATTAATATAGAGAATAGTATATGGGTCATTAAGTTTCATTGGCCTTGGCCTTAATGTGATCTTCTGCCAAGAGTATGAGTAATATGCAGAAAAAGCCAGTACAATTTCATTCTTTTTATTACCTTTGCAGGGACCTCTTTATTTATGCAGCCAATGAAGGACTGATTTTTTTCAGATTTCTCTGATTTCTTATTCTGATCCAGTATAGATGAAATTTTTACTTGGTAAAGAACTGTCCTGCATATGTTTATGAATTATTGCCTCTCTCTACCACCATTATTTTTTCAGTGGCTCTAAGTACTGCCATGGATCTTTAAGAGTCAAAACATTAAATTAATAGTCAAGTAAGATGGAAAAAGTTCCATGTAAAAATTGTTGTTAAGCTGTAGTAATAGACCACAGTATTAGATACAATAATATACTGTTTATGTTTGTGGGTAGATGCAGGGGTGGGCTGCTACTGGTTCACATTGATTCAGGCAAACTGGATGTTAATTTTACATCTGGTTTGGCGAATCTGTAGTTCCGGCAACTGGCTGGTCTCACCCATCCATCCCCTCCTAGAAGTCCCATGCAGCCCATTTTGGACCACAAGTAAGTGCAGGTTCCATGCAAAGGCTCAGGGAGGACAAAAAATGGGCCTCCCATAACGTGGCGGCTGTTTTCACACTCCCAAAGGCTCAATGAAATCCTCTAACACATAAATAAGTATATTCGAGTAGAATAGCAAAGGAGAAGAAGTAATGTGTAATAAAAGAGACAATTGCATTTAGAAAGAAAGAAAATAGAAAGATACAAATGAATTAGATGGTACAGGCAGAAGATATAACTACACAGAGGAGGAAAGAAAAGAGGGATAAAACAACTTACACATCACAAAGGGACATTAAAGCCTAGAAACAGGAGACAGTGAATTCTAGTCCCACTTTGGGCATGAAAACCTGACTACGTTTTTTGGCTGGTCACACTCTCTCTTGGCCCAACCAAGAGTTGTTGTGTTGTGTTGTGAAAAAATAGGAGAAGAAAGATATTTTGGTACAACAACAACAACAACAACAACCAGGCAAGCTACCACCATGAAACCAAATGCTAATATTTGGGTTAATTTTAAAGCCATTCATTTTTTTTAACAGCAATGACTATAAGCTCTTGCACCTTCATCCATTCACTTGTTTTTTGTAGCAGATACATGCATGTATATGTGTATATCACAAAAAATGAAAGATAACATCTCAAATTATAGATGTATTTATTTATTTGGAAAGAAATAATCTTCTTGCTGCGTTATTTATTGGGTGCTAATTACTACCAGAAAGATAGGCTACAGTATTTGAAGAAATGTCTAGGATTACCTAGGCCATTGCCAGGAGCCTGCAGAGATTACACATATTTATTTATCCATATAGTCATCAATTTTATTTATTATTCATGCAGCCATCAGTTTTCATGATCTTTTCACTTTTTGTAGGTGAAAGTTTTCTACTTCACCTTTATGTGATGAATAAGAGATTTCATTAAAAATAATTGTCACATGATGCCCTAGTAGTAAAATTCATTGCCCATATCTTATACTTTCTCTCAAGGAAGCAGATATAAAGCAACTCTGCATATCTAGGAAAGAATTAATATTTGGAAGTGAGACAAGGCAAAAAAGAAATAATTGATAATGTTCTCACACATAATACACAGAAAGAGATCTTAATTTATTTAGGGTAAAATTGTTATGTATATTTAAATAAATACACGTTATATATTTACTTACATTACTTCCTTTAATATAGATTTTTTTATTTTGTAATAGTATTATAAGTTGACTTTGGAAATAGTGTTTTGTTTAATGCCTGGTTGAAAATGTTTCTGCCATATTTACCATTTCTGTTTATATTTTTTAAAAAAACTTGGATACCAATATTTCTTTTCCAATCACATTATAGTCTTGTGGGTGAAAGTATATGGGGTGTGAATTTAGCACCTGATCCAAAATCTAATTTCAAACAAAATTTTATCAACATCTGTTTAGAAAAAAAGGAAAGTTTTGAAGGTTAACAAGATCTTAGTAAAGCATAATATTTATAACATATCATCCAAAATAGCCACTACTTGATTAACTGTAGAATATTTAGCAGAATTTGGGGATGTTCTCAAATAATACCAGGAAATGAAAAAGTCTTAGCTATAGCTACTATGATCAAATATGACAGCATACAAATGAAAGTGCATTTTGTTTACTGAACAAAAACTGGAATTTTGGAAGCTAAACCTTTAACATGAGACATTTATTTTCAGAATTTAGTATAAAAGTCATATGAATGACAATCATAGTATGTCATAGGAAGGCAAACTGGATTATATAAGCAGTCATAAGATATTTTAGCGTAGCATTGTTTGAATTTAACCTATTTTAATTTTAGGAACATTTTTTACTATTCACCATATTATCAGTTAATTATTCAGTTCTGAAGTTGGACCCCAAAGCTAATTATATTAGAATTAATAATGTTAAGGACAATCTTAGTATTACTGTTTTTTCCTGCTTGTGTTTCAAGCCCAGTTATGGTTTACAGAACAGTGCAGTTCATGTCCTTCATTATGACAACTGAAACAGGCATACTCATAAAGACTCGGGTGCCCAAAAGAATGTTGTTGGATATCTGTATAGATTCAACAAAGGCAGAAAAACACTACTATTTTGGTTTATTCGTTGCCTTTACTACCATACCGTGGGCCAAAATATTGGCTGTAATTTGGGTTTTGTAAGATTTGCATTTCATCATCTTCCAGTGGTGCTTCAAGCATCTTTTTACCTGCTTCATTTCTGTTAGCTCCTTTGTAAACCAAGGGTAGTTCTGGGACCTTTGGTAGAAAAAAGCATGATCTGATAAAGGCCTTAGTCAAACCAAGCTGCAAAATTTCAGTAACAACCCCAACCTTCCTCTGAAGCCCAGTTAGGTCCATCAGTCAACTGTGAAAGACCATTCTAATAAGTCCTGATCAGTAAGAACAAGTAATTTTCAGACCAAAGTGTATGAGGTTGCTTTAGTAAGAATTAGGTTTAGGGTTAAATATGGAACAAATTAAAATTGAGGGTATTTTTTAACTTTCTTTACACGCTCATGCCAGAAGTCGATGGAGTTCAATAGCATGACACTGTATGCATACACAATAAGGGTAAAGAAACATATTCAATTTGTTCAAAAGATATAGAGGAAAGTTTGTTTTGAGCTGAATTCAACTCCTGGTGATTTCATAGACATTTTATTATAGTTTTCTAGAGACTGGTGCAAAAGTGTTTTGTTGTTGCCTTCCTTTAGGATGTTTTTAATTTCCCAGTCTAGATTAGTGTCTCAATATTCCTATCTATCTTCTATCTTACTGCTATCTTCTGAAATTGCATATAATACTGTATTTCCTCTCTCCTCCTCACACTTCAGTTCCTTGTTTTATTTCCATAAGGAATGGTTAATTATTGGATACATTCTCAGCAATAAATGTGCAGTGGGTTTTTTTTTGGCTTCTTTATATTTCTCCCATGTTTCAATATTTCCAATCGTTGCATCACAAACTTCTGAAACATTGCAAGTAAGTAAACATCAAATTACAATTGCAAGTAAGCAAACAGTGAATTATATGTTGTTTTTTGCATCCTTTCCATGGAATTTGTCATCTAAGAGTTGACTGCAATATAATGAATGTCTAATTTGTCTCTTTAGCTAAGCTTTTTCTTGGAAGCAAAATAGGTGCCAAATATATATTTACTTGATATAGCTAATTTAGTACAAATGGCTTTGAAGATTTAAAAAACATGTTGAAATGGACTCTTGAAGGACCAAAGAACCAGAAAAAATGTTTCATTCCCTCCCTCCCACAAAAGAATAAATTATCCAACAATGGTATGAACAAATCTCTTGTATTTTTCCAAACACTGAACTATGATGGATGCCAAAGAAAATGTAAAATGGGAAGGAGGAAGGGAGGGAGGGAGGGGGAGGGAGGGAGGGAGGGAGGGAGGGAGGAGCTTTGTGTTTTTTTTTTAAAAAAAAAAACTGAGGAATTACTCAGAAGTACTTTAAGGAATTGTGACCCAGTTCCCAAGTTTAAAATATCTAACATTTGATAACTTTGTACTGTAATATAGCACTTTCAATGTCTCTTTTGAGCAATTGCTGTTTGATTTTGCATTTATAATTGATAATTACAGTGGGGAAACCAAATGGAAAGTGAGATTTAAAAAACCCCAGCCAACTATTGAAAAAAGCAAACACCATTCCTCTGAAAAAGCTTAGAATGTACCTGGTTAAGATTACTATTCTCGAGGAACTCTCACCCTGTGTTGCCTTCTTCAGAGAGTGTAAGCAACACAGAAAGGATTTTGGACAGTGACATTTTAAAAAGGAGGAGGAAGGAAATACAATGGTGTATTAAACCGGTAGATACAAAAGCCTGAATTTCCAGCTTGCAATTTTTTTTACATAAAATGTCCTCTAGCTGAAATAAAAAAAAAATCATATCAACCTGAAGCTTCTTCATTATTAAAAAAAGTAACTAACTGGAAGACTTGGTGAACTCACTGTTGAAGTTACTTTGACATCCTGTCATAGTATGAAGTACCATACATCAGTGACAAAGCATAAGCTTTTTAAGGGGGAAAATAGTTTGATACATGGCATCTCAAGACATGCCTGCAAAAAAAGTATGAAACTCTGAAGAATAATTCCTAGTCAGTACCAACAGTACTAAGCTAAATTAGCTAAAGTTTTGACTCAAATAGAAATTATTTCTATGTGTAACAAGACAACCAACGACTAACTGGGTTATCGTTTCAGAGATATTTTTTCCTAAATAGAGAAAAAGGATGACACAGGTGGGCAAAAGAAGAAAAAAAAAGCTGTGAGAATGGCAATGTGTTCTAACTTTCTGCTGGCTTCCCTATTTGCCTTATTTATTTATTTATTTTTGTAGAAAAAGTTCAGGGAGCGTTAAAAATGTCACTGCAGCTATCCTTGGCAACCCAGTGGTGCAGCACCACAGAAGCACTGAAGCAGCCACAATTTACCAGATTTCAATCCCACAGGAGTAATGGGTTCTGGATTTTGTTTTGATTCTAAAAGTTAGCCAACTTGAGGTTCATTGATTCAAAAATATAGCCCTATGAGCAGTTTCACACAACTAAAGGATACAAACAATGAAAGAGATGCAAGTTTTAGTTGAATATGAATGCAAAAATGTTTGTTGAAATGGAATGATAACTGCATCTCTATCTTTACTAAGAGGACTGCATCCTCTCTCCCTTTCCTTCCCCCTTCTCCTCTTTTTCAAGAACTCAAGGTAACTTTCAGGAATCAGCTATCATGATTATCCCAACAGCATGCAAATTGGATTAAAAGATAATAACCAGTCCAAAGTCATCTGTTGGTTAGTTCTGTTGTGTGTGTGTGTGTGTGCACGTGCGCACACGGGCACGCTCGCAGACAGGCATGCATTACTTATTCTTGCAGAAGAAGCTTGTGGGCAGGGTGATTGCAAATTCAGTTCGCTCTCTTCTTATCTTTGAATTTTGAAATGCAGCTCTCGGCTCAGGGTTATATAAAAATAATATCAATTGAGGAAAGAATGAGTATCTTATGGAAATAAAATACAAGGTATGTATCTTCAGGAAAGTTGAAAATACATGTAAATTTCATTATGGAATTGTGCTTCTTAATTGCAAAATGTTGTAGCAAAATTATATTCATCCTATGATAGAGGAATAAAAAATGCCCCTTGCATAGAATGTATGCAAATTGAGAACAAAAACAAACAAACAAAAACTTATAAAACCTGTTTCCTGCTTCAGTGGGAGAAATAATCATAATAATAATCATTAGTTAATAGTTCCGTAGATTTAATGCCTATTTTTTCACTTTTTTTTGCTATTATAACATTATTATTATAACTTCTTTCATTTCCATCTTCTTCCCAGTTCTTTTAATTCAATCACATATTATCCATTTGTCATCCCCTTAAGGGGAGATAAAAGTTTTCTTATCATAAATGGAAAGATGCTATAAATTCTACACAAACTAGTTGTCATAATAAATGGGAATGACTAAATATAAATGCCTTTATGTTGTGCTCAAAATGTGTGAAGATGATTCAGCAGTCATTTAAAGAGGCTCTGAGCATGAATCTGATGGTGCAGAAAGAAGAAATATTAAGTATATCTTAAATATATATATATATATATATATATATATATATATATATATATATATATATATATGTGCTGTTCAGCTTCCTTCGGGTATTATCCCACGTCATTGTAGTTCTGTTAAAGTTGTAGCAACGTTTCAGCAGAATCTCATCTGCCATCCTCAGGCTTCTGTATAGAGTTAGTTCCTGGTTTCAAATTTGAGGCTGGTCCATTCTGATTGGCTGGGAGCCTGGATCTGTGCTCATTGGACTTGGAGTTTGACTGATTGGTGTTTCTGGTTTCTTCTGTCTGTTTTGTGACTTTGATTGGCTGGCAACACTCTGTTCTTGTGTTGGAGGCTTTCAGTGCAGCTTGGCTTTCAGTGCAGCGTCCCTTCACACGGAGGGACCTAGAAGATCAACAGATCCATGGAACAGCTGTCCTGCCCTACATAAGAGGTACCACAGATAAAATCAGTAAGATACTACACAGGCATCACATCAAGACTGCCTTCAAAACAGACAAAAAAATAGCAGCCATCCTGAGGAACCCCAAAGACAAAATTGACCTGGAAAACCAAGGCATATACGAAATTCCCTGTACATCATGCCCGGCCACATACATTGGACAGACCAATAGAAGAATAAGTACCTGCCTAGATGAACACAAAAATGCAGTAAAAAAGCTGGAACACACCTCCTCACTAGTCCAACACATGAAAACCACAGGTCACAACATCAACTTCAATGGCACTAAAACCCTGGCCACTATAGAAAACCCCAGCCACAGAATCATCAGAGAAGCCATAGAGATTGAAAAAAGACCTGACAGCATGAATAGAAGAGATGATTCCACCAGACTGTCAATCATTTGGAAGCCTGCACTCTCAAATAGAAAGATCTCCATGCCACAAGCCAGGCAAACACCTGGGCAAAAACAGACTCCCTCTATCCCTCTGATAGCTCCAACCCAAACACCCCCCCACCAGGCACCCAGGTGAAACCCAGCTTGCTAATGAATAGCAGCTTGCTAATGAAGAGCAGCCGTCCCTTCACACGGAGCCAAGCTGCACTGAAAGCCTCCAACACAAGAACAGAATGTTGCCAGCCAATCAAAGCCACAAAACAGACAGAAGAAACCAGAAACACCAATCAATCAAACTCCAAGTCCAATGAATACAGATCCAGGCTCCCAACCAATCAGAATAGACCAGCCTCAAATTTGAAACCAGGAACTAACTCTATACAGAAGCCTGAGGATGGCAGATGAGATTCTGCTGAAACGTTGCTACAACTTTAACAGAACTACAATGATGTGGGATAATACCCGAAGGAAGCTAATCAGCACACATGTAAGTACCCGCGAAAGCCTAAGAAAACAAATATATATATGCTACAACTTTAACAGAACTACAATGACGTGGGATAATACCCGAAGGAAGCTAAACAGCGCACACACACACACACACACACACACACACACACACACACATATATATATATATATATATATATATATATATATATATATATATATAAATATAAAAATATTTATTTTTATCAATAAAAATAAAATATTTATTTACTATCCAATTGCATCGGAGATTTCTATTGTTTTGTTCAGCTGCTGATATTAGTGACTAAGCTTTCTTCTGATATAGGTGAATATATTGTATAGGGTTGCTGTTTCAGTGAAATCACTGATCATTTCATTTTCACATTTTTATGTTTAGGAATTTAAAATTAAACACTCGATATCTTTTAAAAAGGATAAAAACACTAATGCGTGTTGTTTGATTAATCTAGTATTGGAGTGCATGCAATTCCACACGGCTTTATGAATTCTAGTAAAGCGTGTTTAAAAATGTGGGGTTTGCCTCTAGTTTCTTTTCTTGTCCATGGATTATTCATGATAGAGCCAAGACTCTTTACATCTTCCCAAGATTTGTCACCAGATGGGCAGACACAATTGTGGGATAACAATGTAATATAATCTGATGTAATTTGGTTTTATATAGTTCAGGCTGCATAGGTTATAAGAAGATTTTTGAATTGAGCCAGTAAATTTACTGGTAACCAGTGTAGCATTTCAAGAGAGGTGTTACCTACAATAATGAGTTGACAGAAGTCTTGCCACGGCATTCAGGTCCAGCTCCCATGTCTTCTCCAAAGGCTATTGTATGTAAAGCATGTTACATAATCCAGGCAAATAATGATTTGAGATTTGAAACATCCTGATTCTGAACATCATAACTGCGTACTAAGGCTGGGCAATAATCCTCAAAATGGGCTTTGATTACTTGAAAGCAATAATCCAAGAGACGCTACTGATGTATGATGTACAAAACACCTACTTGAATAGGATTTTTAAAAATCTTTTGGAGGCCACGGACAACCTTAGAATCTGGTCACAGATCCTTTTCAGAAAAAAATATATATTTAAATGCAAAGAATACAAAGGAAACTGTGTTCAAACATAATTATAAAATACTTCAAAAAAAATTTATAACATAGAAATATGTATTTTTAAAAAAAAATTATGTCAAGGCCTTGGTGCTCTCTGAGCTTGACTGTTTGCTTGCAGACATTTCATTACCTGATGAAACTATGGTTGAATCTGTTCATGTGTTGTGAAATTAAGATTTTTTAATTGGTTTGTGTGTTATAATGATGCTGTGTAGTTGTAATAGGCTGGGTTTTTTTAATCCATTAAATAAGTAACATAATTCCATTTCTAAATTATAATAATTTTAGACAGTAATATTTATTAAAGTAGTTAAGCAACATGTTTAGAATCTAAAGACCATAAATTTGTTATTGTTCAATCACTCACTAAGTCATGTCCCAAAATCACAGCATACCAGCCCCCACCCCACCCCAGACCTCCACTCTTTCCCAGAGTCTGTCCAAATCCATGCCCACTGTGTCAATGACATCATCAAAAAACAACAATTTCTTTATGGCTACATCCGTTTCCCAACAAATTCAAATAAATAGCCAGTCTGACGAGTGCCAAATAGGATGGAACTGGTCATGTAGCGCCTGCTGATGGTAGTGTAATTAAAAACCATAGGATATATGCCATGTAAAAATACAGAAATTCTCTCTTCAAAATGTAACATCTGTATCTCTCTGCTCTGAGAATTTAAAGGAAGCCGAAATATGTACACCATTCTAAAAAAATTATGACAGGGAAAGAACTTAACAAAACTGCAAAACCCAAAGAGGGCTTCATTTTTTAAAAAAGGCACAAAACTGTCTGTTTAAAAATAGAAGTTTAAGATGCCTATAGAATCAAAACTATAAATGGCAAAACCCATGCCACAGAGAAACCTATCTAACTCTCTTGGGTACAGTAAGTTCCAAAGAATTCCTAATAAAATCACAACATCAAGATGTGCTCACCTATATTGGATTCTGTTCAACTGAAGCAAACATGAGTAACTGTATACATGAAGAACTCATGAGATCATCCAGAAAGATTTCTCATATATCCTTCCTCCAAATAATCTGAGTAACTGAGTTCTTGAATATGGATCACAACATCCTATTCCTCCACTTTAGGAGCGTGCATTAAGTAATCAATATGTTTTTTTTTTTAATGGAAAGTTTCTGTTCCAAATTTGCACTTTGCATTATTAAAGCCCATGTCACACTGAACTAACGGATGTAAAGAGGATGTAAAACGGACAAAAAACCTTGCCATCCATTCGAAAACGCGATGTACTAACTGCCTCCGTTTGGCTTCCTCTCTATCCGTCCAGCATCCGTTTATGGACGTTTCATCCGCTCAGAAAGTTTTGGGCTGCCTAAAACTTTTGCGTGGAAAATGTATCCAGTTCGTCCATTCTGCATCCGCTACGCACCCGTTACGTATCCATTACGCTTCCGCTATATCCACTAGGCATCTGCTACGCATCCGCGTAAGTCCATCTGCCCAGACGCAGGGAGGAAGCGGAACGGATGCAGAACGGATGCCTAGCGGATGCAGCACGGAAACAAAGCGGAAAAAACGTTCGCAAAGGGGACCTATCTCGGATATTAAGGATGTCTAGAGGATGCCTAGAGGATGCCTAGCAGAAAACCTATACTGCCTATAAAAAGGGGGAGCAACTCGCCTGCATCTCACTTTCAGAACAGCAGTCCAGCGGTGCAGACCTCTGCAGCCTTCATCTGCCTCTTGCTCTTCCACAGCATCCAGTCATGTCCACCATGGATTGTAACAAAGTCCTTTCGGCAGCCACCATCGTTCTGCAACAGTGTGAAGCCATCTGCAGGCTCTGTGAACTCTACTGCAAGAAGAAAAGGAGCCACCCAAAAAGAGTCTGGATCCGAAGATGGTTCGCCAGAAGAGCAGAGGACGGACTGTACAACAAGCTGATGGTGGAGCTCAGGAGCGAAGACACTCAGGCGTTCCAGAACTTCATGAGGATGCCTCCAGCCATGTTTGACAAAGTTGTGCAGTGCCTGACACCCAGGTTGACCAAGGCAAACACCAGCTTCCCACCCAGCCTGGAACCTGGGCTCAAGGTGGCACTCACTCTGCGCCACCTGGCCTCAGGGACCTCCTACAGGAGCATGCAGTATGGCTGGAGGGTGCCATCCAACACCATCAGCATTGTGGTCAGAGAAGTGGTGCAGGCCATCATCGAAGAATACAAGGAGGAGCTCCTCCAGTGCCCCTCCACTGAAGAAGGATGGAAGAAAGTTGCAGAGCAGTGGTATCAGAGGTGGAACTTCCCCCACACCGTTGGAGCCCTAGATGGCAAGCACGTGGCCTGCAAATCTCCAGCCAATTCGGGGTCCACTTATTTCAACTCCAAGGACTTCTTCAGCATCATCCTCTTCACCATAGTCGATGCTGACTACAAGTTCATGTACATCAATGCTTCAGGCAACGGCTCATCTTCAGATGCCCAGGTATACAACGCCAGTCACCTCAAGGAGGGGCTGGAACGCAACCTCATGGTGGGCTTCCCAGATCCAGAACCCCTGCCCAACAACACACAAGATGTGCCCTACTTCATTGTGGGGGATGACGCCTTCTCCCTCACAACCTACCTCATGAAACCCTACACCTCCAGACTCCTCACCCGTGAAGAGAGGATCTTCAACTACAGGCTGTCCAGGGCAAGGTGGGTGGTGGAGAACGCCTTTGGCATCCTGGCCAACAGGTTCCAGGTACTTCTCACCACCATGCAGCATTGCCCAGAGACCGTGAGGAGGATCATGGAAGCTAGCTGCATCCTGCACAATCTCATGCGCACCCTCTACCCAGTCTTGCAGAGCAGGCTTGTGGACCTCCAACAAGGCAATGGGGACATTGAGCCTAGGGATGGAGGCAAGGGTGAAACCTGATCGACACTGAGGATGTGCAAGGCCCCAACAGAGCCTCACATGAAGCGAAGAAGCAGCGCAACCTGGAGCAGTGGAGTGGCAAGACAGGATGATAGATGCTTAATGGATGCTTCCTTCAGCCTGTCTCATCACATGGATGAGATTGGGCCATGTAAGTTTGGTTGGCCTACAATGAACAGGGCGTTTAATAAAGAGTTGTGTTTATGTTGACATGTGTGGATCAATGCTTACATTGTAATTGATAATGAAGGGCCACAGGGGTGGCACCTGGGAGGTTGGACCATACAGTCCCACTATGCCTGCACTGGAGGTTTATCTATCCCACAGCTATTACCCATCCCAAAGGTATCCCTGCCCATCTCACTACTATCTCAACCCATCCCACTGCTATCTTAACCCATCCCACAAGCATGCAAAGGCTTAAACCATTTCTAAAAGTTTCCACCAAGACTTTATGAAAAAAAAAGAAATGAAGCAAGTGTGTCAATCAAAACTAGACTTTATTAACAACAAGCTATAAAACAAAAAAGAGTCTCTGGCACTCCTCTTGGCCGCTCAGTCTCAGGGGTGAAGGGTGCAGGTGCTGTGGAGGTGGCTGGTGCTGGAGTGCTTGTCATCAGCTCCTCCAGAAGCAGAAGCAGCAGAAGCGCCAGCCCCAGAAGAGCCAGCCTGTGCTGCAGAAGCCCCAGCAGAACCAGATTGAGGGCCAGGGGGCGAGATAGTAGCCCTGTTCCTCTTGCCAGGGCTGGCAGCAGATGGCTGAGGCTTGCTGTGCTTCCGCATGGTTGTGGGGTTGCTGGCTGGCAGGGAGGCTTGCAGGAACCAAGGCTGGCAGGAAGGCTTGCAGGGAGGCAGGCACCAAGGCTGGCAGGAAGGCTGGCAGGGAGGCAGGCACCAAGGCTGGCAGGCAGACATGAACCAAGGCTGGCAGGAAGGCTTGTAGGGAGGCAGGCACCAAGGCTGGCAGGAAGGCTTGCAGGCTGGCAGGCACCAAGGCTGGCAGGCAGACATGAACCAAGGCTGGCAGGAAGGCAGGCAGCAAGGCTGGCAGGCAGACCAGCTGGCAGCAAGGCTTGCAGGCAGGCTGGCAGGCAGGCTGGCAGCAAGGCTGGCAGGCAGGCTGGCAGCAAGGCTGGCAGGCAGGCTGGCAGCAAGGCTGGCAGGCAGACATGCAGGCAGGGCAGGCAAGGCAGTTTCCTCTGAATGGAGACCTGCTTCCGAGCTGCTTCCCTTATATCCGTGGGGCTGATGCAATGCATCCTCCCCGCATTCACAATTAACGCCAGGCATCCATTAGGCTTCCGTTATGCATCCGCTAGGCTTCCGCTGTGCATCCGCTTCATCCGTTCAGTGTCCGTTCTGCATACGCTGTATCCGTTCCGCGTCCGCTTTGCTGAGGTCCCCCAGAAGCCAATGTGTTTTTTTTTTATTTATTTTAAGCTATATAAAATTACTTGTCTCCAACAGAGATGCTTCCTGATAATTTTCTCCCAGTATATGAAAGTAATGTTACCTTTGGTTATATCCTCTTACTTTCTGTTCCTTCCTCCTTTTCCTATTAGGATTATATGTTGTATTTACAGAATGTTCTTTCTGAAATTGTTTAATAACTCCAATCTCTTCAGGTGATGACTGATTTAGATACACATCTCCTCTTTCTCTATTGATTTCATGAATTAGGCAACATTTATACACCTTCTCTTACTTGCTTACTATTCATTCATCAACTGTTTGAAATTACAAAGGCATTGATCTAGTGGTCCTTATGACCAGTCCTTTAAGTTCCTACTGTCACTCCAACAATGATTGAAATGCCTCATGGTCACGTGATCACCATTTGTGCCCTTCCCAATTTCCCAAAAGTAAAGTCAGCAGGGAAGTCAGCTTCCTGCTTATTGATCCACATGTCTTGGGGTTATGATGGCACCCAGGACCTACCTGGGTTGTGGTTGCTAAGAAATGCAATCATATTTCCCTTTACAGCCTCATTGTTCAGTGGATAGCAATTTGGGTTCCAATGGCCATCATAATCCAAGGATACCTGTAATACACTAGGAAAATGTGTGTTTGTTCTGTTTTAGCCAAAGGACAGATAAAGAGAAAACATGAGCAATTTCTCAGAAGAACTGTTACCATCAGATTAGCACTGAGTCTCTATAGGAGCACCAAATTACCCTGAAGTAATAATTATAATACATTAGTGGCGGTTTAATTTCCAATAAGTGCTGTCTGTTTAAGTAATGGCACTCATACCCAAACTAGAAAAACAGTAGATTGTACCGCCGGTGAGGAAAAAAAAAGATTCTGCATGGATTTAAAAGATGGATCGTTAAAAGTGCATCATTATTAGAAAAATGGAACTGAAGCACATCCTTTCCCTATTGCTATTTTTATGGGGGAAAAAACTCTCTCTATTTGCTGAATGTGTTCTACGATAAATATTATCATTTTGCTATGTATAAGCACTCAAATCTATCACACTGTTCTAGCATTGGAAGGAACCTTCACTTTGATGCCTTTTAACTAGAGACTTTCATACACTGCAGCAAATGATAGAATGAAAAAGTGGTAGCCATACCCTCATTTTAAGATACTGCTTTCTACCCTGATCAATTTATATTCTCTCTTTCCAGCAGTCATGTCCATGTATATGTTCAATATGCTCAGTCTTCAATAAAAAAAACATATCTCCAACTACCTACTATTTCTTTGAATACTGCCTGCTGCCCGTGGTGAGTTTTCCCGAATGCAACTCCTTGTGGAGTTGTCCTGCGGTGACTTGGCAGCTGTGAATTGGCAGATGCAACTTGGTTGTGGTTAGCTGGTGGTGGTGAGCTGGCCACAGAAAGCTGACCATGCCAAATTGTCCAAGACCCCATTAGGAAGGCATTAAGTTACCAAGGACTGTTGGAGTATGGTATGTTGTTTGCAACTTACTGGGGTGAATGATGTCTGTGTGAGCAAGGAACACAAAAGTGGAATATGATACTTGGCAGCAAAGGATTGGTATGACTCTCAGATCTATATGGCATATAGGTTTGTGTGTGTGTGTTATGTCTGTGTGATAAAGTATTCCGTGAATTCTCTTCCATTTGCTGCCTGATACATTTTCTACCACTTGATTCAATCAGATGTGTAGGAAACAATTATGTTGGAGTAAATATTTCAGAGAATTGCTTTGCTTGTAAGATAGAGACCTATGGGCAGAGAAGAAACTACACAACTGAATCCTATTCAATTTCATTGGATATATTATTAAAAGTAAGAAACCACACCATTAAAAAGAAAGGTAAATCTTATGTACATGATCCTGCCACAACACAAAACTCTTTGGAACTGTTGAAATTAAAAGATCCTTGTTCAGTTACAGGTCAGGCCAGACCAGCATGAAGACATCCCTGGATTTGGTACACAGCGGAACTTATTTCTGAATAATTGAGCTCACAACTGGAATTAGATTGTATTTTAAAAAATGATAATGTAGAAGCATTTATCTTTTTAAAATAAGATGCTAAAGAAAATAACATTGCACACTTAATAATTTCAGCTGTCAGATATTTCATGCCTTCATTAATGTGGGGATGGATTGGAATGGTTTGTTTGTTTGTTTGTTTGATTAGAAAACATGTTACTTCTAAAAAGGGGAAAGTAGTTCCCCTTTCAAGTTGCCAACTTCCAACATCACCATAAGTCTTCAATTGGTATGACAAGTATTGGCTAAGAGTACCAGGGTTGTTGTTTTTTCTGTTAAAAGGACCAATATGTAGAATGGCTAATTCATTTCAATGGAAGCCTTAATGACAGCCCCATTTCCAAGGCTAGAATACCACATTGGATAATTTAATTTAAATTATGCTTCCTATAGTTGGGAGGAGATGAAATTCTGGATTTCACCTTCAGGAATAGAGTGAAGAACTTCTAGAGTAGTACTTTTCAGACTTGGCAACTTTATGATATGTGGACTTCAATTCATAGCATGTTTGCTGGGGAATTCTGGTAGTTGAAGGTGACACATTTTAAAGTTGTCAAGTTTGAGAAACACCTCACTAGAGGGAAGAAGATAGCATAAGCTTTTCCACCACAAAAAGCAATTGGGAGTTGTATTGATAAGCCTACATTAAACCATTTCAGTTTTATATTCCCAAATATAGAAGAAAACATTTAGGTTCTTTAACAGAAGCATATATATACTATTTATTTGTAACTTATTTGCATAATCTAAATGTGGAAATGGGACTAAAGTTGCCCATCAAAAACTTCATGTTTCAGAATGTCCAAAAATAGAACATGCTTAGCACACAGAAAACTTAGCACAAAAACATTTAGATAAAAAAGATTCCTACAATAAACATCATTATTAGAAAAATGTATGCATGATAGAAAAAAGTAATGTAAAAAAAGTAAAAAAATCAATGTTTTTGAGTAAAGCATGCATGAAATAATATGAAGACTTCTCCCCACCTAATCTGGAATAAATGAGCAACTGAATAAAATACATTTCTCATCCTTTATGGAGTATATAGAAAGTCTGTTTGGCCAGTAACACATGACTTTGAAACTTTTGAGGGCAGAGGGGCTGCTAACTGATAAGTGTGATGATGCAAGAAAATCAGGCTAAAGATGTTCTGAGGAGAATCCCTTTGGTTTCAGAACTGTTTTGAGATTCCCATCTCCCTTAAAAAAAGCACTGTCAAATTTATTTTAGAACTTAGCCTTTAATTTTTCAGGAACTTCAAAAGTCAATGCCATTAATTTTAGATAACTACAGTTCAAGGGGGGCAAAAATAATATTTGAGGGGTGCCTTCAGTTCTGAAATGCCTCAGGTTGCCCATCCTTGTATTATCAGCTTTTCTAAAACAAAATATAACAAAGTTTTGCAACACTTTTAAAATTAAGGGGGGGGGGGGGGGGGTTGGCCAAGGACTGCAGGAGCAATAACAAAAATATTACAATATTTCTCTGAGGTCAGCCTGTTTTTATTTTTTGGATGGATGGAAGGAAGGAAGGAAATGCAGTAATCACAGATTAGCACCCCAGAAGGATTGCAGAACATTTGCTTATCTGCTTGTCTTTGTAACAAAGACTCTGCAACTGTCACACAAAAAGACAAGCTACTTTAAAGAATTAGAAACAGTGCTTTGAGTTAGCCACCCCAAGTGTTCCATGGCACCTTTTATGAATTGTATCTGGAGCACTGAATAGCATCAACACTCTGGGTTACAGAGTTACCTGTTGTTGTACTGCTGTAGAGATTCCTCCAAGTGCATATTGATATTGCTTGAAGCAGATTCTCCACTATGTTTTTGGCAGTATCTAATTTTTTAAGATTTTTTTTCCACAATAGGGCAGCATGGTGGCTCAGCAGCTAAGACACTGGGCTTGTCAGCAAGAAAGCTTTGAGAGCTATGTGACTGGGTAAGTTCCCATTCTCATCCCAGCTCCTGCTAACCTAGCAGTTTGAAACCATGCAAATGCAAGTAGATAAATAGGTATCTCTTTGGTATGAGGATAACAACACTCCATGTCATTATGCTGGCTACATGACTGCAGAAATGTTTTCAGACACCGCTAGCTCAATAGCTTTGAAATGGAGATGAGCACCGCTCCTTACAGCTGGCAGTGACTAGCTGAGTAAACTCCTTTACTTTTTCCTAATATTTCTGTATAAGAAAAAAAGAATTCACATTAATGACTAGATTGGAATGACTGCAATGTCTTCTAATTGGTTCCTTCATATTTTATACACAATTTGTACATATTTTGTAAATGTGTGTAGCCTATTTCTAAACAAATCAATTGATTATGATAAATTGAATCATTCATGCTTCTCTCGCTCTTCACTACAATCAAAAAGGCCTTTCTGTGCTTTATTATGTTCATTGTTATTCTACTGCTCTTTTACATTAATATTCAGAAGCATTTTCACATCAGTAAAATTGGATTTCTGTGTTTTCACTCCTATCTGCTTCCCAGTTTATATTTGCCAGTTTTATTCCATGTGTGTCCTGGTATTGAAATATAAAATCCAATGTTTTCCAGTACTGTGTAAAGAGATTAATACTTTCTTTAATCCTGTTTGATTTGTGATTTTATTAATATTTTTTCTCCACAGATTTCATAGGTGAAAATCATAGGTGAAAAAAAAAATTTTGTTTCAACTTGATAGATTTAAATTCAGGGTGTCAGATACATATCTAAATAAAAAGAAATATGAGAGGCCAGATCAGGAACATTTTGAGTAGACATACGGGTAAACTTAAGAATAAGGAAGTCATAGATCAGCAAAAAAAAATTTTTTTGTCTCAACAAGATCTTGAAGAAAACTGGGAAGTTCAGGCCACACCCCAAATAAATCTATCCATCTCAAGGAAAGCTGAGTCAGCTTTAACAAGACATTGGCCTTCCAAACTAGAACACAACAAAACTGTTTGACATAGAAATATCAATTTCCTTGAAAAATTACATTTACTCATATCAAACTGCTTATACATCCCCAGGTTACCTTTTGAAGCTACACATTGTCTCCATATGTACAGATAAAACTGCCTCATCAACTTGCTTGTCATGTTTCTTGACCAGCCTCTCTCTAGTTTTGCCTACATCAGATCATTAAGCTGAAGTAAAACAATTTTACCTGTCGCTACTTGCATTTCATTTTATTTTTTTATTTATACTTTCTTTCCTTTGAGGAGTTTTGTCTTTCAAATGGCACAGTATTGATGTCTTAAGATGACTAATTAGAAGCCAATGCAGATTTAAACTGTCATGATTTAAAGCAATCGCAGAATCTTAAATCAGGTTTTCATTAACTACAACTAAAACAGGCTATTAATATAGATATATCTTTTAATGATTATTTCTAATCTTTCTGTCTTTGAAATTAATTTTCTTCAACATCCTTCCTATATTACTTTTATAACTTTAGTCATTTTTCTCTTTTTATGACATTTATTCCTCTCATCTCCTTAATTATTTTTCCAGACTCTTCACACAATTAATTTTTGTTCCTCTTCTCTTTTCTTTTGTTTTATATATTGCCTTTCTTCCCAAATCACCTGTTATTCATTCTTTTCTCTTTGTATTGAGAATGGATGGAGCTGTCAGTTTCAATTTTTCTCACTGCATTTTTTTTACTCTTCAGTTTGCCCAATTTCCATTTTATTTTGATTTCTTTTAAAGAAAAGTTTCCACACAACTTTATATGTTACTGAAAACCTAGTTTATACATATGAAAATTCCAAAATATTCATAGTATTTATCTGAAAATCAATTGGGGGTGCTCCTGGGATAAAAATAGTTTATTTAGCTTAATTTCAGTTTTTAGTATTAGGTAACTGTTTAGCTTCAGGAAAAAAAAAACTTTAAAAACATCTGTGTTCAATGCTTCTATCAAGATTAGTATTTGTAAAATAGATTAGTATTTGTAAGAAGGTAATATATAAAGGGAACATTTTCCATATAGCTAATAACAGTGGTCATAAAATATATTCTTTTTTGTGGATTTTTCAAAGCTTTTTCATGTTGTATCAACTTTGCAGTGGGAAACATTTTACACATTTTAAATTTCATTGACCCATTAAAAGATATCCTTTATTTTTCAGTATTCTGCAGGAATAAATTTGTGAGTTTTCACTATTCAGAAAAAAATAATCATGGAGACAATTAGAGGGAAAGAAAGGGGTAAGCAAAGGAGCTCAACTAACAATTTAGAAGTCAGGATGCAAAATAAGAGTTAGGAGACTGGACAATTCATTATCAACTTTATTTATTAGTTTCCCAGATTAGAAAAAATGGGTTGGATTGTTACCTAGCAATTCCAAAAACGCATATTAGGTTATTGAATTTCCATATTTACTTTTGAATAAGAAGGAAGCATGGAACTACACTAGGATTTTCTGCTTATTCAAAAGTAAATATGGAAAATGTGGCCTACTTTTGAACCCTACTAGAAAAAGGACTAAAGGGACCTTTATCCTTTACTCTTCCTTATTATCTCAGACAAGATCATCTATGCAATTTGCATTGATGAAACATGATTTATTTAGAAGAATGGAAAGTTTCTTTTCTGTCTTAATGACAGGTTTCTTATTGTGTAATACAAATATCATATGATTTGAATCTACACAATGGTGCCAGTGGGATGTTAGAACTGCATTACTTTCTACTAGGAACTTCATATTCTCAAAAGGTCCTGGCCACTTTTGTCACTTTTCGCAAGTAAACTTTTCTTCTTGTTTATTTCAAACCAACAGACAATAGGGCTGGTGAATGATGTGATGTGCATTATGACATCATCATAAATATTATACTTATGCACTTCCATGAGTTGTCATAATACAAACATATGTTCATCACATAATTTCATTATTTGTTCAATGACATACAGAACATAGCTTTATACAGTACAGTATATTCAGTATATCAATCTTAACATCAATATAGTCTGTTAAAGATGTCATTAGTAACTTCTCTGTTTCTAATTTAACTTGCTTAGCCTTATAGTAATGACACAATAGTCAATGTCATTACACTCAGTGAAAAATGTAACTCTAAATGATACATATTTTAAAAGTAATTTCTATAACCTAGTGTTCTGAAACATTTCCAACTATTCCTGACACATAGAGATGTGCTATATGAATTTGTCATCCACAAACAACTATATGATTCTGAAGCTCATAAAATTGATGGCACAGTAACTTGATTGGTTAACACATAATTTTTATCCATCTTCGTAGCATAAAAGATGTATGACTGTGTCTAAAAGATGGCTGTGAACTCAATAAATTATTTTTTCTCTTTTTTGTTCTCTCCAAAATGTTTATTGAAGCCATAATCCTTCTCTAGTGAGTACAAATAATAACTAGTTCTGCTTATTATTTCAAATCAAAACTGAGACACATTTAAATAATATTTTTTAGTGTAAGGACAGTGTTTTACATTTCCTAGTATTACTTACTTGATTACTTCCAACAGAATAAAAAAAAAATTGCTTACTTTGAAAAAAAATGAAGATATGTTCCTATTAATATTGGCCAGGAATACTGAAGGTATGAACTAAAGCCCACGTCCCACTGCACCAACGGATGCAAAGAGGATGTAAAACGTTAAAAAAAGCTTGCCATCCATTGGAAAATGCTATGCATCCGTTGTGTACTCACTGCATATGTGTTTCATATGCTCTATCCCTCCAGCATCCGTCCACTGCGATTTCATCCACCCAAGAAGTTTTGAGCTGCACAAAACTTTGTGAATGGATGAACTTTCCGCTGTGTACGATGTAAATCCATGACATCCGAGCAACAAACTTTCTATGTCCATTTATCATCCGTTAAATGTCCGCTGTATCCTCTCTGCATCCTCTGGGCATCCTCGCAACTCACATCCACTGCAGTTGAAAACGGAAAGAGGGAGGAAACAAAAGGTACACGGAACGTCTACACAGTGTTAGTAGCATGAAATTGAAAGGATGCGCAGTGAACGGTTTGCATCAGATATATATCCACTAGGCTTCCTATGAACACCCATTTAACATCCCCGCTACATACTACCCACGTCCATTCTTTTCGGTTCTTTTCCGTTCTGTTTATGCAAATTTTGCCACTTTTTGGAGCGGTTGACAATGGATGGAGCCACCCCCGAAATTTTGCTCATCCGCTGTGCTCTTTATGCATATTGTTTTGTTCGGAAAACACACGAGGTAGACCGGGTTCCAACAACAAATACTTTTATTGTAAACTAGTCAGTAAAAAGGAACGCTTGGCTGAAGCCGGGGCCAGCCTTTTATACAGGCTGGCTTGCCTGCTTGCAGCCAATGGCAGTTGTTTAGATTTGCCGCCTTTTTGGCAGCTCTTTGGATTGGTTCCTAGTGAACCAATCCAGTGTTCATTTTATTAGCCAATCAGGTTTGTAGATTTGGAGTCATCCACTTTACATACAGAACACCCCTCCCCCCTTAGTTCAGTCCTACGTGGTGACGTAGTCTCGCAGGTAGGTGGGGCTTTTCCGGACTTGACTTGACCTGCGCGGTTCATTCTCAGTGAAGACTTCGACCGGTTCGGATGGGGCTGCTGTGTCGTCCGTCCTTCTCCCTGGAACCGTCTGGAAGGGTGAGTCAGCCATTTTACCACCGCCTGAGTTTCTTAGGCCGGCGGTTTTGCCGCTCCCTCCCGTTTCCTCGGGGCAGGTCGAGCTGGCTTGGCTGGCCCCTTCCGATGGTCTCTTTCCGCAAGTCTCTTCAAACAGTGAGTCTTTTATTTGCTCTTTTTGTTCGTATTGATTGTTAGGTTTAGTTTTAAACAGTTCTTTATTTGTTTCTCGCCTTTTCCCCCCCACCTTGGTTTGCATTTCGCCGGTTTTTTTGGTGAATGTTTGTAAGTCTGTGGTTCTTTCTATAATTCGAGATCGAAGCTGGTCTATGTGCCGCTTCCATTCCCTGCCATCGTCTAATTTTACTCGGTAGGATTTGGGGCCTGTAATTTGGATAATTTGTCCTGGTAGCCATACCGGGTCCCCGGTGAAGTTTTTGGCGTATACCAAATCGTCTATTTCGAATTGTCTGAACCGTGTAGAGGAGTCAGGGGGGTTTTCTGGGGTAAAATTTGGGTGTAACCTATCCAGGTGAGATCTTAATTTTCGCCCCATGAGTAATTCTGCTGGTGACTTATTTGTTATAGTACTGGGCGTTATGTGCTGGAGTGTGAGCAAACGGTTTACTTTTTGTTGGATATCTCCAGCGTCCATTCGTTCCAACCCTTCTTTGGTAAACCGGACCATTCTCTCAGCCCTGCTGTTCGCAGCTGGGTGAGCCGGCGCGGTTAGTGCATGTCTTACACCTAGGGAGGCTAGGTATTGCTCAAATGGTATGCTGGTTAGCTGTGGCCCGTTATCTGAGACGAGAATGTCCGGTATGCCATGGGTGGCAAACAGGCTGTCCAGTTTCTTTATTACAGCTTCTGTTGTCGTTGATGGCATAATTTTTACTTCAAACCAATTTGAATAGGCATCAACGACAATCAGAAAGGTATGCCCCTTGGTAGGCCCCGCGAAGTCAATGTGTATTCTTGACCACGGTCCTCGAGGGGTTTCCCAGTCCTTAACGGGTGCTTTTGGTGGGGATGGTCTAATTGTCTGGCATTTGTGGCATGAGCTTACCCAATACTCTATGTCCTTATCAATACCCGGCCACCACACATAACTTCTGGCAAGGCTTTTCATCTTAACCATTCCCGGGTGCCCTTCATGTAACAGCTTAAGTACCCCGGGCTGTAATTTGGCAGGGATTACTACCCGATCACCCCACAACAAACACCCCTTTTGGATAAAAGTTCAGTCTGTCTGGACCGGAAAGGTTTAAAGTTTTCAGTTTTTTGATTCTCCGGCCAGCCTTTACCTACCCAGCTAAGAACGCGGGCAGTCAATGAGTCTTTCGCGGTGGCTCTGGCGACATCATACGCTGATATGGGTAGATCGGGGCAAGTCTCGATTTGTAGCGTTGTCATCGCTGGTGCCGGGTCTGCGTCGGTTGCTGGTAAGGGTGCTCTGCTCAAAGCGTCCACATGGGAAATTTGTTTCCCTGGCCGGTGTGTCAGAGTGTAGGAATAAGCTGCCGGGAACTCTGACCATCTCATCATTCTTGGGGACAGTATATTAGGTGTTGGCTTGTTTCCCGCCAAAATCCCCATTAACGGTTTGTGATCCGTTATGATTCGAAAGGTCCTCCCATATAAATATTCGGGGAATCATTTTACTCCAGCGACAATTGCTAGAGCTTCCCTGTCCAATTGGCTATAATTCTGCTCGGTTTTTGATAGAGTCCTAGAATAATATGCGACGGGTGCTTCTCTGCCATCCGGTAGTTGGTGGCTCAGGATGGCACCTACTCCATATGGTGAAGCGTCGCAGGTCACTGTTAATGGCAGAGTGTCGCTAAATTGGATGAGAACGTTTGTTGATGTTAGCAATCTTTTAATATTTTGGAAGGCTTTTTTTTCTTTGTAACCCCAAGTCCAAGTTGCCTTTTGTCTAGCAGACGGTGTAACGGTTCTGCTATAGTGGCTTTGTTTGGCAGGAACACATTATAAAAATTAATTAATCCTAAGAACGCTTGTAGTTCTGTTTTATTTCTTGGTTCAGGAGCGTCATTGATCGCTTTAACTTTTTTATCTGTGGGGTGGATACCCTCTCCGTCTATTGAGTAGCCCAGGAATTCGACGCTGTTCTTAACTAAACAGCACTTTTCTCTTTTAACCTTGAGGCCAGATTCCCTAAACTTAGTCAGAACCTTTTTCAGTCTGTTCCTTAATTGAGTTTCATCTCTGGCCGAGATTAGGACGTTGTCAAAATAGGGAACGACTCCTTGTATGCCATTTAGAAGGCGTTCCATCAGACTCTGGAAGACGCCAGGGGCTACGTTTACTCCAAATTGGAGCCGGTGGCATTTGAATGCGCCCTTATAGGTGACTATAGTCTGCGCTTCTGCTGTTTCTGGGTCCACTGGGAGTTGTTGATAGGCTTGTGCCAAGTCGAGTTTGGCGAAAACTTTGCCTTTTCCCAGGGAATGAAGCAAATGCTGGACTACTGGCACCGGGTATGCACTTGGTTGTAATGCGTGGTTCAGGGTAGCCTTATAGTCACCACAGATTCTGATGGACCCGTCAGGTTTAATGGGTGTGACGATAGGCGTTTCCCACTTGGCATGGTCCACAGGTTCTAACACCCCTTGGGCTACTAATTTGTCCAGCTGTTCCTCTATTTTTGCCTTTAGTGCAAAAGGAACTCGCCTGGCTTTTATTCTTCGTGGGGCTATTTGGGGGTTTAAATTGAAAGAAATGGGGTTTCCCCGGTACTTGCCCAATGAGCCATCAAAAACGTCCTGGAATTCTCGGATGAGGTCGTCTTCCCAGCCGGTTGTAGTCACTCGATCGATCCCGGTCATCCCGATGCCCAATGGCGCGAACCACTCGATGCCCAGGAGGCTTGGTCTGTCTTGGTTGACTGTGGTCAGTGGAAGCACCTTGATGTGATTTTTGTAGGCGACTCGGAAATGTCCCATGCCAATCACAGGGATTTGGTTTCCCTGATAGTCCTTGAAGGTTAGGTGCTGCTTCTTCAATTCTTTGGGTTTGATACCTGGGACTAACTGTTTAATTGTGTCCCACGATACCATGGAGAGGAAGGACCCCGAGTCCACTTCCATCTTGCAGTGTTTTCCCTCGATTTCCACGATGATTTTAATTTTTCTCCCACTTTCCGTCTGAGAGCTCTGTATAATGACAGTTTGGTGTGTATTGGCTCGCTTCTCTTGTTGCCATTTTCTTTCGGCTCGTTTAGGCTCGGCTCGTGTTGGGGAATTTCTGTGTCTCGTCGGGCTGTAGAATTTTTTGTTTCTGCAGACCTTCTCGATGTGCCCTCGTTTTTTGCAATGTCGGCAGATGGCATCGAGAAATCTGCATTCGGCTCGTGGATGGTTTCCTCCGCAGCCAGCGCATTCCCCCCAATTTCTCCTTTCGCGCTCTTTTTTGTTCGTGAGCAAACGGTGGACCTCGTCGTCCTCTTCGCTCGATTCACTTGTTTCGCCCGACTCTTCGTAGTGGGTTGTGGTGGCAGGATGCTTTCTATCTTTGGCTGGTGCTTCTTCGCTGTGTGTGTTCATCTTTTTAAGGGCTACTGCAGATTTTTTCGCGGCTTCAGCGGCTGTAGCTTCCGCGATGGCTTCGGTAACGGTGATGTTTGGCTTGTTGAGCATTTTACTCTGTGCGGTCGAGTCTCTCAGGCCTAACACCACGCGATCTCTCATTGCCTCGTCTATGTTTAAGAATTCACACTCACCCCCTATTTGTCTGAGGGCAGCGATGAAATCGGCGACGGTCTCTCCCTCTCTCTGGTCTCTGCGGTAGAATTCGTGTTGCTTTATTAAGTTAGACACCATCGGAGCGTAGTGTGCTTTGAGGAGTCTCTGCAATTCTGTCCACATTAATTGTTTAACGTCCCAGGGCTTCGCGAGGGCTTTTGCCATTTTAAACACTGTTGGCCCGCAGTGCGTCAGGAACACGGCTCTCTTGCGTTGCTCGGAAATGCCTTCCATTTCATTGCTCTCCAAGTACATTTGGAAGCGATCAGCATAGGAATCCCAATCCTCTTCGTTGGGATTGAAGGGTGCGGGCGGTGCGTTGTTTCCAGACATCTTGGTTGTAATCTGGACTTCTTATCACCACGTGCAGGTTTCTCTGTTCAGGACGATCCCATCCTCGTCGCCAGTGTTTTGTTCGGAAAACACACGAGGTAGACCGGGTTCCAACAACAAATACTTTTATTGTAAACTAGTCAGTAAAAAGGAACGCTTGGCTGAAGCCGGGGCCAGCCTTTTATACAGGCTGGCTTGCCTGCTTGCAGCTAATGGCAGTTGTTTAGATTTGCCGCCTTTTTGGCAGCTCTTTGGATTGGTTCCTAGTGAACCAATCCAGTGTTCATTTTATTAGCCAATCAGGTTTGTAGATTTGGAGTCATCCACTTTACATACAGAACACATATGTTTTGCATCCGTTGGCCAGTGGGACAGGGCCTTTATTAATAACAGTAACCAAAATGGAATAAAAACATTGTTTCTTTTTTCAAGAAATCAAAAGGCATTAGCCCATTTTCTTTTAAGCAAGCCATAGATGCAGTAATGTATGCTGATGACATCTGAGCTAATATTGAATAATCAGGAAGGAGTTCTTTGAGTTTTGTTGGAGAGCTATCTGAAAATATCACTGTGGTTGATATCTTTGATACAGTGTTTAGTTTAATGAAAATGATGCATTTTATTCAAAAATAAATCCCAAATATTATGCCTGCATACAAATGTATACCACACATCAAAATTGTGCATTAAATGGGAAATGTGCTTTTTTTAAGCTTGGAGTAAAACTTACAACTTATAAGTTGTAATCTATTGTGCATAAGCTACTGAAGACTACTGCCAATGTAGTCTTAAAGAAAAGAAGTTAAAAGTAATGCATGGTAATTAGCGATTACGACTCCTTTATCTGATGGCAATACATTAGTTCCAACATCAGAAGAGAAGATGCCTCAATAATACTTATCACATGAATAAGGATGCTACTGTCATGTTTAATTATGTGCTTACATTAGGCCTCAGTGTGGAAAATGGGCTGCTGCTTTAGATGTCCTGATATGAACAGTGAAGGTCACCTGACCATTGTATCATCACGCAATCATTCTCAAAGAAAAAAATGGAAGAAACAAATGATTGTGTTACTGTAAGAACAATGGAAACAATAGATAATAAAGTCAAAGCTGCAGGGATTGGTTGCAGTCCATCTTGACCTGATAAAGCACTTCATGGAGTTGAGGTTAGAACAGCCTGTCAACACTAACATTTAGATGTGATTTCTTCAAACATTTGCTTCAGCTGAAGCTCTGCCAAAACAATTCTATGGAGCCCCAACTTAGACTGCTAGCTATCAGAAATATATGATGGCCTACCTTTCTTTAAATGTATTGCTGAATATTTTAACACCCTATGAAAGAGCTGGGGGTATTTTTGTTTGTTAGAACATAGAACATAGAATAATAGAGTTGGACAAGGCCTCACCGGTCTTCTCGTCCAACCTTGTTCTTTTTATTTATTTATAGAGGATAAATGTTGTTGAAACAATCTGACCCAACATTTACCCACTATTTACCATGGTATTCCTCAATTCAATTAATCAACCTTCAGTTCCATGTTCCCTTAAAGATGAACTGCTATCTAGAATATAATATAATGTAATAGTAGTTGGCTCAACTTTGACTTTCTGAAAAACTTTTCCTTTAAATAATTAAATAGTAATGTTCTAGTGGTTGATGTTCTCAAATATCTCAGTAGAAGGATAATAAAAGTAATCAAATTAATTTCTACTTTTGGCAATGTTTAATTACAAACAAACCTGTTGCTTTTGTTTAAAATAATAAAATGAATTGCTTGGGCAGTTACAATTACAGAAATATGCTAGAGAGAACGTTACAGTCTAATTAGCATTAAATCATTCAAGCACCTTAATGAGAAAGGATTCTTTTCTAAAAAAAAGATGTGTGATGTTTGGTGGTATAAAGCATATATACACACAAAGTGATGCAAACAAATGTAGAAATCAATACTGGTCAGTAGAGCCAGATAAGAAATAGAATTCTGTCAAAATAAAACTTAATGTCTAGTAATGGTGAGACTTAGAACTGCTGATGAGAATGATTAAAGATCTTCCATCAGTCCATTTTTCTGATCAAAATTACTCTTCACCTCCCACACTGCTATTTTCTCCATTTATCCAAACTTCTTTAATGGCTGATTTAAGAGTAAATCCAATACAACCAAATCAACTCAAATCATGGTTATTCATAGCTTTCCACAATTTATTTGAAGAAAGGGGAGACTATTTTATTCAGAGGAAAATCTAATCATAGATCTTATCTTACTGGTCTTATTGATTCTTGTTCCTGCTTAGAATCATCTTTGATGAAAGGGGCAACTATATAAATTTGATAAATAAATATTGCTTATAAGATTAATGCTAAATTTATGCATGCATATACAAGGCTGGTATATTTTATAACTGAAAATTAAATGTGCTTTAAGGATCCCCTCAAACTTTGTGTTTGAAATGATCTAAGCTGATATGGCTGTTCTAAATGTGATGATTCATTTATACATGCCAACAGTATAAGTACTGAAAAAGAAAGTGTCCTCCTAGTCCTAAATAGTATTTTCTACTTAAGTGATTTGTTTTCTCTATTCAGATTATTAGGATTTACATCAGAATGTTCTGTGTGCATCACCTCTTTTGGTCTTCTTTATGGTCTGGGAACTTATGTATTCTCAAAACAATCTACCAACCAGGAAACACACAGTCCCAGACAGTAGCAAATATGGAAGTGAATTATACATTAAAAACATTAAAAACTCCATATACTTCCCTATTATGAAGAAGACTGTGAGCTATAAATTCTGCTGCCATTTGCTAGACAAATTCAAATCTCCTGCTTTGCCTTGAAAACAAAAACCTGGCAACTGAACATAACCTTTAAAAAATCACTTCTCTTCACTTTATGTACTTCATTTTCTTGTATCTGAATTTCTTGCTCTCAATGTTCATTCCTTAAACATATCTCCTCAAGAACTAGGAAACTGGACATTCCTTCCTTTCTCTTCAATTTATGTTTTGTCCTTCTTATCAGGTGAGTTAATCACACCAGATAACATTTAAAAACAAAACAATCAGAATCTGGAAAATTAAAAATTTGAAGTAATAGTAATATAATTACAAACAAAAGACTTGAGAGAATCAAATACAATTTCCAAGGAAATGCATGATAAAGGAAAAGGACAATTGAAACAATTCAAGAAAAGATTGTTTTCCTGAATACTCTTTCTGAAGATTCTGGAAAGTTTTATACAGAAGGAACAGTCCCTTAGATAGCCAAGCTATAAAATCAATCAATTTAAATGGTATTGGCAAATTCCAGTATAGATATCATTAGTCCCTTCCCTTATTTCAACCAAGACACTTTTCAGAATTGTCTTCTCTTAGAAGATACTCACAGTATGTACCTGAGCTGTGGATAACTTCTTTCAACCCCAATCATTTCAGGTACACTAACAGTACTTGTGCAAAATTGCTCCTTATTGTAGCTGCCACTTGAAAATCCAATGATAGTTGAGATTCACAGATTCACAGATTATGCATAAACTGTCAATATTCCAACAAAAATATTTATCTTCTAAATTTAGTTTCTTGTTTAGAATAGGGTAGGGTAGAATAGAACAGAATAGAATAAAATAGAATAGAATTTTTAATTGACTAAGTGTGATTGGATACACAAGGAATTTGTCTTATTTATACATTTCTCATGTTTATAATCTCATAATTATTTTGCTTTCTCTCTTTGTTTTCCTTCCTTCTTCTGTGAAACCCAAATGGGTTCATTTGTTGAACATGACCACACAGTTCATACTGATTTACTACTAAAACATTGGATCTACTTCTCTTACTGCCTTGCATTATTCTTGTTCAACTTTTCTACCTTCCTAATCCCTCATGTTTTTAATTGTTTTGCTTTTTTCTATTTTTTATGTCTGCTTCTCCATATTTTTCCTCTCCTTTCTGTTGATTATTTTTATTTTGTTTTAATAACATTAACAAATTTATTTTTATTTTAAAGGCATCCATATTAAATTACAAAGCAATAACAAGAAAACATATAATAAAACTAAAAATGGAAGTGTGTCATTTAACTGTACAACAACTAAAAACTATTTCATAAATATACAGACATTAACTCACACAACTATTTTTTTTCATATTTTGGAACTGTGGTAGCATTTACTTATGAATATACATGGTTAATATATCATCTAAATATAATATACCATCTATTAATACTTTATTTTATTGATATCCTAATAACAATAACAATAACAATAACAATAATAATAATATATCTTTAGTGAGATTCACAATCTTTGGGTCTGGTTGGTAGCTCAAAAACTTGAGTCCTAATCAAGGATCGAGGAAGTGTTAAGGTAGTGTCGGAGGATATAAGCTATTCTAAGTAGAGTGTTTTTTTGTAAAATCAGGGTATTCAAGTCTGATAAATTCAGAATTTCCAAATAGCGAGGTAACCCTTTAGGTATTGCTCCAAGGGCTCCAGTTACAATTGGAATAACACACAATTTCTTTTTCCAAAGTCACTCAACTTCAATTTGTAAGTCCCGATACTTTGTGAGTTTATTATTATTATTATTATTATTATTATTATTATTATTATTATTATT
>BLBF01000031.1:22216153-22231289 GCA_015471245.1 Laticauda colubrina | reverse complement strand
CAGGGTAAGTTTTGGGCAGGTGGCCATGTGACTGGCAAACCAAATGTGAGTGGTCCTCACTTAATAGCCAGTTGCTTAGCAAGTGTTCTAATTTATGACTGAGTTCTCCAGAGCTACTTGACCTGTTTTTGGTGTTTTGATAGCCATATATACATGAACACACACACACCTATGACACTTACAGCATCCCACACAGTCGTGTGACTGAGGTTTTCAATGTTTTTTTCCAGTTTCCAACAATTCGTTCTGGTTTCTGGTTAAAAATGCCCATTGGGGAAAATGGACTTGTTTAACAACCGGTGTTTACTTAATGACCACAAATTTCATTTAATGACATGTGCTTTGTGTTGGCTTCCCAGCCAAGTACTTACCAGGTCTGATCCTGTTTAGCTTTCTAAAATCAGCCTACTGAAATAAATACCAAACTAAACTGCCCAATAATTTACTTACCATCACTATCTTGCACCTGATTTCAATGTAAACAGCCAATCTGCAGTATTACTAAATTTTGCTAGGCATCTGCTGCATGTTATTCTCTCTTCCTTGATAATCTAGTTAAGAAGTCCCCAAACTTGGCAATTTTAAGACTTGTGGATTTCAACTCTCAGAATTCTACAGCCAGCTATGTCCACAAGTCTTAAAGTTGTCAAGTTTGGAGACCCCAGACATAGATCAACCACATGAGCATGAAGTATATACAAAGCACTTCCACACCATACAAATGGGTGACAAAGACAAAATGATGAAAAATGAGAGACACTGATTACAGCATAGACAAAAAAAATCACATATAATTATTGGGTGGGGATGTTAGCAAAAAAGTAACATAAGCCACGCATGATTAGAACTTGCTTTCTTGAGTCCCAGCACTTTAGGATTGTGCAATCCATCGGCAGCTGTGCAAAGCCATCCAGTCCCTTAGAATTATCCATTCACTCTAGACACACATACACATATGTCTCTTATCCTTGCACGAAGGCATCAATCTCCAACAGAAGTTCACCTGTTCATGCCCCAGGTAAACTAAAAGCCCTGCAGCAGCAGCGAGGCAGCAATGGTGATTCTGGTGGCATAAGGGCTTCCGGGATTTTTCCCCCTTGCCATCCATGCGGCTGCACACGTGGTGCATCAGGGCTTCCAGGCTCTGCTCCCCACAGCCACTGTCAGCTGTCCTGGACTTAATTAAGGAGTTCCTTGCTGACACAAGCCTCTGAGTGGGGAGAGGAGAGAAGTTCTCTTCTCTCCTCTCCTCTCCCCGGCAAGCACAGCTCCAGCCTCACAGTGACGTTTTCCTTGCCAGTGGGAAGAGTAGAACACTCTCTTCTCTCCTTGACAAGTATGGCCCCAGCCCTGCAACAGCGTTTTTCTGGCCAGTGGGAGGAGGTGAATGCTCTCTCCTCTCCCTGGCAAGTCTGGCACTGGCCCCCAGGCCTTCTTTTCCTGGCCAGCAGGAGGAGAGGAGAGCATTCTCCTCTCCCCGGCAAGCATGGCCACCAGGCAAGCCTGAGGATGGGGCGGGGTGTTGGGAGACAGCACAGCAGCCTAGACTGGCCCAGGTGTCGACTCAACCAGGGCTTGCTTGTAGGTTCACTCACCCAGGGAGCTCGGGGATGCAGTGGAAGGCAGGCAATGGCAGGTGAAGGCAGGTTAGCAATGGTGGACAAGATGAGGAATGATGACGGGGTGGGGCAAGTAGGTGGGCAGGAAGGTATGGGGCCAGCCAATGGTGCGATTTACCAGTTCTCCGAACTGCGCAAACTCATAACAACCAGTTCTACTGAACTGGTCTGAACCGGTAGAATCCCACCCCCTAGATGGAGGAAAAGGCAGAACAAGTCTTCATATACTAAAAATTATGCTTTGCCTTATAGGCAGAAATGGGAATGGAAAATTATCCCTCTAATGGAGAGGAACAGCTAGATTTCCAATTAAACATATAGCAGTCTTGGAATTTTGAACCTCTCTATAAAGCAGAATAAAAAAATAAAAAAATGCATGCAAAAGATAAAATATTGACACACACACACACACTGTCACTAAAGCTACAATAAATCCATTGAACGTTATCTACTACCTTGAGTATTTCCAATACTATTTACAGCCATTCAACTTTACATGCAACCTTTTAAAATATGTGGTATAATAAATGAGTTTAAGCTTGGTTTGTGGGTAGTGTTTTTCACTATTCCCATTGGCAAGGTATTCATTATTTTCCCATTTTATCTATATGCTAGATAGGGCTGAAGTGTTTTATCAATTTTATTTTTCTCCTAAGAAAACATCCTTCTCTATCAAGTTGTCTGCAATTAAAGCTTCATCCAGTTATCATATCCTTTTGGTCTCAGAGAGTCCATCTTTAGATATGTTATCTATTTATTTTATGTTTAGTTAATTATAATTTGTTATTTATATTTAACTCAGTTTAGTAAATCAGTCTAAAATGATGGCTGTAAAAATTTTCATAGCAAGTTCACATATATATCCTGTTTACTTCAATGATTCTGTCTCTCTCTCTCAGCACTTCTCATCTGCCACTGTAATTTGTTCAATATCTTATATTCATTTGAGTCTTTGCAAGGTGCCAACTTCTGGCTCTGAGTTTTAGAGTTTTTTTCTATCAGTCCAATATTTTATATCAATATTTTCAAACATATCCATTGTGCTATTATTTCAAAATCTAATAGCAAGGCTCTGCAGATTATCCAAGATGTTATTTCAATTTGAAATCCAAGCTGATTTGATTTGTATTTGTGATAGGCTGAATTGATTTAGTGATAACTTCATTCAATGTTTTAACTGATAGAAAAAGCACACAGTTCAATATGTCAAATTGATTCATAGCCTGAATTGGAAAAGGTGAATTGATTGAATTATGTACAAATGAAAGCTCCAAAAGGAAGCTGTTTTGAACACACCTCAAATGAAATGCTCTAACTGCTTGCCTATTTTGACTCTTTTTTTTCCTTTTCTTTTTTGCTGTTTTAAAATAAGGTGACTCTAGCTTGTATTCTAAATATAGTCATATGCAAACTTCTAAAAGATTCTCATCAGGTTATTTTCAACTGCCAGATTACTATTCCTTTATGAACAAATGAGAATCATTCACAAGTGAATCCTCAAATTCATTATTGAATTTTAATATCCGAAACTGCCAAACATTGTTTCATCTTAAATAACCTGTAGCTGTGTTTTCGATTACATATGGAAAGTAACTTGCTACTTTTAAATGATTAGACATTCTTATTCCTATTGAAACACTTTTTCAAAGTTGAAAAACTTTGGTTCTTATTTTGTCTTCTCTTGAGATACAACCATATTTTTTTCCTCAAAAGTCAAGAGTTCAGTTTTAAATTCTAAAACACCTTGACATAGTACACCAAATTAATATTTATTTAGACTAAGGATGACCAATCCTCCTAATATATATTTGCAGATTCCATCTTTGGTTGTTCAATTCAGTGGATAAGTAGGAAAATGTTCAAGGTATATTTTAACTGAGGGATTTATGAAAATGAGGGTGGGAGTGGTTTGCTTCCCAGGTATTTCATTTTCCCATCTCCTTCCTAATCCATCATCATTCCCAAAGACCCTCAAATTAACCTATCCCTCCTAATCATCATGGCCTCCTACAGCCAACTAACCTAAAAATTGTAACCTGAAGCCGAAATCTTCTGTATATATTGGCCATCCCCACTACAAGTTATCAGTAATCTTTATAAAGATATCATGGATAGTTCACAAGTAAACATCTTCCATTTATTTTCTCTGTGTCATTTGATCAAATGTTTATACCCGCTAACAGGAAATTCAAAAATATATGCAATACTGCTGCAGCTTATACTTTAAATCAAGGCCTGGGAAAAGCTTTCTAGGATTCTTACTCCATTGATTTTTTCTGAACCATCTTTCAATATGAGTAGAATGAAAGATAGTTCAATCAACAAAGAAACAAGTGCATAAACTGTTTGAAAAACACAGAGTCTAGAGAATGAATATATTAAAATTTCCAGAAATTTATACAAATGTTATTGCTTCTATCAAATTTCAAGAATAAAATAAGAAATCACACATTCTTGAAGATTATGAATTTTCAGTGCAAAGACTTAGCCTTAAGCCATATATTTCCCACAAGTGTGGCTGCCATAAAATATCTATAGGCCATGTGATGCTTGATATAAACTTTCGACAGTACAATAGATCTTTTCTCTTTGCCAGATGCTATGTGTCACTGTACCCAAGGGTGTGCCATGCTTAATACAAGCCACATGGATTCCTAAAGCATATGGAGTAATTAAAATTCCTAAACTTTCTTTTCAGAGTGTGTGTACTTATTTGATAATCTGCATATATATCTCACAGGTGATAATAATTCAATGCATTTTTAAAAAGTGTCTTCTATAGCTGCACATGAAAAGTCTTACTGCAGTATAAGTTATTCCTCTTTATTTTTTAAAGTTGGCCTAACCATTGTCATTTATGCAAATTCTTGTCACAGTAAGTCCCAAACTCTTATGATTGTGCCTTAATGGTGACACAATGCCTTTAATAAATATCTTGCTTATTTTTTTCATGTTTCAGAATGTCTCAATTCTTTCTCAAGTTTCTTGAGAGTTTTCCCTTAAAGTTCAGTTCAAACGTGATCCACTGACAACCTTAAGAAATTATGCTAGCCTCACTGAAACTGGATTTTCTAAAAGTTCCTCAAATATGTCACTGGAGGTTCTCACCCCCCATCTCAAATTCTTATTTGTCACATTTCTGTAGAAAAATAATCAATAATCATATAATCATACCGGTATTTTGCTATAAGCAGTAACAGTAACAGTAACTATATGCTGTCTCTGAATGAAAAAAAAAATATTTATGATAACTTTTTATTGAAAGGCCAAGCTAGATATCATGGAGAAGACCAGTCATTTAGACATCCTCATCGTAAAAGAATCTGAGTATTCCACACTAACAAATGAATGAAATAAATCTGATCAGTTGTCACACTGAGACATAGGACATAGTCTACAAATGGAATGGTTATGTATTTCAAGCCATTATAGTTTGAAGTAGAAGCAATTTTAGCCCAGTCTACATATTCAAAACTGGCTTATAAATATTTGTGCCTTATTATGAAACCTTTACCCTTTAGTTTTCCCACTAACGCATTTTCTTTAAATTTCTGTAAATTTCATGAATATTCTGTGTGTTTTTCAAAACAAACAAGATACTTTATCAAGTTGCCATTTGGATGATTCCCTCAGGTTCCTTTTCATGAAGAAGACAAGAATTAATGACAAAATATCCAATTAGATCACGAAAGTAAATTCAATTGTGATGTGATTTTCCAGTGTGCCCCGAGACTCTTTGTGTTGTTTGTGTCTATTTATTGAACCTTATCTAATATTCATTAACTTTAAAAAGGACATGGAGAAATTTGCTTGCTGTCAGGAACTGTCATCCATTTATTATTTTAAAATATCTCTTTTTTCCCCAGATTATTACTAATTATAATTACCTCTGAGACATTTCTCAATCACATCAACATACAAAAGAGATAAGTTCACTATAGCTTTATTTCATTATTCTTAATTAGCTTTCATATCAAGTCCAGACTATTGGCCCTCACAAAGTTCTCAGAATTTAGTTATTAAACAGAGATTAATAATAATTAATCCACAAGGGAATTTAATGGAGAGGGGAGTTAGCTTCACTTATTATTTATGAAAAAAGAAATCCTACCATAGCATGCTAATACTTCTTTGTTAATCACAGGAAGCTTTATTTCCCAATAACATTAGCAAATTAAAAATTATTTATTAGTTTGGAAAAGTAATTATTCATTATTATTTTTTCAAATGCATTCTTCAGGGGATATATGTTTTCCTGTTGTTGCATTTGACATACTACTATGAAGTGGTAAGAATTACCCTTTAACCTTGGTGGAACATAGCTGCATCTATGCACATCTGAGATTGAATGCCTTATTTTTGGGGATGAATGAAATATTCAAATAAATTGATTTCCACATCATAATTTACCTTCTTCGTTTTTTTATCCCACTTTTATTGGTATAAATAACTCAAGGCTGCAAATGTAATTCTATCCTCCTCTTATAATCCCTGCAACAATACCCTGTGAGGTGAATTGGCTCAGACAGAGTGACGAACTCAAACTCACATAGCCAACTTTCATGGCTAAGGTGGGACTAGTACTAACAATTTCCTGGTTTCTATCTTGATGCCTTAACTACTAGACCAAACTGGCTTTCATTCCAAATTCAGATGTTTGTGCAGAAGCAGTTCATTTGGGCAAAAGGGAAGAGATGACTGGGAAAGAAAATGTAATGGGAAAGTAAATGTTTAAATTTTTGTAAACCGGAAAGATAAAAGACAGCTGAAATATAACCAACCAACCAACATAAGATGAAGAATTGGAAAGAAATGTTTTCATGGGTATTTATTTCTACCACTTCTTTTCCTTCCTCTTTCACTGGTAATTTAGGATATTTAAGGCCAAAAAACATAAAAAGGGGACAATGACTTATCTTTCATATTAAGTGAAAGATACACGTTGAGGCCCAATAATGGGTAGTCAATCTTCAGAAAACTAAGCCTTATGAGACACATTATCAGATCATCAATTCCCAACACAAAACTGGCATAAAAATAAAATATTTATTTTATTCAGAAATATATGAAAACAAAGAGAACCAGTGAGATATACTTGTGTGCTTAGAGAATAAATATCTAAACAAAGGGAGAAATGGTAGATCCCTTCATAATTGAGGAATTTGAGATTGAGGATTGAGTCTCTGAAAAATAGCTGGGCAATGTTTTGAATGTATCCAAAAACAGATAAATTAAATAAAACACTGAATATGCCTGACATCTACACCTAAAAGGTTTCCTGATATTGATTTTTGTTTTGATTTGTTTTAGAAAATATACATTATATGATGCTGAAAGTTTTGCCCTCTCACCCCCATTAATCCTGAACCTGGGAAGATTTAAAGACAAAAATCTTCCATGCCATTTTTCCTTTCAAGTAGAAATAATCAGCTTACAAAGAAAGATGAGCTAATGCACTGTTTAAATATGGACATGTTGCTGATGCAATATGAACTTGTAGATTTACACAGCTAATAGTACCTAACAAAGTACACATTATGTTTAATTTGTTCAAAATCTGGTCATCCAACAATGTCCACAAATAATGCTAATTACCAATCAACTTCCACTTAGTTTCTTTGAGTCTAATTGCCACTCCCAACCTAATGTAGTCATAAAAACATCCATTTCCCAGATAGCAAAGGCAAATATGTTCCATGGAGTCCTGAGCTTTTGCAAATGACCATCATCTCCAGGAATGCTTCATCTATAAATGGAAAGAAGAAACAGCCCTGTATGAAATATCTTTGTGTCAGTTATATCAACATACCTCTTAGTTGATAGGATGCCATCAACAGACCCTCAGCTTGGAAAGTTCTTTCTAGATCAAAGATCCAAATTTATGTAGAATGTTTTGAGTATCCTTGGGATAAAATGGGGCTTTGGCCATGCTTGTGGCTTACTGTTCAAAATGTACCAGCAATGACTCCAGTGCCCTTACTATTAGCAGAGAATGTTGCATGTGGTGTGGGATCATTAAAGTTAATAACACAGTATACAGCTTCTTCACTTTACTAAGAGAAGTGTGAAAAGCTCAATTGGCAAAAGTCATGGCATGTGGTGTAAATCAATAAATATGGATCCATCTAATCAGAACAAAGCATTGAAGTTTGCCATTTCAGATGTTAAAGGTATGAATGACAAATGCATGAAGTCATAAATGGAAAAAAAAGAAATGTTGAGCTGTGAAACTAAAAGAAAGGAGAAACCAGTAACAGATGTGAAGAAAGGTTCTGAACTTATGGATACTTGATGATGAAATATAAATAGAACAATCTATGTGTAGATTTAATTATGAATAATAGAATTAAAATATGTGTTAGGAATTATGAATTAAAGTTCTTTTGATTTTTCTGAGTATGAAATTAGGAATCCATACATAGACAATAGCAATATATCATACTCCAACAGCTCTGGGTAATACAGAATGGGCATTGGTAGAAGTTACCATGAATGCCCTTTCTATCTATGCTGTAAGAGAATCCAGGATGGGTTGACTCCTTCTTATGACGTCATAGCTGAGTCTGTACTGAGTCTGTACTAAGAAAGCCAGCCCCCGGGAGAGACCCCAACTTTGGCGAAGATACTTGACAGACTGAAAGGTGTCTCTGAAAGCCCAAAATAAATACAGAAATATGTCTTACCCTCTCTGGACGAATCAAGGGAGGGGCTAGGCTCTCTCACAGCATAGATAGAAAGGGTGTTCATGGTAACTTCCACCAACGCCCATTCTCCTCCATGCTGCATTGAGAGCCCAGGATGGGACATACCAAAGCTTGCATGTCCATGGGTGGGGTCCTCGTCTGGCTCATCACACCGACTATGGAACCACTCGTTGAAGCACCCGTCTGCCGAAGGCTGCAGTCGCCGAGGCAAAAACATCCAGACAGGAGTGTCTGATGAAAGGAGACGGGTTTGTCCACGTGGCTGCATGACAAATCTCCTCCAAGGATACTTGGGTCACCCAGGAAGCAGAAGTGGCTGCACTTCTGGTAGAGTGCGCTGTCAGACCTCAGGGAACCGGAAGGGCCACAGCTTTGTAGGCCTGCTCAATGCAAGACCTAACCCACCTGCCAATAGCAGGAGAAGAGGCTTGTGCCCCAAGTGAGAAGGGAAAAAGGAAACAAGCATGGCTTCCGACTTCCTGAAGGAGGATATTCTAAGAGCCCTTCTTACGTCTAGCGTGTGCCACTGCCACTCTAAGTCATGGTGCGGGAGAGGACAGAAGTCAGGCAAAACAATGTCCTGGGACCTGTGAAACCAGGTGTTAACCTTCAGAATAAATGAGGGATCCAGATGAAGAACAACCCTATCATCATGAAAGGAACAAAGGTCCTATCTGATGGAAACAGCAGCAAGCTCAGAAACCCTCCTGGCAGAAGTGATACACTACCTTCAGAATCAGGAAACGGAGATACACTGTTCTAAGGGGTTCAAAGGGGGATTTTGTAAGGGCATTAAGGACCAAATGAAGGTCCCAGAAAGGATACCTGTAAACCACTGGAGGGTGCAGGTTGGAAGCCCCTTTCAAAAACCTCCTGACTGAAGTGTGATGGAATAAGGAAGGAAGCGAACCCCATGAAAGGACTGAGGAAAGGACCGCAACCTGCCTGCATAAGGTGTTGGGGGCCAAACCTTTCTCCAGCCCATGCTGAAGGAAGCTAAGAACTTCTGCCAACTGGGCTGAAGCAGGAGAAAGAACCTCCCTGAGGCACCATTGGGAAAAAGCCTTCCAGGTAGCATCATAGATGTGCCTTGTAGAAGGTTTGTGAGAAGCCAGGATAGTGAGGATGACCTTTTCTGGAAGATCATCCTCCTCTAGCCACTGCTGCTCAAGTGCCATATGGTCAGCTTGAACCACTGGGGCTCTGGGTGGAGCAGGGCCCCCTGGTGAAGGGAGATTAGATGGGCAGGGATCCTCCAAGGAGAAGCCACCGATAGGTTAACCAGGGCCACAAACCAGGGCTTCCTTGGCCAATAGGATGCCAGGAGGAGCTCCACACGTTCCTCCAACCTCTTCCGAATTACTGCTGGAATGATGGGAAGTGGGGGAAAGGCATAGAGGAGACCATTGGGCAATCTGTACCAAAAAACATTGGTCCCCTCTGCTCCTTGGCAAGGAAACCTGGTGAAGAATGTGGTGACTTGGGCGTTTTGAGGAGTGGAGAAAGGATCCACCTCCGGTGTTCTGAATCTGTGGGAAAGATTTTTGAATAGAGACGGAGGAATGGACCATTCTGCCTGGTCGACTAGGCTCCTGCTTAGCCAGTCAGCCTGGGAGTTGCTGACTCCGGAGATGTGGTCCGCCGAGATCAATAAGAGGTGTTTCTCTGCCCATAACCCCAACTGTACAGCCTCTCTCATGAGGGCTTTGGACCTCGTCACCTCTTGCCAGTTGACATGAGCCTTTGCGGCCATGTTGTCCATAAGGACTGATTTCCTGAAATGCTTGAGAGCCAGAAAAATGGCTCTGAGCTCTAGCCAATTTATGGGAAGGGTCTGTTCGGATCTGGACCAAACGCCCAGAGCTATAATGGCCCTGCATATGGAAACCCCAACCCAGGGGGCTGGCATCAGTAGTTATCACTAGCCTGTCTGGGTTCCTGAACAGGAGTCCCCTCCAGATAGATGGGGAATGCCACCAATTGAGAGATCTCCATATTTGTGGCGGGAGTGAGACCTTGATGGATGAGTGGCTGGTTCCTGGTCATTGTTAGGGAAGCAGGAACCATTGGAGGGCTCGGGAATGGAGCCGAGCCCACAGGATGATGCCAATACAGGAAACCATCTCCCCCAGAAGTTTGGACAGAAGCGATAGGGGGACAATTTGATGTTGCTGGATCTGGCTGATGATCTCTGTAAGGCTCTTTCCATGAGCTGGGGACAGGAAAACCTCGCACGACATGGTGTCGATGACTGCTCCCAAGTGTTGCAATTTGGTTGTAGGAGAGAGTTGGCTCTTTTTGGTGTTGATGGAAAATCCGTGGCTCTAGAGACATGACAGGGTAATTTGCAGATCCCGATGGGTCGCAAGGATGGAAGAGGAAAGAATCAAAATGTCATCCAAGTTGCATTGGATCCTCACTGGAATAGAATGCAGAGATGCTACCAATGCTGCCAGAACCTTTGTGAAGACCCTTGGAGCCAATGAGAGACTGAACGAAAGTGCTCGATACTGGTAATGGGTATTCTGATAACAGAAACAGAGAAACTGGCGATGATGAGGCTAAATTGGGAGGTGGAGGTAAGCCTCTGTGAGATCAATGGAAGAGAGGAAGTCACCCTCCAGAACGCTCTCTAAAATAGAATGAATAGTCTGCATTTTAAATTGCCTGCATTTTTCAAATTGGTTGATAAAATTTAGATCAAGTATGGCTCACCATCCCCCTGAGGCTTTGGGAACAGTGAAAAGGTGAAAGTCCACATCCCCGTTGACATGGGGAACAGGTTGAATAGCCCTGATTTCAAGAAGGTGCTGAATGGCTTGATTCATGAGAGCTTACCTGGAAATGTACCGAGACATAGGACAGATCAAAAAATTTTTTGGGGGGTGGGGTTAGGAAGTCCAATTGTAACCCTGACCTAATAGTGCAATGACCCAGATGTCGGTCATTGACTCCTCCCATTTGGAGGCAAAGAAGGCTAGGTGACCTCCGATGGGTGGGTAGAATGAGGGATTACTTAGAGCAACAGAAGGAATGACCCCCTCCCCCCGAAAGAGCTGTTTACCAGTAGAAGGTTGTTGCCAGTCAGATGTTTCTGCCCGTTGGTTTTAGCATTGGGAGTATGGCCTGCGAGAGTGGGGGAAGCGAGATGAGGTCTCCGCTCGGAAGGCAGGAGGGCGATAAGGAGATAGTCGGCTTTCTTCCCAGAGGAAGAGAGAATTTTACGTTTATCTCTGGTTTTGATGAGATAAGGTTCAGAGCATCACCAAAAAGCTTATCACCTGCGAATGGAACTGAAGCCAGCTTCCATTTTCAGCTTGACTCCACCTGCCAATTTCGGAGCCATAATTCAGAACCATAATCCATTTGGAGCCTTCTTGCTGCTACAGAAGATGCCATGGCCTTGGATACAAATTTGGCAGAATTGAGAGTGGCATCTGCAGTGAATTCCACCGCTGTAATAATCTTATTAAGGTCTTGGTGAGACCGAAGGTCAGAAGCAGGCAAACTATTCTAGAGTTGGCGCAGCCACCGTATGGATGCCTTGGTGAAGAAGGATGCTGCTGTTGAAGTCCGAACAGCCCAAGCAGCCACCTGGTGATTGCGTTTGAGGGTCTGTTCGGGACGTTTATCATCTGGTTTCAGGATATCTTCTGGCTCCATGGGAGTGCCAGAAGATGAGAATGAGGCCAGAACCAGAATCTCAACAGAAGGCACTTCCAGGACATTGTCCAGAGCTGCACCTTATCTGGAGAAGATGGGCGAGGACCTGCCAAAGGAGAAGCGCACTGTTCCTTGACCATGTCCAGGAACAAAATGGGAGAAGGCAAAACCTCTGCATGCACTACTTGGAGAAGAGTGAATTCCCTTGGCTAGAGGGATTTCCTTGTGGCTTGGGAGCCACTTCCTCTGACGACAGTTTGGCAGTGACCAAGGCCTTGCTGAGTAATGGTCTGAAGAGAGTAGGTTCAAAGACCAATGTAGAGGATGTCTGCTCTGAGTGAGAATCCTCTTCCTCCGAAAGATTTTGGTCAAAAATCTCACCCTCTTCACACTCTGAATGAGAGGATGGTGTTCAGATGGTGAAGGCCTTCCTTCCTCATCAAACTCCTCCCATTCTGGTAGAGAAGAATGGACCCTGAGGTCCTGAGGCCTGTGTAAATCAGGATGATGAGGCAAGGAACTTGTAGACTGAGAAGGCCCTGAACCCCTTCCAGAGGTTGAAGAATTTGCTTGAAGCCTTCAGCCAATCCCTGCCTCATGGCTGATGAGACTACATCTTGGATATCCCTTGGTCTATGCTCAAAGGTAGAGGTGGAAGGCAAAAGGCCCACTGCTGTGGGAGTGAAGGTGGCTTCAGGCCTAGATTGAAGAGAGGTTCGAGGCCTGGAGGGAGGGGGAGGAGCATAAAGCACAGAAGCCTGTTGGAAATAAGGCCCAGATCTGCTTAAATTCTGAGGATCTGACTGTACAGCAAGAGCCTCAGGAGATCAGGATGGAGGATGGAAAGGCTCATAGATAACTTCTCCCCTGGGAGGGCATGGTTGGGGCCCACGAGTATCACCTGAAACATGCTGTAGTTGTACTCCCTTCTGTTGAATAGTTCTGTTGAACTGCCTCTCTGGAGCTGCATGTCTGCGCTTCTCTGCCCTCAATTCAGCCTGAGTTGTCTTCTTAGGGGCTAGAGCCTTAGCTCTGATTTTAGCAGCCACCTCCCTCTGGACTGATTGGGTGCATGCCTATGTCTTTTTCTCCTATTGGGTTTAAGAGACTGTTCCACTGGGGGGCGGGGGAGCTCTGCCTGAGGTTTATCTTGCTCCATTTGTAAAATAAAGGCTCTTGCATTGGAAAGAAGCTGTTTAGAAATTTTTCTATTAAGCCCCTTAGGATATAAATGGCCCCTGGGCTTACAAAATGGCTGCTCACCTCATGGTGGAAGGCTTGAATCCAAGATGGCCACTGACTACAGGAAAACAGGCTCCAAGATTGAAGAATCGCTCCTTAGGTTATACAGAGCCCCGAGCGAAGTCAGCAAGGGAAAAATACAGCAACCAGCTAGACGATCGGCTGGCTGGAGCTCTTATCAGTTTGCTGATCATGTTTATGATCCCTCCAAGCTGCAGGCATGGGGGAGGTCTGTAGACGCAGCCCAGGTTGCCTGCACAGAGCTCTGTGATGCTGCTCCCAATGTTGCAGGGCTCTCCTGAAAGAGCAGCTGCGCAGATCCATGGGAGCTGCTTGAAGAGAGGAAAAAAGTACTGAAGATCACTGGTGATTGCTATCTAACAGAACGATTTCAGAGACACAGCTACTGACTGAAAGGAGCTGAGTCAAAAGCTGGGGTCTCTCCCAGGGTCTGGCTTTTATATCTTAGTACCAGGGTTGACATCTGGCTGTTTTTCAAGAAATCTGGCCATATAGAAATCTGTTTGGCCATGAAAAAAAACATCTCTGGCCATATGAAAGTTGCTTGGCTGTGAAATCGAAATTTTGGCCGAATACCAGTTTTCAAAACAATATATTCATATGAAAATGACTGTCAGATCGTCTGAAAACCTCTGAAAAATGGTGCGATACACAGATGTTAAGCAGATGTTAATCCAGATGTAAACATCTCAGTATTGGATTGTTTTCTCGCCAGCCAGCATGCGGCGTCATGGAAAATCCCGGATGTGCAACTGAGAGAATGCGCCTGTGGTACATTTAAGCTAGCTAAACGCATTGTGCGTGTACTCTGCATACATGGTAAGGCAGTAGTAGCGGTTATTTGAAGTGAGCTGACTAGCCTGGATATGAGTAAAGAAACGCAGAAATTCCCATGATGTCACGTCACATTGTCGAATAAAGACTATTTTTTATGATTTGATTATTTAAAAACAGTTAAAAAAACAAAAAACAATATATCCTCATGTTATATTGCATTAAAAAAATTGGCTAGAAAATTTGGCTGTGAGAGAAAATAATTTGGCCGAATTTGGCCGTATTTTGACTTGAGTTTGGCCACAGAGCTAAGCTGCGATCTGCCAACCCTGCTTAGTACCAACTCAACTATGACGTTGTTGCAGCAAATCTTGCTTCCAAATCAGGACACAAGACCACAAAAGGTTGGAAAGTACAGGTTTTATTTGTGCACAAAGGTGCACATTAGCATGGCAAATTCTGAACCCCTGGCTCTTCCTGAGGCATCACTATTCATGGAGCAGCAAATGTTCTGCAGAGAGAATATACATGGATGTACAATAATGAAATATGAAAAAGATGTTAGGTGGAATGTAGACATGAATGATGCTATGGCTGGGAATATGCATAGAGGAGAATGGTTGTTGTAAAACAAATCATGTTGAGAAAGATATTACATAAAATATTTGAAAAAAAATGCATGTGGTTCGATGTTATTAATAGAGATTCATTTTAGTGTAGCAGTTCAAGTACTGGGTGAGAAACTGGGAGACTCCTTTGACAAAAAATCAGCTGGGGTCCTTGGACCACTCACCCTCTTTCAGTCCTAGAAGGCAATGGTAAGACATTTCTGACATACAGAAGACAGAATAACAGAGTTGGAAGGGGCTTTGGAGGCCGTCTAGTCCAACCCCCTGCCCAAACAGGAATCCTATGCCATTCCACACAAGTGGCTGTCCATTCTCTTCTTAAAACCCTCCAGGGATGGTGCACCCACAATTTCTGAAGGAAAGCTGTACCATTGTTTAATTGTTTTTGTTGCCAGAAAATTTCTCCTGAGTTCTAAGTTGGATTGCTCTTTGATGAGTATTTTATTTTATTTTATTTTATTTTATTTTATTTTATTTTATTTTA
>BLBF01000031.1:22154966-22203079 GCA_015471245.1 Laticauda colubrina | reverse complement strand
GTGTGTGTGTGTGTGTGTGTGTGTGTGTGTGTGTGTGTGTGAATAGTAGACGATAGCATGGATTCATTAAAAACAAACTACAGTATGTTATATTAATTTTATTTGGATCTGATAACTAACTTTTTAAAGAATGTGCCAAAGTATAATATAACTTGATTGCAGCAAAAGAAATTCTTAATATTATGAATAGCATGTCAGTAAATATGGGATAATAATGAATTAGGAGTATAGCTGCTTCAACAAATTAGCAAAATTCCTCCATCATCCAGTAACCAACAACTTAAATAGTGTTAGAATAGGGTGTCATATGACATGTCATAAAGTTCTTCCGCGACCTCTCTATTTCTTAAGCCTTTTTTAATTAAGGATTTAGATAGGGAGTTGGGGGGGGATATGATCAGATCTGTAGATGACACAAAATTGGGTGGGATCTACAGAATGAAAATAACTGAATAAAAATTAACAGATTCAAATGCAAAGTTATTCAGTTAGGAAGCAGACAGGTGTGGATCCTTGTCTTAGAGAATCATGAATAAACTATCATGGAAGGAATTTTTGGAAGATAGTGTCTGATTTAGAATAAGGATTTTGAATTCTATCCTCTGTGGCTATGTTTTATATTAGTATATATATATATATAAAAGAAAAGACTTTGTGCAAAATTTCATTTGTTAATAACTGAAGGACTGAAAATGCTCTGGAAAAGCAAGATATTTTTGTTGTTATCTGTATTCAGGAGAAAATCATGTAGCTGTCTCTATGCACTAATGGTAAAGGTTTCTGGCAGTCATATCTGACTCTAGGGCATGGTGCTCATTTCTATTTCTTGTCTGTGGGAACCAACATTGTCCAAAGACAATTTCTGTGGTCATGTGTCCAGCATTGCTATATATCAAAGTACACAGAACATTGTTACCTTTCCACCAAAGTGGTACTGTTTCATCATGTTGCATTTGCATGTCTTGGATCTGCTAGGTTGCAGGAGCTGAGGCAAGTAATCAGAGCTCACCCCATTGCATGGAGCTCATGTTTCAAACTTGGACTGTCAACTGTCCAGCTGACAAACTCAGTGTCTTTTAATTGCTGAACCATCATGCCCCCTTTTCTATGAAGTAGGACAGCCATATTTTGCACCCATGACAAACAGAATAATTTACTTCAACTATAGTATATCTTTTAAAAATTGAAAATATGAACCAAACTAATTTTTCATATAGGAAAGAGATATTTATATGTTTAAGAAGGGTAATGTGATATGACTGGCACTTGGCACAAGATTGCACTTGTTGATTCAAAAAGCAGATCCTGCATCTGCAAAAAAAATGATGATGATGACGATGATGATGATGATGATTGTGTTATATGCTGATTGTTTTTCAGGGAATGTTCATTGAACTAATCATCTGGAATGCAAAATCCTAGCATAAAGCAAGGTGGTATAGAAAACCCTTTGGTGCCATTGATTGATTTCTGTGTTTTGTAAGCCAGATGTGTGCACCATCAAGGAATGTACTGTATAGTCATATTCACACCTTTCCTTTACAATTTTCTCCTTTAGATTTTCAAATCATTCTATCATATGTTTCTTTGGAGCTCATTAAAATCTATCCTGCTTGCCTTTATCTTCTTGCCCAAGGCCCTTTATAGTTCTATTAAGGTTTTTATGTGGGCTTTTTATGATTATAAGATGGGTGGCTATATAAATATTTAAATTAACAGGCCAAACTTCTTTTTTAGATTATCGGAATATCTTTCAGTTGATTCTGAGACTTTTCAAATAGTGGACCTGGCATCCTCTCAGCTCCATTAAATCCCCACAAGAGCATTAATAATATTACAGCATGTAAGAGCATGTCAATTACTGTGAATTTTTCTCCTTAAAGACCGAAACCATCTCATTTCCCTACACAACATTCCATTCATAAACAATGTATGGCTTCCTTTTGAATAATGAATAATGTAAGACATTCCACAAGAAACTTCAATAATCCATCAAGTTTCTACTTATCACAGGTATTGAATAATGAAAGTTTTATTTACTTAGAAAAAAAATAACACTTAAATCAAACAATGATATTGCCATGAAAGTCAGCTTTTGAAAAACCATAAATAGCTTTTAGGAATTTTTTATTCAGTAGTTCATTTATGAGAAAAAAATGCTACTAGATATAGCCTGCTGAAAGGTATAGAGTTGATCAAATAACCTTGCCCTTGCTTGTAAAATAGACCATGCAGGTAATATATGTACTGTATAAACATACAATATTCAAGTTATTGGTCTACTGTTTATGGTTTTATTTTCAAAATCAGGGCATATTTTAATGGGGTTAGCTGAACATCCCCTTCCCTTCTTTAATCAATGAAGATTTATATTAGTTAATAAAAAGTACTTTTCCATTCCAGTTGCCAAAAGTAATAAACTCTGACATGAAATCTAAATTCCACTCACTCTCCTAATGAGGTATCGAGTAACCCCAAAGGGAGGCAGCATTTAGAGATGAGAAATGCCACAATTATTTCAGTTGAGTGACAAGTTCTGCTTACCATTTGTTGTGTTGTATAATTACTGGATACTACTATCATACCCAGTTCCCTTCAAAATAATGAGACTTGATTCAAAACAGATTCACTTTCAGACTGTCAGTGGCTCTTTCTCCCTTGTGATTATTTTTCTCTTCTTTATTCTGTCCCCCAGATCTGATCTTCTTTGCCATTTAGATTTAAAGGTTTTGACCTGATTTCCCCCTCTATCTTAGGCTATTCATCCAATCTGACCCTGAGTAATATAGGTCTCTGTCTCTCTGTCTTTCTGTCTGTTTCTCTCTCTCCCTCTCTCTCTCCATCTCTTTATCTATATCTTTATTTCTCTTTCTTTCTCTCTCCCTCCCTCCCTCCCTCCCTCCCTCCATCTCTCCATATATTTATGTCTATGTATCTATCCAGTGGTCGGATTCAATTTTTTTTACTACCGGTTATGTGCTCTAAGGAAGTCAAAAACTTTGCCCATGTATTTGCACATTGTCTACTACATGATGTTCTAAGAGGTATCTTGCTCCCTCCTTTTATTTCCAAATTTGATGGGTCTACAGACACATATGATCATTATTTTTAAGGGATGTTAACCCTACAGACACTTTTCAGTTTGCCAGATACTGTTTCAAGCCTTATTACAGTGCACTTTTTTTTCATTTAGACATGCTGTTCTGTTGTTTGATGATAATTTTTTTTGGGGGGTGGTGGTGGAGAAATAGTTCCCTGTATCAAACTACCTTATACCTTTTTTTATTTTATTTGTAATGCTAGTCAAGAAATGTCACAGAGAAATTTAATTTCATATATATTTACTCAGAGATAGATTTCACTGAACATGGTGGGTTTACTCTGAGATAAATGGCATAGGATTGTGACTGTGAAAAGTATTCCTTTATTTCCCAAGATATTGATTTACCCGCTTGCTGATTTGGACATGCAAGTGCTTTTCTTAATGCAGATTTGCCAAAACATCTGATGCACTTTGCTTGAAGTAGTTCTGTATTTTAAGAAGTACACATCCCTTCATGATCTTTGTTCAGAAGCCCATAATTCAGAACAGAATCACTGCTGTTTCCTTTGTAATTTCATTGCACATGGCCCATTCATCCATTCCCAGCTTTGAAAATGTTGTCAAACATGTCACTGATTAAAATATCACACAACAGCAAATATGTATGCATTTTTTGCATAAAGTTGGAAAATACATTTTGCAAAGTTTTTGGGAGTCTGTGTGGTTGATTTCCCCCCCACTCTTTTTGGAAATACTAAAAGCTGCCAGAGGCACTTGTGAGAATAGCTGGCAAGATGTCCTTGGGTTGAAAGACAAATGCTGGAATGAGAGATGGAAGGTTCTTTGCCAGTATTTTATTTCTACCTATCTGTCTATCATTTAAACTATGAAGCAGATTGTGTTATATTTCTTTAACTGACAAGTGATCCTGACAGGGCAGTCACTGTTTCACAGCAAAATGATTGCCTGGTTAATGTCAAAAGTGTTACAAAGTGGAAAAAAAGCCAAGAAATGAACAATTTAGTTGAGGGCTTATAGTAACTGTAATCATACAGCGTAGCTTAAGCCCATGTCACACTGAACCAACAGATGCAAAGAGGATGTAAAACGGACAAAAAACCTTGCCATCCGTTCGAAAACGCGATGTACTCACTGTCTCCGTTTTGCTTCCTCTCTATCTGTCCAGCATCCGTTTATTGACGTTTCATCTGCTCAGAACGTTTTGAGCTGCCGAAAACTTTTGCACGGAAAATGTATCAAGTTCGTCCGTTCTGCATCCGCTACGCATCCGCTACGCATCCGCTACGCATCCATTCTGCATCTGTTATGCATCCGCTATATCCGCTAGGCATCTGCTATGCATCCGCGCAACTTGCATCTGCCCGGACGCAGGGAGGAAGCGGAACGGATGCAGAACGGATGCAGAACGGATACCTAGCAGATGCAGAACGGAAACAAAGCATTTAAAACGGAAAAAACGTTCGCAGAGGGGACCTATCTCGGATATTAAGGATGTCTAGAGGATGCCTACAGGATGCCTAGGGGAAAACCTATACTGCCTATAAAAAGGGGGAGCAACTCGCCTGCATCTCACTTTCAGAACAGCAGCCCAGCGGTGTGGACCTCTGCAGCCTTCATCTGGCTCTTCCTCTTCCACAGCATCCAGTCATGTCCACCGTGGATTGTAACAAAGTCCTTTCGGCAGCCACCATCGTTCTGCAACAGTGCGAAGCCATCTACAGGCTCTGTGAACTCTACTGCGAGAAGAAAAGGAGCTACCCAAAAAGAGTCTGGATCCAAAGATGGTTCGCCAAAAGAGCAGAGGACGGACTGTACAACAAGCTGATGGTGGAGCTCAGGAGCGAAGACACTCGGGCATTCCAGAACTTCATGAGGATGCCTCCAGCCATGTTTGACGAAGTTGTGCAGCGGCTGACACCCAGATTGACCAAGGCAAACACCAGCTTCCGGCCCAGCCTGGAACCTGGGCTCAAGGTGGCACTCACTCTGCGCCACCTGGCCTCAGGGACCTCCTACAGGAGCATGCAGTACGGCTGGAGGGTGCCACCCAACACCATCAGCATTGTGGTCAGAGAAGTGGTGCAGGCCATCATCGAAGAATACAAGGAGGAGCTCCTCCAGCACCCCTCCACTGAAGAAGGATGGAAGAAAGTTGCAGAGCAGTGGTATCAGAAGTGGAACTTACCACACACCGTTGGAGCCATAGATGGCAAGCATGTGGCCTGCAAATCTCCAGTCAACTCGGGGTCCACTTATTTCAACTCCAAGGGCTTCTTCAGCATCATCCTCTTCGCCATGGTCGATGCTGACTACAAGTTCATGTACATCGACAATTCAGGCAACGGCCCATCTTCAGATGCCCAGGTATACAACGCCAGTCACCTCAAGGAGGAGCTGGAAGGCCACCTCATCGTGGGCTTCCCAGATCCAGAACCCCTGCCCAACGACACACAAGATGTACCCTACTTCATCATGGGGGATGACGCCTTCTCCCTCACAACTTACCTCAAGAAGTCCTACACCTCCAGACTCCTCACCCGTGAAGAGAGGATCTTCAACTACAGGCTGTCCAGGGCAAGGCGGGTGGTGGAGAACGCCTTTAGCATCCTGGCCAACAGGTTCCAGGAACTTCTCACCACCATGCAGCATTGCCCAGACACTGTGAGGAGGATTATGGAAGCTTGCTGCATCCTGCACAATCTCATGCGCACCCACTACCCAGTCTTGCAGAACAGGCTCATGGACCTCCGGCAAGGCAATGGGGACATGGAGCCTGGGGAATGGAGGCAAGGGCGAAACCTGATTCACACTGAGGATGTGCAAGGCCCCAACAGAGCCTCACATGAAGCGAAGAAGCAGCGCAACCTCCTGAGACAATGGTGCAATTCCCCAGCTGGAGCAGTGGAGTGGCAAGACAGGATGGTAGATGCTTAATGGATGCTTCCTTCACCCTGTCTCATCACATGGATGAGATTGGGCCATGTATGTTTGGTTGGCCTACAATGAACAGGGCATTTAATAAAGAGTTGTGTTTATGTTGACATGTGTGGATAATTATTACATTATTATTGATAATAAAGGGCCGTAGGTGTGGCACCTGGGAGGGTGGACCATACAGTCCCACTATGCTTGCACTGGAGGTTTATCTATCCCACAGCTATTACCCATCCCACAGGTATCCCTGCCCATCCCACAGCTATCTCAACCCATCCCACTGCTATCTTAACCCATCCCACAAGCATACAAAGGCTTAAACCATTTCTAAAAGTTTCCAGCAAGACTTTATTAAAAAAAAGAAATGAAGCAAGTGTGTGAATCAAAACTAGACTTTATTAACAACAAGCTATAAGACAAAAATGAGTCTCTGTCACTCCTCTTGGTTGCTCAGTCTCAGGGGTGAAGGGTGCAGGTGCTGTGGAGGTGGCTGGTTCTGGAGTGCTTGTCATCAGCTCCTCCAGAAGCAGAAGCAGAAGAAGCCCCAGCACCAGAAGAGCGAGCCCGTGCTGCAGAAGCCCCAGCAGAACCAGAGTGAGGGCCAGGGGGTGGGATGGTAGCCCTGTCCCTCTTGCCAGGGCTGGCAGCAGATGGCTGAGGCTTGCTGTGCTTCCGCATGGTTGTGGGGTTGCTGGCTGGCAGGGAGGCTGGCAGGAACCAAGGATGGCAGAAAGGATGGCAGGGAGGCTTGCAGGGAGGCAGGCATCAAGGCTGGCAGGGAGGCAGGCACCAAGGCTGGCAGGAAGGCTGGCTGGCAGGCAGGCACCAAGGCTGGCAGGAAGGCTGGCACCAAGGCAGGCAGCAAGGCTGGCAGGCAGACATGAACCAAGGCAGGCAGGAAGGCAGGCAGCAAGGCTGGCAGGCAGACCGGCTGGCAGCAAGGCTTGCAGGCAGGCTGGCAGCATGGCTGGTAGCAAGGCTGGCAGCAAGGCTCGCAGGCAGACATGCAGGCAGGGCAGGCAAGGCAGTCGATGTGTCTGGCAGCAGGTCTTTCCTCTGAATGGTGACCTGCTTCCGAGCTGCTTCCGTTATATCCGTGGGGCTGACGCAATGCATCCTCCCCGCATGTGCAATTAACGCCAGACATCCATTAGGCTTCCGCTGTGCATCCGCTGTGCATCCGCTGTGCATCCGCTGTTCATCCGTTCGGCGTCTGTTCTGCATCCGCTGTATCCGTTCCGGTTCCGCTTTGCTGAGGTCCCCCGGAAGCCTAGCGGATGTGCCATCCGCTCCCATCCGCTTCCATCCGCTGGGCTTCCATTCCGCATCCGCTTTGCATCCGCCCTGCGTCCTCCCCGCGTCTGTGTTATCCGCTCCGCTTATGCAAATTTTTGCCCCTTTTGAGAGCGGGTAACAACGGATGGAACATTTTGCTCGTCCGCTGTGTCCTTTTTGCATCCGTTGGGCAGTGTGACATGGGCTTTAAGGAGTCATTCTTTATGAACCTGGGTCTTTCCATGCACTGGATGTAGGGGTATTCAATGAAAAAAAAAATCTAAATTTGTCAAGCTTGCAGTCTGCATTCCTTGAGAAAGTACAACCATGTACTTTGGAGTGTGCAATATTTTCCAGACATCTCCAGCTTTTGAATTAGAAATGAAACATAACTGCTAATAGTACATTGTGAAGAATAGGCCAATATTTATATTAAAAAAAATTAAAGATGTTTCTACCATCTCCTTCTGAAAATTTTCATTGATGATGTTAATTAACTTTAAAAATGCAGTCCCTCCCCTGAGTGGTCTAGGCATGGCTTCCGGTCTACTATTATAATAAATTGAATTGAGTAGTCTAGGCATCAACTGAAAGTTGTTTAGTTATATCTGAGGAGTTTAACAATTAGGAAGACAGACTAAAACCTTAGTAGATTTTAAAGAGGAAAAAGTTTTACAATTATATAGCATCATATTGACTTTATATAATGCTATATAATTGTAGAAGTTTCTTCTCCCTGAAATCCATGCATGCTATTTTTTTCAGTCTTTGCTTTTACTAAGTGAATTGGATAATTGTTTGTTCAAACAAGATTGATCTAAGGTTAGGACCAAGCAAAAGGGAGCAAATGTTTTGTTTACCCAGGTTTCACAGGCATGAATTAACATTCAAATTCTTTCATTTCCAACTTTCCCCAGTATGTTTACTTTACTAAGTGCATAGCTCTGAATACTGTCAGTGGGTTGATTGGTGTTTGTAGATTGAATAGGCATCAAATAGGCTGATTCAATGCGTAAGTATGCATTGAAGTATCATATACTCTCAGTGTTTCCCTTTCTCTCTTTGTATTTCTTTCGGTGTAGAAACTTTTGTGACACATTTGTTTAGATAGTATGCAAAGTGGGATATCTGTCATTCCTAGGCTGTCAGCTTAGTTCTTGTCATTACATTTCAGATATTTATATGCATTATAAATTCCCCAAATAATGATCCCATGAAGATAGTGGATGAGGACTAAGGGGGAGGAGGCTAAATTAAATCAATGCTTTATATTCTGTTTTATAAATAGTAATGTATCTAATAGGTAATACTTAAATGCTTGAGACTAGGCTTCAAATGTGACTTTTGTATTGATTTTCAGATATTATACACTAGTAGGATACCATAAAGCAATATGATACCATTCGGCCCTTTATGGTGAATAAGAGATCTCAGGTGTGTGTGTGTGTATGTGTGTGTGTTATAACCATAGAATAGAATTATTTATAGGCCAAGTGTGATTGGACACACAAGGAATTTGTCTTGATGCAAATGCTCTCAGTGTACATATACCAGTGTTATAACCATCAAGTTCAATTTAGAATTTAGGGTGATTTCAGAAAAAACCATGTAGGTTTTTGCTATAGTACATTTACCATTACCATTTCCTTTTAATTTCCTAATCTAGAGAATGTACAACCTTGCAATTTTGGATAGTCTCCCATTTGAGAGCTGATTAGGCCTGAATGCTTGACTTTGAAATCCAGGCAAGTTCAGCCATGTGCAGCCATCTGCTGAGATGATTGCTTATGTAGCTAATCATAAATAATAGTGAATTACTGCAAGAATTTAATATTTGCAATTGTTTAAAGATTTTGTGCATGTTCTCCAAAGCCTCAGGAATACTTAAAGAAATATCAACATAAGGTAGCAATGAATAAGTGAAGGAACCTTTCAATACACACACAGAATATTTTTTCACCCTGAAAACAAATAATTCTGGGATTACAAGCTTCAGAAACAAGTGATAAACTAATGTTATTCATGTTCTTCCTATCAAGGGAAAGGCCTTGAGGCCAGAATCCTCTCAACACACTTATTTGATTTAGTTCATTTGAATTAATTTTGGAGTGTGACTTCACTATCGTCATGACATGCTTGAATTTGATGAGACATGTTTTCCAGATTCTGCATGAAATTTAATAACTCTCAAGAAATAAGATACTTAAGAATCAATAAGTGAATTTTTGTTAGTCCAGTATTTCTGGAATGTCTCTCTTGGTAAACACCATCCTGATCTTTAAAGTTTTGGATGGCTCTTACAAAAATAATATTATCCACTTTATGGCCTTCTTAATTAATTTATTGGAATTACCTACCCTAGAAGTCATTATCATCATTGTAGACCTTTTGCCAGTTCCTCAAGATGTATCTTTTTTCAGTGAGGAAGATGATGGTGGTTGCAGGTTCATAATGTAATTTTAAGTGCCCATGGTCATTTTTCCTGTATTTTATTGTAAATCTTAAATCTCTGCATTTTATAATTATTATTATATAGTAATTGCCTAAAATGTAATACTACAATTACAAAAATTATAGTTTTTCAAGCTTTCTGCTAATTGTTTGTGTTGGTATCAACTTTAATCTGATGCTGTTTTGAAGAATAAAACAATTTTCAAGGATGCTAAAGTAATTTGATGAAACTACTCAAGTAAATGAATAGTTGAACATTCCTGTTAATATTATGAGATTGGTAGCACATGAGAGATGGGAAGAATCACCCTCATAGGAATGAATGAATTCTTTATTGGCCAACTGTGATTAGGCACACAAGGAATTTGTCTTGGTGCATATGCTCCCAGTGTACATTAAAGAAAAGATGCATTCATCAAGAATCATAAGGTACTACACTTAATATAGTCATAGGGTACAAATAAACAATCAAATTATAGCACGAAACAGTCAATATAAATCAATATAAAGATACAAGCAACAAAGTTACAGTCCTACAATCACAAGTGGGAGGAGATGGGTGATAGGAACGATGAGAGGATTAATAATAATAGCAATGCAGACTTAGTAAATAGTTGGACAGTGCTGAGGGAATTATTTGTTTAGCAGAGTGATGGCATTCGGGGAAAAAAACTGTTCTTGTGTCTAATTGTTCTGGTGTGCAATGCTCTATCATGTTGTTTTGAGGGCAGGAGTTGAAATAGTTTATGTCCAGGATGTGAGGGATCTGAAAAGCCCATGTCACACTGCCCAATGGATGTAAAAAGGACTCAACGGACGAGAAAAATGTTCCATCCGTTGTTATCCGCTCTCAAAAGGGGCAAAAATTTGCATAACCAGAGTGGATAACACGGACACGGGGAGGACGCAGGGCGGATGGAAAGTGGATGCGGAATGGAAGCCCAGCAGATGGAAGAGGATGAGAGCCGATGGCGCATCCGCTAGGCTTCCGGGGGACCTCAGCAAAGTGGACGCGGAACGGATACAGCGGATGCAGAGCTGACGCCGGCGGATGAAGCAGATGCACAGCGGAAGCCTAGCGGATGCAGAGCGGAAGCCGAACAGATGCCTGGCATTAATTGCGCATGCGGGGGGCGATGCATTGCATCAGCCCCGCGGATATAACGGAAGCAGCTCGGAATCAGGTCACCATTCAGAGGAAAGACCTGCTGCCGGACGGATTGGATGCCTTGCCTGTCCTACCTGCATGTCTGCCTGCCAGCCTTGCTACCAGCCTTGCTGCCAGCCTTGGTGCATGCCTCCCTGCAAGCCTTGGTGCCTGCCTTCCTGCCAGCCTTGGTGTATGCCGGCCTGCCAGCCTTCTGACAGCCTTCCTGCCAGCCTTGGTGCCTGCCTCCCTGTCAGCCTTGGTGCCTGCCTTGGTGCCTGCCTTCCTGCCAGCCTTGGTACCTGGCTGCCTGCAAGCCTGCCTGCCAGCCTTCCTGCCAGCCTTGCTGTCTGCCTGCCAGCCAGCCTTTCTGCCAGCCTTGGTGCCAGCCTCCCTGCCAGCCTTTCTGCCAGCCTTGGTTCCTGCCAGCCTCCCTGCAAGCCAACAACCCCACAACCATGCGGAAGCACAGCAAGCCTCAGCCATCTGCTGCCAGCCCTTGCAAGAGGGACAGGGCTACCATCCCGTCCCCTGGCCCTCACTCTGGTTCTGCTGGGGCTTCTGCAGCACGGGCTCGCTCTTCTGGTGCTGGGGCTTCTTCTGCTTCTGCTTCTGGAGGAGCTGATGACAAGCACTCCAGCACCAGCCACCTCCACAGCACCTGCACCCTTCACCCCTGAGACTGAGCGACCAAGAGGAGTGCCAGAGACTCATTGTTATCTTATAGCTTGTTGTTAATAAAGTCTAGTTTTGATTCACACACTTGCTTCATTTCTTTTTTTTAATAAAGTCTTGCTGGAAACTTTTAGAAATGGTTTAAGCCTTTGCATGCTTGTGGGATGGGTTAAGATAGCTGTGGGATGGGTTGAGATAGCTGTGGGATGGGCAGGGATAGCTGTGGGATGGGTAATAGCTGTGGGATAGATAAACCTCCAGTGCAAGCATAGTGAGACTGTATGGTCCAGCCTCCCAGGTGCCACACCTATGGCCCTTTATTATCAATAATAATGTAATAATTATCCACACATGTCAACATAAACACAACTCTTTATTAAACACCCTGTTCATTGTAGGCCAACCAAATATACATGGCCCAATCTCATCTGTGTGATGAGACAGGGTGAAGGAAGCATCCATTAAGCATCTACCATCCTGTCTTGCCACTCCACTGCTCCAGCTGGGGAGTTGCACCATTGTCTCAGGAGGTTGCGCTGCTTCTTCGCTTCATGTGAGGCTCTGTTGGGGCCTTGCACATCCTCAGTGTGAATCAGATTTCGCCCTTGCCTCCATTCCCCAGGCTCCATGTCCCCATTGCCTTGCTGGAGGTCCATGACCCTGTTCTGCAAGACTGGGTAGTGGGTGCGCATGAGATTGTGCAGGATGCAGCAAGCTTCCATGATCCTCCTCACAGTCTCTGGGCAATGCTGCATGGTGGTGAGAAGTACCTGGAACCTGTTGGCCAGGATGCTAAAGGCGTTCTCCACCACCCGCCTTGCCCTGGACAGCCTGTAGTTGAAGATCCTCTCTTCACGGGTGAGGAGTCTGGAAACGTAGGGCTTCATGAAGTAGGTTGTGAGGGAGAAGGTGTCATCCCCGACGATGAAGTAGGGCACATCTTGTGTGTCATTGGGCAGGGGTTCTGGATCTGGGAAGCCCACAATGAGGTTGCGTTCCAGCTCCTCCTTGTGGTGACTGGCATTGTATACCTGGGCATCTGAAGATGAGCCATTGCCTGAATTGTCGATGTACATGAACTTGTAGTCAGCATCGACCATGGCGAAGAGGATGATGCTGAAGAAGCCCTTGGAGTTGAAATAAGTGGACCCCAACTTGCCTGGAGCTTTGCAGGCCACTTGCTTGCCATCTATGGCTCCAACGGTGTGTGGGAAGTTCCACTTCTGATACCACTGCTCTGCAACTTTCTTCCATCCTTCTTCAGTGGAGGGGTACTGGAGGAACTCCTCCTTGTATTCTTCAATGATGGCCTGCACCACTTCTCTGACCACAATGCTGATGGTGTTGGGTGGCACCCTCCAGCCGTACTGCATGCTCCTGTAGGTGGTCCCTGAGGCCAGGTGGTGCAGAGTGAGTGCCACCTTGAGCCCAGGTTCCAGGCTGGGCCGGAAGCTGTTGTTTACCTTGGTCAACCTGGGTGTCAGCCGTTGCACAACTTCGTCAAACATGGCTGGAGTGTCTTCGTTCCTGAGCTCCACCATCAGCTTGTTGTACAGTCCGTCCTCTGCTCTTCTGGTGAACCATCTTCGGACCCAGACTCTTTTTGGCTGCCTCTTTTTCTTCTCACAGTAGAGTTCACAGAGCCTGCAGATGGCTTCGCACTGTTGCAGAACGATGGTGGCTGCCGAAAGGACTTTGTTACAATCCACGGTGGACATGACTGGATGCTGTGGAAGAGGAAGAGCCAGATGAAGGCTGCAGAGGTCTGCACCGCTGGACTGCTGTTCTGAAAGTGAGATGCAGATGAGTTGCTCCCCCTTTTTATAGGAAATATAGGTTTTCCACTAGGCATCCTCTAGACATCCTTAATATCCGAGATAGGTCCCCTCTGCGAAGGTTTTTTCCATTTTAAACGCTTTGTTTCCGTGCTGCATCCATTCTGCATCCGTTCTGCGTCCGTTCCGCTTCCTCCCTACGTCCGGGCAAATGCGAGTTACGCAGATGCGTAGCGGATGCCTAGCAGATATAGCGGATGCGTAACGGATGCAGAACGGATGCGTAGCAGATGCAGAACGGATGAACTGGATACATTTTCCGCGCAAAAGTTTTGGGCAGCTCAAAACTTTAGGAGCGGATGAAACGTCAATAAGCGGATGCTGGATGGATAGAGAGGAAGCAAAACGGAGGCAGTGAGTACATCGCATTTTCCAATGGATGGCAAGCTTTTTTGTCCATTTTACATCCTCTTTGCATCCGTTGGTTCAGTGTGACATGGGCTTAAGTATTTTCACAGCTCTTTTTTTGACTCGTGCAGTGAACAGGTCCTCAATGGAAGGCAGGTGGGTAGTAATTGTTTTTTCTGAAGTCCTAATGATTCTCTGAAGTCTGTGTCTGTCTTGTTGGGTTGCAGAACCAAACCAGACAGTTATAGAGGTGCAGATGACAGACTCAATAATTCCTCTATAGAATTATCCCCACATCATGGGGATCCATATATAGTATAATCAACATTCCTCATAAATGTTGTGTTAGGGGGTATTTGAGATGATCAATTCATACTAATATCATGAGATACATGCAACCATGATGTTTAGTCAATTAATAGTAGTACTATTGGAGTAATAATGGTAAATCCCCTATTACTAAGTATTTCCAACATTAACTGGGATAGAAATTTTTTTTTTCAAAAAAATCTATATCACAATCATCACAATATTTATCAAAGAAATAAGTCCCACTGATTTACTTAAAGTAGGCCATAACATGGAATAATTTAATGTTATTTTGCAAATAGCATATTTATTTACTTATTGTGTTGGTAAAGCAAATATAGACTCATTGCATGCAATTTGTAATAAAGCAAATATAGACTCATAGACCCATGCAAATTGTAATAAAGATATGGTAGCTTGCAATATAAGCTGTTGTACATGCCAGGTTATCTTTGTCTTGCCTATAGGCTCATTTATGTCAAGGGTAAAAAAAAAAAACAGTTTCATAGTTCTTTCCTTTTAAAATTAGTCCTTCAAGGGTCAGAAGGTACATGGCAATAACACAGTGATATAAACAGAGAGGTGGTCCAGAAATGTCTTCTTTCTTTTTTCCAAAAAGTTCTCAGTTGCTAATTTGTTTTACTTCAGAACATATATTTTCATAAAAGGTTTTAAAAAAAGCAGCACTGAAGATTACAGATTTTCCTTGAATTTTGGTGATGTAAGCTTTGGTTACCCACCTTGTATTCCATTGACATGCTACTCATGGTGGAATTCATTTTTTTTTACCACCAGTTCTGTGGGCATGGCTAGGTGGGCATGCCTAGTTAGGCATGGGCAGATGTCATGTGACTGGGTGGACCTAGCTATGTGGTCATGTGAATGGAGGATCAAAAGTCCTTTTTTTTTTTTTTTTTGCAACACCCTCCATGTCCCATTTTTGGCCTAGTGGGTCTCAGGGAAACCTTCTGGAAACAAAAATTGGGAGTGTGGGGGCTATGCAGACCCCACTACACCCTGTTTTTGGCCTAATGGGCCTCAGGGAAGCCTCCTGGGTGCTGAAAAAAGAAGCATTTTGAAGTCTTCCAAGGTAAGTACAATAGCAAGGGATGGATCAGCTGTGCTGCATGATTTACATTAGCTAGAAAGCAAGAAATCCAGTGATTTCCTGCTTTCTATCTAATCTAAATCACGTGGCACAGCTGATCATCATTCAGCAGGTCATCAGAAATACCGCTTTGGCTGAACTGGTAGCATTTTTTTTTACTACCAGGTCACCTGAACCTGTAGCATTTTTTATTATCAGTTCAGGTGAACCGGGCTAAACCCGCAGCATTTCACCTCTGCATGCTATCATCATCTTCTGCATTCTCCTGCCTTGATCAATTGAAACTCATGGTTTATAATAAAAAACAAGTTATTACATAGTATGTTGATGTGATGACTTATGAGTACAGAGGTGAATCTAAAGAGACTTACGATTGTCTGTACTTTGTGCAAACTTTCTGCCCTTATTCCTTAAGTATCCTGATTAATTGGATTAAATATCCTGATTAATAATCTGCTTTATAACTAATTTAATCAACTGCATTTCAATGTTTGTGCACATTACCAAAATCCTTCTTAGTATGCAGAGGAAAAAGTGTAGGGTAATATGCAATTTAATAATCATAACACATTGTTTCAAGACAAAGCCACCTTTAATTGTTTCTTTTTCATTCAATTTTTCTCGATATATATGAGAATCAAAATAACTTCAAAAAACAAACAAATGTGTCTTAACTTGCAGTTCTGCTGATTAGCATTTGCCCTCACCAAATAATCAACAAAAGCTTGAGTTAATTAATCTACTGTTTTATCCAATTAAAGCTTGCAGCTCTAATAAACACTCTTAGTACTCTATTAAAGGACTCCACATTTGCTATTTGTTCCAAAGGCAAAACAGGATTGGCAAGAAAAGCTCAATGACATCAGCTGTCAAATGGATGAAAGAAGATTAAAAAAAAAACTATTAAGGAATTAAATCCATTCCATAAAGTCTGCATTTTAAAAAAAAGGTGCATCCTGCATCCAATTCTGTCTTTCAGAAATACATTTTCCTACAAGGTGCTAGAGGTTTGAAGGAAGTAAATATTGATTTGGGTGACCATTCAATGCATCTTTGGAGAAAGGAGGGGAAGATGGACTGCTTACTATTCTCAAATTCTTCGTTTCCAAACCAGGGCTCAGAGTTTCTTGTTTATGGACTAAGCTCAGTAATAAACAACTTCAATAAACTGTTAGATCAGGACATAACACAATTCAAGACTTTACAAACCCATGATGAAATGCTATTTCTGAAGTCAGCACTGAAGGATCAAGAAAGCAAAACAAATTCCTGCGACCAAACCAAAGGCTTACATGCCATGCTATTACAAAACTCTACATATCAGGTCCCAATCCTCATCTCATTCAGAAGACAAATTCTCGCAGAGAGACATGACCAGAAAAAAATAAAGGTACTTAATCCACCAGAACTGGAAAAAGAGATGGATTATCCAGTATTTTGTCCTGGAAATAACTATTATAAAAACAATGGAAGCATCTAGTCTTGTAGCATTTTTTTTTAATTCAGTAGTAGATTTTACATTCTTAATATCTAACAATGGAGGTGAGTATAACGTTATAGCTCAGGTAGGTAGGTGTACAATAAGAATTAAAGAAAAGAGTTAATCAGTAATTTGGATGGAGGGATTTCAACTGCTGCCCTTTTTTCATCAATCAGAACCTTATAAATGGTTGAATTTACTTTAGATCACCCAGGATGTCCACCCGGGATGATGGAGGAGGAGGAAGAGGAGGGAGGAAGGAAGGATGGAGGAGGAGAAAGCACTTGGGCCATGACAATCAGAACAGATTTTTTTCTGTGTAGATCCAGAATTCTGTCTATAAAGTATCCATAGCAGAATGTTTATTCAATCCTGCTCCTAAATTAAGACCTCCCAGCAAAAGTCAGAGACTATTTTGAACAGCACAGGTATATGCTCTTTTGTGTTTTGATTGATGAATCCTTTGGACCCAAAAGATTGAACATTGGTATGAAAGTTATAATTGATATTAAATCTGTACAACTTTTTCAAAAGAAGTAGAAACCTGTATGAAGTACCTTTCTTCAAATCATTCAAGAGGCCACATCTTTTTTCATACTTCTATAACTTTGAAAGCTATTCTGCAGGTATACATAGCTGCTCTATTTCGCATATTTCTTAGCAAAACAGGATATGCACACAGGTGCATGTGAAGATAGCCAGGAAAAGCCTCCATGGCTGCTTTTATCTTCCAAAGCACCTCCTCTGAATATTTTTTTTTCAAGGAATATGAACATTTTAGGCTAGGATTAAAAATAGGCTCAATCTATTTGTATTCAAAATTCATGACTCAATTTGAGTTGGTGAATTGAGATTTAAAGACAAATCAGTTTGATCCGATCTATTTTGATATTTAATTTTGGGGGGATATCTATATGTCTTAATGGAGAATTATTGAAAAGGCTGCTATATCTGCTACACTTGTGACCAATGCAATGACTGTAGCAGGGATGATAGAATGCTTTTCAAGTTTTAACTGTTCATTTTCAAGGGTTTCACAGGAATAAATTGTTGTAATAAATTGTTGAAATATTCTTCCTGCATCTGCAGAGATGTTTGAAATACTATTGCAGTTTCCAGCAAAAATCTACATTGCTTTTTAATTTTCCACTTACTCTTCTAAAACTTGGCCTGATTCTGAAAAACAACCCTTGATTTGTTATCCTGTTTTTTTTCAGGGGTTATCTGAGGTGTTAGGATGTTGGCATAGCTAGTTGGCAAATTTGACCTTTTCTAGGGGGAAAAAAATCTCACCATTGGATTTGTGGAATATTACAGTTGACAGGGAACCCTGAGTAACAATGCATCTTTTGGATAGTACACGAAAGAATGATCAATAATCCTTTCCCTTATTTAGTGATACCATTTTCTGTCTCTGATCACTATTTTTTACCAGCTAAAGGGAGAGTTGGCATAACTGGTTGATAAATTACATCTATTTTCCCATGAAAAACTTTCTCAAAAGCAGAGTCTGCCAAGAAAAGGGCTTGCTGGCAATATTCTACTTCAGTTAATTATCATGCGGAGCACAGCCAATCTAACTTAGGATGATGTAATGCCATAGATATAGGCAGACTATAGAGAAAGAAGATGGAATAGATCAGGTAACAATGGTAATCATCTCTCTCTCTCTCACACACACACACATACACACATTCTATTTTCTTAAAAATAATAAATATTTAGACCACTCCCTCTAAGTCAGGGGTGTTAAACTTGTGGCGTCATGGCGGCGGCACGTGATGTATCGGGACTTTTTTCTCCTTTGCTAAACCGGGTGGGGGAAGAGCCAGCATGTGACACATTTGGCCCGTGGGCCACGAGTTTGACACCCCTGCTCTAAGTCCTGATCTTGATCTCATTTATTCTCTGACAAGAGACTTGCATTTGCCCCAAAGGTTGAACCAACCAGTAGGTCAGCCTTGAACCCATTTTCAAAGAATGGAACTACTTTGAGCCCATTTTCAAAAAATGGAACTACTTTGAGCTCCCAGCTGTGCTGGCAGGACTAGCATAATAATTTCCTTCCCAGCATAGGAAAAGATAGCAAAGTTAAGGCTGACACCATCTCAAAAGAATTTTAATGTCATCATCTGAGAATTTATCACATTGTTCAAACCTTCTCAACATTTCCATATATAGAGGTAGAGCTGAAATAGCATATGTTGCCTGTAACACCCCAGAAACAGGAGAAAAACCCCTGAATCTGTGGAATATTTCAGAAAACTACAAAGCATTCAAAGCTGCTTGGCTTGAGTTACTGCTTTAAAGGAAAAAAAACTCTGCTTCAGTTAACAAATTTGTCTTGCTTCATCAATCTGAAACATTGTTTTGAAGCTTTGTATGACTCCAAAAACTGTGGACTGAAGATTTTGAGAAAATTTCTGGGATTTTATTTTTTAAATCATCCTTAAAAAGTGCCAATTTTTCTCAGAACTTTCTCTAAATTTATATTTACTTAATCTGATGGCTGTTAGAAAGAAGGTGGCCTATAACAATAAATAATTGAATAAATGGAAGTGTTGTAACATGTTGGAATTTTGTGGTAAATGAACAAAGTTTTGCCATATTTTGAGGAAAATGGAAAGGCCAGTAAATCTGGTTTTACATATGTATACTTTATGTGAACACTGGTTCACATAAATATCTATATTCTTATTCAAATAAATTCTTATTGAGATTTTGTCACTCAATGCAGCAAGACCAAGAAATGAGGAGATGTATCCAAGCAGAAATATAGTTAACAGACAAAAGATTATCATATGCAATCCTGATACATTACTGTGTGCAATTTGACCCTCACAAGAAGAAGGAAACTTATGCAAAGAAATATTGGGAATTGTTCCATAAGAGGTAATATCCAGGGCTTTGCTTGCTCCCCCCATTTTAAGGATAATTAGGACAAATAAACATAATGAGCCTGGAAAAAAAATAGTCTTGTGAAACAGTTTCCATCCAGTCTAACATTCTGTTTCAATGCATACTTCCAGAAATCCCATAAGGAAGATAATTATGGTAATTGCCCCTCCTGCTATGATTTAAATGAGTATTGTTTAGTGACATGTTGACTCTGAATTATGACATGTGGGGAAATAATTTAGCCTATTTCCCTTAATTAGAACACCTAAAGAGAACTCCCATATCCACAGAAATAGAGATAAGAGAAGAAGTTGCAACTTCTTTACAACTAAAGAAGTTGTAATCAACAGGGGGGTCAGTAGGTGGTAGAATATGGTACCATAAGATTTCCACCAATACATATTTATTCTACATGATTAATATGTGAAAAGACCTTAAACCACAGGAATCTAACCTTTTGGTTTGCCTGGAATACATTCAGTGAAGAGGAATTGTCTTGGGCCACAAACAAATATATGATAATTATATGACTAACAAACTTCCTTTATTTTTTTTATTTATTATTTATTATGGGATGGCCTAGGGCCACATATGGCCTGTGGGCCAAGGACTGGACATGCCTGCCTTAAACAAAATGCTTTTAGGCAACAGGAGATGTAAAGTGAAATGACATGGATTGGTTTAACTAAATATTAGAAGGAAGAGTAGAAAAAAGTCAAGCAGTCTTTTTCACATCTACCTTTGACCTTAAAATGATATTAGCATTCTCTACTACTCTGTATTCTGGGATGATCCACAATAAATATTCTTGAATCAACGGCAGATGTCAAAATAACTTATAGCATCTCCTGAAAAATCCAAAAAAACATTCTGCTTTGATGGCTATCTTTGCTTTATCAAGGTTTTTAAAACACATCTATCAGCCTGACAAATGGAGGTCTGATTTCTGCTGTATTTTCTTTTTTCATTATATATGGAAGATGAGGATCATAAAGTTTAACTACAGGGCTCTTGCTCTATTTAAAAAAAAAAAGCCAGATCAGCTGCCATTGAAGAGTTGTATTTCTAAGCATTAATACATGTAAGAAAAGAAGCTAAATCCTAAAATGTGTCTCTGTGTGTCTGTAAGCAGTTTAGTATTTATGGTCACTGACTCTGAGCTACTGCTACAACGGCCCTGTAACGGTGAGAACTAATCATGTGCAACAATTCATGGTCTTAAGCCTTCAGTGGAGTGATCTGTGGAAGAATGATTGCTTTGCATGGTGTCCTGTGTTTCAAATGATCAGGAATAAGAAAAGTTCTTTGCTTCAGATTTCACAAAATTGTGGCAAATAGCAATAGCACTCCTTATATACCACTTGAGAGAGCTTTACAGCCCTCTCTAAGTGGTTTACAGAGTCAGCATATTGCCCCCAACAATCTGGCTCTTCATTTTACTGACCTTGGAAGGATGGAAGGCTGAGTCAACCTTGAATCGCTCAGAATCAAGCTCCTGGAGTGAGCAGTGAATTAGATTGCAGTACTGCATTCTAACCACTGTGCCACCATGGCTTCTAATGCATTTTATAATGTGAAAATAAAAGTAGAAACTTCCATTCCTGCACAAGGCAGCTCCTCTTAGGATGCAAAGAGTGGGTGCAAGGTTAATATGCCTCTTTGGGAAAACATATTGCCCACACATCTGACCCATGATTTGCATGTGGTCCCTGTTATTTCTCTCCCCAGAGTTTATGCCTGAGTTTCAACAGCAATAGCTGAGAGAGATTCACCATATTTTTAATAGAAAATCTCCCTGGATATCCTGGAATCATTACTGGTTCCAGAGAGATCAGTTACCTACCCTATACAGGAGAAAAACCATCCCTGAGCTGCTGAAAAATAGCTTGCTCTAGTTTATTCTGTTTTAGCTTATTTTGTGTATTTTCAATTAAAAACCCATATTAAAAATCACATTTTTAATTTCATTCAATAGGTTTCTTCTTAGTGTACATATTTCTCATGACTTTCAAAGAGAGATTTGTAAATGTATGCTGATATGTTTAAATGCTAAAATTGTGGAAGAAAATATGATGGTTCCAATCTACCTGTTGGGTTGCACCCAAAAAGTACAGGTGAGGGATAACTCTTTTTATATACATATACTCAAACGTCTGCAGTGGCTTTATTTTTTGATAGCACTGTATACAGGGGTGCACTGTATGCAGGGGATTCACATTTTTTAACAACCATGTGGATGTGGCTAGGTGGGTGTGTCTGGGTGGGCATGGCCATGTGACTGGGTGGGCGTGGCTTTTTTTGCAGCCCTACATGTGACTGGGTGGGCGAAGCAGTAAGAAAGCGAGGGGGATCCCGGCACAGCTGATCATTGGAACAGCTGATCATTGGGAGGGGGAAAAAAGAAATACCTTAAGGAGTGACTGGGCAGGGAGAATACAGTCAGCAATGTCAGGCATGTGCAATAAAGACTTACTGGGTGGGGAGGGGAGGGGCAGACAGACAGGGCAGGCCAGCCAGGGGCACGATTTGCCAGTTCTCCAAATTATGCAGATTCATAACAACCGCTTTTATAGAACCGGTCTGAACCAATAGAATCCCACCCTTAATTGTAATGGAATAGCATGGACAGATAGATTGAGTTACAATGTTTTATTTAATGACCATTCCAGGTTACAACAATGCTGAAAAAAGTGACTTTTTATTATTTATTTATATATTTTCTCTTTACATAAATGTGCTTTGTGAACGGCATGTTGTCTGAGTTAATTTGCTTACATAATACTATTTTTTCCAGTTCCTAGCTTTTACCTTTGTTGTCTAGCCATTTGTAAAACAAGTCCCATGTTCTAAAATAGTTTGTGTCTTCTTTTTCTTTTATCTTCAGTGTCAGTCTGTCCATTTCTGTCCCATCTAATATTGTTTTTTTTTTTATCATTGCTTCTTCTGTAGGTGTTTCCTCATTTTTCCAGTGCTGTGCAAATACAATTCTTGCTGCTGTCAAGACATGTAATATTAAATATACATTCTCTTCCTCACATTTTTGTCTGGCATTATGCCAAACAAAAATAAATGGGGGACAACTCTTGTTGATTTACAATTTCCCCTAAATAAAGACAGTTGAACTAAAATATACAATTTAAATTCCTTCTTTTCTTTCTGCAGAACAAAATGTTGAGGATGAGGAGGATGAGTCTTATTCTTGGGAAATAGTGTTATAAATTACATGTAATTTTGTCTTGTCCCTGCTCACTTCTTTATTTTGATCCCCAGTGTGCAACCTAAATACCAATTGGTATTATTGAGCATAATCTTAATTCCCATCTGCTTTAAAGGTATACAGATAGAACATTATTTAACAATCACAGTTGGGATCAGCCACTAAGTAGTGTGATTGTTAAACAAGACATCATGAGATTGCAATGGGCCTTCAACCTTATTTCTTTCATGATTATGATATGAATAACCTATGGTTGTTAAGTGAGACATTATATGACTGTAACTTGCAATTTTACTGTCAACGTCTCCATTGACTGGTCATTGGAAGCTGGCTGTGAAGCACACAAATGATGATCCTAACTGTGGGATGCTGAAATGCTCATAAACAACTGCTGGTTGGGAAGTGTCTGAATCTCAATCACAATGACCATGGGGATGCTGCAATGATTGAAAATAGGGGACTAAACATAAAGTTAAAGTATCTAAACAGGCAGTCATTAAAGTATCTAAGCAGGCAGTCACCTCTTGTATGTTCCAGTATGCATATGCAATATGCAGTGTCTATTGTTGGTTTAGGTCCAGGGTTATGGAGTTAGATCATTGTTTTTGAAAGGATGGGTTGTTCAGCTCCTTGTTTGCATCAATTTGCTCCCTTAGACATCCCCTTTCTTCATGGCACTGTCATCCTCCCAAAAAAGCACTTGCTTAAGCCCATGTCCCACTGCACCAACGGATGCAAACAGGATGTAAAACAGACAAAAAAGCTTGCCATCCGTTGGAAAACGTGATGCATCCATTGTGTACTCACTGCGTACGTGTTTCATATGCTCTATCCGTCAAACATCCGTCTACTGCTATTTCATCCGCTCAAAAAGTTTTGAGCTGCATAAAACTTTTTGAGCGGATGAACTTTCTGCCACATACGATGTACATCCACGACACATTAGGGCAACAAACGTTCTATATCCGTTGACATCCATTACAATCCGCTGTATCCTCTTGGTATCCTCTGGCCATCCCCTCAACTCACATCCACTGCAGCTGAAAGTGGAAAGAGGGAGGAAGCAAAAGGTACACGTAACGTCCACACAGCATCAGTACCACGGACATAGAAAGGATGTAAGTGGATGCATCTTGTATATAAAGCATTAAAAGGGACAAAACATTTGTATATGGGACATATCTTGGATATTTAGGATGTCTGGAGTATGCCTAGAGTATGTGGAAGGACACCTAGCTGAAAACCGATATTTCCTATAAAAGGGGGGAGGAAATCACCTGGATCTCACTATCAGTCCAGCAGCCGTGGTGTACAGACCTCTTCACCCTTGGTCTTGCTCTTCCACATCATCCATTGATCTCCACCATGGATCATTCCTTATGGTAGCTGTCATCATTCACACCAGAACCAAGCCCTGTTCAGACTGTTTCACCTTTTCTACGCAAGGAGAAGAAGGAGACGTCCAAGAGCTGTGGGGGTCCGATGATGGATCAGGAGAAGAGTGGAGTTTGGACTGTATAACAAGCTGATGGTGGAGCTAAGGAATGAAGACCCTCGTGCATTCCATCACTTCATGAGGATGCCATCAGCCATGTTTGACAAAATTGTGGAGTGTCTGAGAACCAGTTTGACCAAGCTGAGCAACTTCCATCCCAGCCTGGACCCTGGACTGAAGGTGGCACTGCCTCTGCACTACCTGGCCTCTGGAACCACATACAGAAACATGCAGTATGCCTGGAGGGTGCCACACAACACCATCAGCAAAGTGGTCAGAGAAGTGGTGCAGGCCATCATCGAAGAATACGTGGAGGAGCTCCTCCAGTGTCCCACCACTGAAGAAGGCTGGAGGAAACTTGCAGAACAGTGGTATCAGAGGTGGAACTTTTCCCACACCGTTGGAGCCATAGATGGGAAGCACGTGGCCTGCAAAGCTCAAGTAAAGTCAGTGTCCTGTTATCACAACTACAAGGGCTTCTTCAGTATCATCCTCTTTGCCATGGTTGATGCTGACTACAAGTTCATGTACATCAGTGCTTCAGGCAACGGGTCTGCTTCAGATAGCCAGGGATACAACGCCAGTGACCTCAAGGATGGGCTGGAACGCAATCTCATCATGGTTTTTCAGATCCAGACCCCCTACCCAATGACACACAAGATCTGCCCTACTTCATCGTGGGTGATGATGCCTTCTCCCTCAGAACCTACCTCATGAAGCCCTACACTTCAAGATACCTCACCCGTGAAGAGAGAATCTTCAACTACAAGCTGTCCAGGGAAAGACGGGTGGTGGAGAACGCCTTTGGCATCCTGGCCAACAGGTTCCAGGTACTTCTCACCACCATGCAGCTTCACCCTCAGACTGTGAGGAGCATCATGGAAGCTTGCTGCATCCTGCACAATCTCATGCGCACCCGCTACCCAGTCTTGCAGAACAGGCTTGTGGACCGTCAACAAGGGAATGGGGACATGGAGCCTGGTGAATGGAGGCAAGGATGAAACTTGATAGACACTGTGGATGTGCAAGGCCCCAACAGAGCTTCACGTGAAGGGAACAAGTAGCGCAACCTCCTGAAACACTGGTGCAACTCCCCAGCTGGAGCAGTGGAGTGGCAAGACAGGATGGTAGATGCTTAATGGATGCTTCCTTGAGCCTGTCTCATCACACTGATGAGATTGTGCCGTGTATGTTGAATGGCCCTCCAATGAATAAGGCATTAATAAAGAGCTTTGTTTATTTTGAAATGTATTGATCAATGAATAAATTGTGATTGATAAAAAGTGTGGCAGCTGGGAGGGTGGACCATACAGTCCCACTATGCTTGCACTGGAGGTTTATCAATCCCACAGCTATCCTTACCCATCCCACAGCTATCCTTACCTATCCCACAGCTATCCTTACCCATCCCACAACTATCCTTACCTATCCCAGAACATGCAAAGGATTAACCCTTTTTTCAAAGTTTTCACCAACACTTTATTAAGTAAAAAAAATGAACCAAGTGTGTGAAGCAAAGATAACCTTTATTAATAACTGTCTTCAGTAAACTGTATGACTTTGTTAAATAAAGCAAAATGACCCAAGTAAAGTGTCTTAAGCAAAGATAAAGTGAACAGGTGACAACTCAGTCTCTGGCACTATTCTCAGTCACTCTGAGGCATTTCCACGGTCTCAGCTGTTGAGCAGCCAGGGACTGTGGAGGTGGCTGTGGCTGGAGTGCTGGTCTGAGGTGCCATTGGGGTGCTTGGCCCAACAGGGGATGGTGTGTTCAGGTAGCTCTCAGAGAGCTGACTCAGTCCCATGAGGTTGAGAGGCCCTTCCTCAAGGACCTGGGATGTCAGGCACAGTACTGATGACAGATTTTCTGTTGAGGGGCTTGGCTGTGGGGTGGAGGAAGGAGGAGTGTAGTGGGGCTGTCTGGTCTGCAGCTGGGTCAGGTGAGGCGTCTGTGGCATGTGATGTACCTGGGCCTGGACTGGGAAGGGCTGACTCTGCTGTGAGAAGTCCTGGTACTCGTAGCCTTGGTAGGTGAGGGGCTGTTGGAAGCCATGGAAGGGCTGTGACATCGCCTGGGTTGGATTAGCAGACCTGGAGTGGGTTGGAGCAAGTTCAGCTGGGCCTGGAGGGTGGTGCAGTAGTGCTGTGATCTTCTCCTTCATCACCTGGTCCTGGGCCTCGGGCAGGTCCATGAGGGTCTGGTTCACGTACGTGATGAAGGGCTTGCGGTTCGAGGATGGTATGTCGCTGTGGACCGGCTGAGAGAGAAGATCTGTGCTGGTTTTGATTGTGTCCCTGATCTCCAAAAGGACAGTGTGGCTCTGGCCCTCCAGTCTGCCTCTCTGCCTGCTTTCTGTGGAGGTGGAGCTGGGGGTGGGTGTGGGTTGGTCTCTGGCTGCTGCTGCTTCTTGCTCCATTTGAGACAGGGGATCCTCCATGTCCTCTGGCATGGGGAGTGCAGCTGTTGGGGGGGTCTCTGCTGTGGGGCCCTCCAAAGACACCTGCCTGGACACGGTAGCTGTTTCCTGGCTGGAAGAGGACTGGCTGTCTGTGGGCTGTCTGAGGGAGAGAGTTGACAGAGGGGCTGCTCCTCAATGGTGGACCTCACCCTCCAGGAAACTGCACTTGGCCATGATGTACATCTCCTGGTCAGTGAGCTTGACAGCGGCCTGGCCAGATTTCTTCAGGTGCAGCTTGCCATACCAGATGTGCATGTGCTTCCACCATCCCAGGAGTACATCTGCAGTGTAGCCCAGGCTCTCTGCCTTGTCTCTCCACTGTCTGCTTTCTCTTGGTGTCGCAATAGAGCCTGTGGCCCTTTCTCCACAAGTACTCGTTTTCCCTCAGCCATTCCAGCACCTCCTCCTCATGGTCCTCGTAAATGGAGTACTGTTTCCTCTCTCCCTTCTCCTTGCCTTGCCTGTTCCTCCCTCTGGCAGGGGCTTCAGGGCCTTCAGCAGCAGGGCTTTGAGGGCCTTGGGGCTGGTCCACCACAGCAGTAGCACCAACAGCAGCAGGAGAAGCACCAGCAGCAGCAGCAACACCAGCAGCACCAGCACCAGCAGCAGGAGAAGCACCACCAGCAGCAGCAGCTTCAGAGTCAGCGCCAGGGGGTGAGATGGTGGTTCTGTCCTTCTTGCCAGGGCTAGCAGGAGTAGGCACAGGCTTCCTCTTCTTCCCTGACTGACGAACCATTGTGTTCTTTCAAGATGTCTCTGGCAGCATGTCTTTCCTCTGAATGGTGACTGCTTGCGAGCTGAATCCTTTTATATCCATGGAGCTGATGCAATTCATCCTCCCCCACATGCGTAGTGAATGCTTTGCATCCACTACACATCTGCTACGCATCCGCTACGCATCCATTATGCATCCGCTAGGCATCCTATCGGCGTCTGTGATGCATCTGCATCATCCGCTATGCATCCGCTCCTTGTTCTACGCATCCGCTTTGCTATTCTCCCCCGGAAGCCCTGCGGATGTGTCATCCACTTCCACCCGCTAGGCTTCCTACGAACTTCTGCTTACCATCCTCACTACGTACTACCCCTGTCCGTTCCTTTCCGTTGTTTTCCATTCTGTTTATGCAAATTTTCACCACTTTTGAGAGCGGATAACAATGGATGGAGCCACCCCCAAAATTTTGCTCGTCCGCTGTGTCCTTTTTGCATACGTTTTGCATCTGTCGGCCAGTGTGACCTAGGCTTTACTCGATTAATGCTATTCAGTGTTGCATCAACATGAACTTTTTTTAGCATCAGCTTCTTACAAGAGTATAATGTGCAATGTTCCTGAGTATAATGTTCCTGACTGTTATGCATTATAATTGAAGAGAGCAAGAGTTTGCCTTGCATAATAATAAATAAAGCACATCTCATCCATGATTTCTGAATGTGGTTAGATACTTTTGCTGCTGTATAAGGGTTACCCATAAAGCAGGCCACTGCTCTCTCTTTATTTTACAAATAGGATCACTCACAAAATTATATTGCCTTCCCTATATTCTCTCACATTCTGATACATTTTGGAAGAGACGTTTGAATTTTCTTCATTTGCATAAAAAGTAGAAGTTGAAATCCTTCTTGCTTATTTCTCCCAGGAGGGTGCTGCCTGAAAGAGGGAATATTACATTCATAGAAAATATCTGTTTGTTCCCGTCATCTGCCCTCTGGAATCTTTCCTGCAAATTATGAAACAGACTATATAAAGTTCCATGGGATGGCATGTCTTAACATATAGTGCTTCAGAAAATATTGCCATCCACCATTTTCTCCTCTTCATCTGATTTTTTTCTTGGCTCACATGAGGGGAAAAAGATAACGTATTTTACTATGTAGCTCAACTGCTTAGTTCTCTGGCAGATGTCCTTTGTTGTGTTATGACAAAGTCTTGTTTTATGAAAAGGTTTTAATCCAAAAAACAGCTGGCAGGAGCCCAATAAGGCCTGCTATTATGCTAGTCAGAGCACAACCTCCTTAGAAATATATATTCCCAAGTGATGCTCAACTCCTGGATCTTAATTTGCACTGTACTTTCCCACCATATTTCCAATATATTATTAGTATGGGTACCCTGAGTTTTGAAGGTATGGCTATCCACTACCAAGGATAAGTTCAGTATAGTTTTCCATCATTGGAAAATACAATTTTGACAGTATCATATTAAAATCTAAGAAATTAGATAATTCATATATGTTGCTTCAGTAGCAGCAGCAAATATATATACCTGTTTTGCCATGTTCCTACTGTATTGTGGCTTTCTGTCCTCTCTACAAGTTTTCGAAGTTCTTAGATTTCACTTTCCTTAAATACATTTGACAGTTCGATATGCTCAGCACAATCAAAACCCTTTCTAAAGTCAATGAAGTATCTATTGACACATTCTCTGTATCCTTCTCCTCCCTCTGCTTTCTCAGTTGCCCAATGCATCAGCAATAATGTATGTTGTAACTTGGCCTTTTCTAAAACCACTTTGAACATCTGGCAACTTCCTTTCAGAGTAAGATTTTAATCTGCATTGGATTATGCTAAACATATTTTGCCAGAATGTCAAATGAAATAATATGACAGATAATTTGCACATTTAATTTAGTTAAATCTCCTTATAATAACTGTTTATTATGAATGAAGATTAAAACTCCCAATATACAGAAATTAAAAGATGAATTTCACAATTGCTTGGAATGTTTTAAACAAACAAACCACTGTTCAATGACTGGAATATGATTGCTTTTTCTTAGAAAAATTGCTATCAATAAAACTGGATACATCGATCTTTTTCCCTCCTTAGCTTCTCAGGAAACCCTATCTGATTCTCGCAGAACTCCAGTGTTCTGTCTCACAGAACACCATTTGAAAAACCCTGCTGTAACATATTTTGGAACATTACATTCCTCTATACAGAATTTAGTATATTCCTTCTACCTGAATATACCAAACAATTTACCCCAACCTTGGGATTCACACATGCTTGAGTCATTAGTCCACCATTTCCTTTCTGGCTTTTTCATTTATTTTTAGCATAGCTTTCATATTCATAGATCATTGCTAAGTGCTGCCAAGACACACATTTTAGAATGTATTCTCCCAAAAGTACATTTTATTTTTCAGAGAATGCATACAATAGTTATAAAAAGGTGAATACTAAAGCAGAACTACATTTCAGTATTTTTTATGTTTCTGGAAATACAGCTTACAAAAGTTTATTCCAAAATAGCATCTGAATGAACTTTCCCCCTCTTTTATTCTAAACATGCAGTTGTAGCATGAGCCATTTCTTAAATACAGTCCTCCATATAAAACTCTTCCAACTACCACCCCCAGTGGTGGGATTCAAATTTTTTTTTCTACCAGTTCTTTGCGCGTGGCTTGGTGAGCATGGCAGGAGAAGGTTACTGCAAAAACCCATTCCCTCCCCAACCCACTAACCTGCTTTCTAGGTCTGTTCTCCTGTGCAGGGCAACAAAAGAAGACAAAAGAAGCCAATCAGCTGGGACTCAGGAGGCAGAGAATAAATGGGAGCAGAGCCAGTCAGAGGTGGTATTTGCCAGTTCTCTGAACTACTCAAATTCTCCACGACTACTTCTCCAGAACTGGTCAGAACCTGCTGAATACCACCTCTGCCCCCCCTCCCCCCCAATGGTGCTTATCAGAGCTGAGAAGAACAAACTGTCCATTTTGGAGGGAAGGAGAGGTTAAATGAACACTTTGTCATATTAAATGATCAGATTTGCTCACCCACATCCAGGCAGCTGCTGGAAAAGTCTAATGAACTGGCAGTGATGCAGCTAATTAGGCCAAATAGGTCTGGATATCTGGAAGCATTATGATTACAAATGGCATTGTAATTTCCAAATGAGACATATATTCACTCTTCATTTTACTATAATTATTTGTACATTTCTTATTATCAATACTGTTATCTTCAAGAAAGACTATAGGAAATCCTAAGGGTTTGTTTTATGGCATAAAGGAAGTCAAATACCAGAAAGCCAGAAAAGAATAATCACTAAGTTTCTTGTTGCCAGCACATTTGGGATTGCATATCTTGTTCAGTTCTATTGTAATGCTTTGGGAAGGTGTTTGTTTGTTTGTTTGTTTGTTGTATGTACCAAGGTCAATGAATGGATCATTGTTGTAGAACAACAAGCCACAGTTTGATAATATTTCTGCATGTTTATATTTCACATATAAAAGGACCTTAGAGAAATTAGGAAAATGCACATTACAGTAAAAGAGACAGAGAGGCATAAAAAAAATACAAACATCCATCTTAAATTGTGATATAAAGCCTACTACTGCTTTTTGTCACAGAACAATGTGGCTTGGCTACCAGATTATTAAGGCATGATTCAATAAGCATATCTGATAGACATGGACAGAAGTGTCATACACATGGCAGAAGAATTATTCTCAAAACTTTAAAAAAAAAGGTTCAAGACAAGGCAATCAGGGAGGCAGGCATAGATAATCCATGTTTCAGCATCAATGGGAAAATAGCATCAGGCAAATCCAACTATTTGTGATCGCAATTCTTCTATAATTTAGACTTTGCACTTTGAAGTTTTATCCAGGGGTGGGTTTCTACCGGTCCTGTCCACCTCTGTAGAACAGTAGCTCTGAAGAGCTGCACACATAGAATCAGTTCTATGTCTGCTGATGTTTTTGCCCACCCACCCACTTGGGCTCTTACCTGATCTTTATTTCCTGATTTTTCAACTTCATCTGCCAAACCACAGCTACAGTTAAAAAAACAAGAAAACAGGGGTGTTTCAAAGGCTGCTTCTTGGCATGCAGTGTGCTAATGACAATTCACAGGCACACAGCTCACAGTGGGCAGGGAAGCTTGTAAATCCTGAACCAGTAGTTAACCCTGTTGTATCCCACCCCTGGTTTTATCCCTGTTTCCCAAGGGAAGACCATTATCCCTATGCAAATGAATAAGAAAGCAGGGAGGAAAACTTCATTGAAGGAGAAGCATCTGTCTTGTCTACTTATTTGGAGCTGTCTGGTACTGAACTCAGTAGTCACCATTGCCAGATGTGCTCAAGCAAACCCTGTAAGTTCCTCTATTTAAAGTCCCAGCTGAATTTATTTAGATTTGAGTAATGCGTGTTAAGTATCATGTGTCAAGCAGGCTGCTATGTTTTGTGTTTCAAAGTAAACTTGTTGTATCTCACTGTTTCCCCTCCCTCCAATCATTATTTGAAGTAGATTGGATAGAGAAGAAGCTGAGAGCAGACTTGAACCTGGGTCTCCCTAGTCTGGCATGTCAGCTACTAATGGCTAGTTATTTAACTCCATATGATGGGGACCAGGATGAGAAGCACTCTTATCAGCTTGAAAGGAAGGAGGAAAGCCATTGTACTGTCATCAATAGTTGCTTTACATTTGCTTTACCCCATTACTCCAAAGAAGCACTTTAACAAAGCACTTTGAAGATCTGTGTGGCCTTTTAAGTAGATCCTGGCAGCTGAGCTGCTACATCGTGAACCATCTTTGACACTTTGGAACTTATTAGTAATGGTAATTACTAATTAATTGTCAATTAATTAGTTAATTGACTAGTTAATTAATTACTAAGTAATTGTCCCTCAAAAAAAAGCATCCCTAAAAACTATCCCACATAGTTTTTCATTCTCCTTATAATATAAAATTATGGAAAATATTAGTTAAGCTGGTCATCAGATAAAATTTAGCACAGCAACAGAGAGCCATATAATATAGTTGCTTACAAAAATGTCCTATTTTTTAATATATAAATACATCCAAAATGTCGATGGTTTTTCATAATTTGTTTTGACCAGAAGCCAATATGTAGGGCAAGCAATTTGACTGCATTATTATAGTCAGATAACAATGAAATTAAATGAGAGTAAGATATTCTTCCCGGCACGATTTGTAGCACAAATATTTATACTTCAATATAAAGGGACAGTGTAAAAGAAGATAATTTCACTTCCCTAGAGTCCCAGGTAATTTCACTTCCCTAGAGTCCCAGGGTCAGATAAAGAGTATTATTATATCCTTCTATTAACAGTGCCAAAGAAAGAATGAATATTGGGTAAGATGTCTTGAGTAGTTTGAAGGACACCTCAGACATTTTATTATAAATACATATATTTTGGCCCAAAAATACTGGATAGGTAAGGAAGGATAGTAAACTTATTCTAAGGAACATTGTACAGGATATGCTGGACAATGAGTATGTTCTGGTAGGTTCATAAAGAATATTAACTGCTCCCTTAGCCTTTTGAAGATGCAACATGATCAGAAATTCAAAAGAAAAGCAGTAAGACTGAAGCTGCTTATTTAACTATTTTGTTCAGTTAGAACTTATAGAACAACCGACTTCAAGCCAATAGCCTGGAAAAGAAAGAAAGAAATTAGGGCTGTACCCTCACTGAAAAAGATTTTATCAGGATATTGTAGAACACATATGGGAATTGCAATGATAGAGTATAAGAACTTCTAATTATGGAACTATAATACTTCTAACAGACTGCAGTCATTGTAGTAACATCTGACATAAGATATTCAGTTCAGAAAGTTTCTCTTCAAAATGTTCATGGCAGCAAGGGACATCCAGAAGTATCTAAAACTGTAGTCCATATTGCCCTAAGCACATTCTACAGAATATCAGTAGTGCAGCATCCCAGGTGTGAAATCTTGGAAGACAATCTCAGATTTTTTTTAAAAAAAAAAAACCTCACATATTTAATAAGCATCCTATCTGGATCCCTTGAATACATTTGTTGATTCTTTTCTTTCTAAAGCCAGATCTGTTTAACTGTAAGATTAGTGAGAAGGTCCTACAGAGTTCTTCTCACACCAATAATGATTCTAAGCAGTGTCATTTTACAGCCTTGTAATAGGATGGGCAGCAATTTATCAGCAAACCATAGCATCAAACAGGGGAGGGGGGAAAATCAAGCATTATGTCATAATGCAAACTGATCCTTATGGACCTAAGTGCAACCTCATGACAACAGTAATAAATGACTTAATTTGTATTGTGGACATCATCACTGGCAGTTTGGTATCATTCTGGTTTGGAACAAATTCATATGCAGCAAACTTTGGAGGATAAGATGGATTAAGCATAGGTATGTTGGTGATGTATGTGTCTGTGTGCATTAGTTTGTCCATTCTAGCTATTTGTTTCTTTTGGCCATTGAGAGGTACAGATTTGTTATTCTTGGGACTTACATTTGAAAATTGTCCCACCATCCAGCCCATAGTATCCAGTCCTCAAGACATCACTGGACCCAAAAATTCTGGACAGTCATTGAAAAGCTGTGGTTGGCAATTGCAGATAATTTTGGAAGAGATTAATTATTTCAACCCATTTCATGTGGGCTCCACACAAAAGCATTTATTGTGCTTGTTGATGACCTTTGGAAAAACCAATGTAAGGGGGTGCACCCATCCTGATCCTTTAAAAAAGAATAAACTTTCTATTTTATTCATTTAAAAAGAATACTTCCCTCCCCCCCCCCAAAAAAAAGGGGGGGTTGAATGCTGATTCTTATTTATCTCTCATCAGCTTTCAAATCATGGTATCCTTCTGAACTGCCTGAAAAGATTGGGAGTGGAGGAATATCATGTTGTGGTAATTCTCTTTCCTCTATGATCACTTTTAGTTTGATGTGACAGGAGTGGGGGAAATTTGAGGTGAGGGGTCCTTGGTACCTTCTGAACTTGATTGTTTTCTTGCAGACATTTCATTACTGAAACAAGGTGACATCATCAGAGCTTGGACTGTTGTGGGATACCTAAGGACTCAGCATTCTTTTGTTTAATTTCTACATAAATCTACTGGTTAAGTTCATATATCAGTCCAGAGTTAAATCCCATCAATATGCTGATAAAATCCAATTGCAATCTCAACTCCCAGTCCACGCAAATTATGCTGTTGATGTCCTATCTTGAGGCTGTTTGAATCTAAATAAGAAGAAACAGTTTCAAGGTCAATCGTGACAAGACTGGGTGATTTGTAATTAAAACCCTTGTATTCTGGAAAATGAGGTATTTAATGGGGTTGCACTTTCCCCAAAACTGTAAATGAATTTTGAATTGAAACATGTTGAAGTGTGTTGAATTATGCTGGGTTGGAGAAATGTAGGCGTCTTGTGTTTCCTGGCTAAATGAGCCTCCTCCTTTTAGGTGCTTAATGTTCACTCTATCATTATATAAATTCCCTTGCTCATACATGGTTCCTTATCTCATGTATACAAAAAATGTCACATTGCTGGAATTCAATTAGGTTTAGTAATATCAACCAGTGGAGACTTTTTAAATTGGAGTGGTTGCCTTTATCTGGAACACACTACTGTGTGTTTTTTCCAGTTAGTTCTGGAACTGTTAAAAGTTGATGCTCAGTATTCTTTGATCCTCACATATACACTCTCATACAATGCCTTAAAGCCCCTGTCACACTGCACCAACGGATGGAAAGAGGATGTAAAACGGAGAAAAACACTTGCCATCCGTTGGTTAACGCGATGGTTCCATTCTGTACTCACTGCCTCCGTTTTGCTTCCTCTCTATCCGTCCAGCATCCGTCTATTGACATTTCATCCGCTCAGAAGGTTTTGAGCTGCTCAAAACTTTTGAGCGGAAAATGTATCCAATGCATCCGTTCTGCATCCTCTAGGCATATGGGGGACATCGGTTCTGCATCCATTACGCATCTGCTATATCCGCTAGGCATCGGCTGCATATCCGCGCAACTCAAATCCATTCCAGTGGTAAACAGACACAGGGAGGAAGCGGAACGGACGCGCAGCATTAATAGCACGGACAGAGGAAGGATGAAAGCGGATGCAAATCGCATCTGCATCATCCGCTACACATCTGCTCTGTATCCGCTCTGCATCCTCTACGCATCCTCTACGCATCCTCTACGCATCCGCTCTGCATCCGCTCTGCATCCTCTCTGCATCCTCTACGCATCTGCTCTGTATCCGCTCTGCATCTGCTCTGCATCCGCTCTGCATCCGCTTTCCATCCGCCCTGCGTCCTCCCCCTGTCCGTTCCTTTCCGTGTTATCCACTCTGGTTATGCAAATTTTTGCCCCTTTTGAGAGTGGATAACAAAGGATGGAACATTTTTCTCGTCCGCTGTGTCCTTTTTACAAATGTTTTGCATCCGTTGGGCAGTGTGACAGGGCCTTAAAATTGACTTCAAGATAAATGAAAAGTCACACTACGAAAAATATTGGTCAATAGCATGCAAAAATATGATGGCATGAGGTTACTGAACCATTTGCTGTTGAGGATATGACAGCTTTCATCATAATCTATAGCTCCATTTAGGTTTTCTAGAAAATAAAGGCTCTAGTAACTATAGTCTAGTTAAGTTTCTTTCATTTCTAATTCCAGTTTCTATAATTCCTGTAATAGGGCTTGTGACTGTTCTAGTATACTCCCCACTATCTATCCCATTCTGAAAGGTTTCTATAGCAGATGGATCATCTCATTCTCCTCATGAGAAAAAAAAAGATAACTGCTGATCTAAGCATGCTAGGAACTTTTTTATTTCATTTGTATAATTAAGGCATTTGGAACTCTTGGAAGGCTTCGGTTGTGACTAATTGATTGGATAAACATAACTGGCCACAAATCTTGCTATCCAACATGATGAGATATTAAGCATTAATGAAGCAATTTTGTGGAAAAAGGTTCATTGAAAAATGTGAAGAGTAGAGGTTTGCTCAAATCTGATTCTCAAAAATACACCGAGTTGGACTGTTAATTTGTGAGATCAATAAACCTGAAATTCACTTATTAAGTGATGCGCATAACTTCAATGGATTTACAGAATAAATTTGCTTGCTATAATTGTACATGCCCAACATTAGAATATCTGATATAATATTCCGTCTTCCTGCTAGAATGAATACCCATCGACAATCCCAGCTATTATCCAATACAGCAAGGTCCATAACCTTTGTAGGATAAACATTTACTTTGTTAGCAAATGATCCGGTTCACACTGGAGAAATAATCCAGTGTGTTTAAAGATATACTGTTTAAGTATGTACTATTTTTTTTTCAATGTTGATATTATAATTATATGTATTATTACTGGGGATTTTTTAAAATTTATTTGCTAAATGGTGCAACAGTGATGCTTAATAGCAAAAATTGTAATGTGAAGCAGACTTACTTGAGGATAAATCTAATGAACTCAAAGCACCATATTCCTAACAAACTGTGCACTATTAGTATGAGAGGCCCAAAACTCAAACTGCTGAGTGCTAATCTTAATTCAACAAATAGTTGAGTGAAAATGAGATACTATTTCCACCTTCACTGCATTATAGGAATAATCCTAGTTTAATTATCAGATTTGAAATACTTCTTTTGAGGTTATTCTTGCTCCAACAGGATTGCCATCTGAACAGAGCAGAAATGGTATTCAGCCAGTTCTGACAGGTTCTGGAAAACCGGTAGTAGAAATTTTGAGTAGTTCAGAGAACTGGAAATTGGAAACTACCTCTGATTGGCCCCGTCCCTTCTATTCTCTGCCTCCCAAATCCTAGCTGATTGGCTGGGTCTTCTTTGTTGCCCTGCAGAGGAGAACAGAGCTGGAAATCAGGTTAGTTGGGTGGGGCCATGCCCACCAAGCCACAACCACCAAGCCCCACCATGCCCACCAAGCCATGCCCATATAACCAGTAGTAAAAAAAAAATAATGAATACCACCACTGGAATAGAGAACTTTGGGAGAATAATCTAGGATAGTGGAGGGCAGGGGGTGAAATGTAAAAGAAATTTTACACCATTCCAGCATTGTTTTGAAGAGCTTACAAACCTGCTAGAGCAGACTTCAAAGGGCAAAGCAAGGGAAAATAATTTTCCAAAAAAAGCAGAAATTGAAAGAAGCCTGGATTTATCTGCCTTACTCTACCACATGATCTCTATCATATCTGACTGCACAGAGAGAAGATCCTTCAAACTCTTGCAGGACATTTCAATTGAAGTTCCCACAATCCATCTGGTACCAACCCAAACCCAAAATGATATGATTGGTGTTGTTTGGAGATTTGAGATTAATTAAGATGGAATATCATACAGAGTATATCCTCATGAACTTTTCCATAATATTTATCTTATTACCAAGGATTTGTGAGCATATAACGGCATTATATCTGCATGAAATTTAACTGCCATAATTGCAGCATTTTACCATTTTAAATCAGGAAGGCTTTAATGCATAATATTTTCTTCTGTTGTAAAAATATTCCTCCAAAAAGGTCAGCTTCTTAGTCACAAATTCTCAGTCAGTGCTGGATATTTACAGTATCCAATTTTCCATGCCAATTATTTCCACAGAGCAGCAAACAAAACAAAACACAAAAACATAAACAAGGAAGCTAGGAGCATCTTTTTGTGGTGGTAGGTGAAGGAGATAACCTTTGTCTAATTCTAAATGGTGTGTCTTTCTATGTGTATTTATGTATGCAGCTACTTTTACAATACAGACAGATTTTGTGGTTTGAATCCCTAGTACCATGTAATGGAATGAGCTCCAGTTACTTGTCCCAGTTTTTGCCAACCTAGCAGTTGTAAAAATGCAAGTAGAAAAGTAGGGACCACTTTGGTGGGAAGGTAACAGTGTTCCATGTGCCTTTGGCATTTAGTCATGCCAGCCATATGACCACAGACATGTCTTCGGACAGCACTGGCTCTTCAGCTTTGTAACAGAGATGATCACCATCTCCAAGCTGGAAACAACTAGCACGTATGTGCGAGGGGAACCTTTGCCTTTACCTTAAAAATATTCCCTTGATTTTAAAGGGTTAAATTACTCATAAATTAATTGACAGTTTGGTTCTGAAAAATTGAATCAGAAAGTTGAAAGATAGTGTAGGTGAATGAGGCTAAACCTTTAGGCCCTGTCACACTGCCCAACGGATGCAAAACGGACACAACGGACGAGAAAAATGTTCCATCTGTTGTTATCCGCTCTCAGAAGGGGCAAAAATTTGCATAACCGGAGCGGATAACAAGGACGCGGGGAGGATGCAGGGCGGATGGAAAGCGGATGCGGAATGGAAGCCCAGAGGATGGAAGCAGATGGGAGCGGATGGCACATCCGCAAGGCTTCCGGGGGACCTCAGCAAAGCGGATGCAGAACGGATACAGCGGATGCAGAGCGGATGCAGAGCGGATGAAGCGGATGAAGAGCGGATGCACAGTGGAAGCCTAGAGGAAGCCTAGCGGATGTCGAGTGTTAACTGCGCATGCGGGGAGGATGCATTGCGTCAGCCCCACGGATATAATGGAAACAGCTCAGAAGCAGGTCACCATTCAGAGGAAAGACGTGCTTCCAGACACATTGACTGCCTTGCCTGTCCTGCCTGCATGTCTGCCTGCAAGCCTTGCTGCCAGCCTTGCTGTCTGCCTGCCTGCCAGCCTTGCTGCCAGCCTCCCTGCCAGCCTTGCTGTCTGCCTGCCTACCAGCCCTGCTGCCAACCAGTCTGCCTGCCAGCCTTGGTGCCTGCCTGCCTGCAAGCCTTGGTTCATGCCTGCCTGCCAGCCTTGGTTCATGCCTGCCTCCCTGCCAGCCTTCCTGCCAGTCTTGGTGCCAGCCTTCCTTCCAGCCTTGGTGACTGCCTGCCTGCCAGCCTGCCTGCCAGCCTTGCTGCCAGCCTTGCTGTCTACCTGATGCCAGCCTTGCTGCCAGCCTCCCTGCCGGCCTTGCTGCCAGCCTGCCTGCCAGCCTTGCTGTCTGCCTGCCTGCCAGCCTTGCTGCCAGCCAGTCTGACTGCAAGCCTTGGTGCCTGCCTACCTGCAAGCCTTGGTTCATGCCTGCCTGCCAGCCTTGGTTCTTGCCTGCCTGCAAGCCTTCCTGCCAGCCTGGGTGCCTGCCTCCCTGCCAGCCTTCCTGCCAGCCTTGGTGCAAGTCTTCCTGCCAGCCTTGGTGCCAGCCTTCCTGCCAGCCTTGGTGCCAACCTTCCTGCCTGCCTGCCAGCCTGCCTGCCAGCCTTGGTGCCTGCCTGCCTGCCAGCCTTGGTGCCTGCCTCCCTGCCAGCCTTCCTGCCAGCCTTGGTGCCTGCCTCCCTGCAAGCCTTACTGCCAGCCTCCCTGCCAGCCTCTCTGCCAGCCTAGCTTCCTGCCAACCTCCCTGCCAGCCATCAACCCCACAACCATGCGGAAGCACAGCAAGCCTCAGCCATCTGCTGCCAGCCCTTGCAAGAGGGACAGGGCTACCATCCCGCCCCCTGGCCCTCACTCTGGTTCTTCTGGGGCTTCTGCTGCTTCTGCTTCTGGAGGAGCTGATGACAAGCACTCCAGCACCAGCCACCTCCACAGCACCTGCACCCTTCACCCCTGAGACTGAGCGACCAAGAGGAGTGCCAGAGACTCATTTTTGTCTTATAGCTTGTTGTTAATAAAGTCTATTTTTGATTCACACACTTGCTTCATTTTTTTTTCAATAAAGTCTTGCTGGAAACTTTTAGAAATGGTTTAAGCCTTTGCATGCTTGTGGGATGGGTTAAGATAGCAGTGGGATGGGTTGAGATAGCTGTGGAATGGGCAGGGATACCTTTGGTATGGGTAATAGCTGTGGGATAGATAAACCTCCAGTGCAAGCATAGTGGGACTGTGTGGTCCACCCTCCCAGGTGCCACACCTATGGCCCTTTATTATCAATAACAATTTAATCATTCATCCACACATTTCAACATAAACACAACTCTTTATTAAATGCCCTGTTCATTGTCGGGCCACTCAACATACATGGCACAATCTCATCAGTGTGATGAGACTGGCTCAAGGAAGCATCATCCTGTCTTGCCACTCCACTGCTCCAGCTGGGGAGTTGCACCAGTGTTTCAGGAGGTTGCGCTGCTTCTTCCCTTCATGTGAGGCTCTGTTGGGGAATTGCACATCCTGAGTGTCGATCAGGTTTCGCCCTTGCCTCCATTCTCCAGGCTCCATGTCCCCATTGCCTTGTTGGAGGTCCACAAGCCTGTTCTGCAACACTGGGTAGCGGGTGCGCATGAGATTGTGCAGGATGCAGCAAGCTTCCATGATCCTCCTCACCGTCTCTGGGTGATGCTGTATGGTAGTGAGAAGTACCTGGAACCTGTTTGCCAGGATGCCAAAGGCGTTCTCCACCACCCGCCTTGCCCTGGACAGCCTGTAGTTGAAGATCCTCCCTTCATGGGTGAGGAGTCTGGAAGTGTAGGGCTTCATGAGGTAGGTTGTGAGGGAGAAGGCATCATCCCCCACGATGAAGTAGGGCACATCTTGTGTGTCGTTGGGCAGGGGTTCTGGATCTGGGAAGCCCACGATGAGGTTGCATTCCAGCTCCTCCTTGAGGTGACTGGTGTTGTATACCTGGGCATCTGAAGATGAGCCGTTGCCTGCAGCATCGATGTACATGAACTTGTAGTCAGCATCGACCATAGCGAAGAAGATGATGCTGAAGAAGCCCTTGTAATTGAAATAAGTGGACCCCGACTTGCCTGGAGCTTTGCAGGCCACGTGCTTGCCATCTATGGCAACTTTCTTCCATTCTTCTTCAGTGGAGGGGCACTGGAGGAGCTCCTCCTTGTATTCTTCAATGATGGCCTGCACCACTTCTCTGACCACAATGCTAATGGTGTTGGGTGGCACCCTCCAGCCGTACTGCATGCTCCTGTAGGTCGTTCCTGAGGCCAGGTGGCGCAAAGTGAGTGCCACCTTGAGCCCAGGTTCCAGGCTGGGCCGGAAGCTGGTGCTCTGCTTGGTCAACCTGGGTGTCAGCCACTGCACAACTTCATCAAACATGGCTGGAGGCATCCTCATGAAGTTTTGGAATGCACGAGTGTCTTCGTTCCTGAGCTCCACCATCAGCTTGTTGTACAGTCCGTCCTCTGCTCTTCTGGTAAACCATCTTCGTACCCAGACGCTTGTTGGCCGCCCCTTTTTCTTCCCGTAGAAGAGTTCACAGAGCCTGTAGATGGCTTCGAACTGTTGCAGAAGGATGGTGGCTGCCAAAAGGACTGTGTTACGATCCACGGTGGACATGACTGGATGCTGTGGAAGAGGAAGAGTCAGATGAAGGCTGCAGAGGTCTGCAGCAGGGCTGCTGGTCTGAAAGTGAGATCCAGATGTGTTGCTCCCCCTTTTTATAGGCAGTATAGGTGTCCCTTTGCATCCTCTAGGCATCCTCTAGGCATCCTCTAGACATCCTTAATATCTGAGATAGGTCCCCTCTGTGGATGTTTTTTCCGTTTTAAACACTTTGTTTCCACTAGGCATCCGTTCTGCATCTGTTCTGCATCCATTCTGCGTCCGTTCCGCTTCCTCCCTGCGTCTGAGCAGATGCGAGTTGCGCGGATGCGGAACAGATGTCTAGCGGATATATCGGATGCGTAATGGATGCAGAACGGATGCGTAGCGGATGCGTAGCGGATGCAGAACGGATGAATTGGATACATTTTCCACGCAAAAGTTTTGATGAGCTCAAAACTTTCTGAGCGGATGAAACGTCAATAAACGGATGCTGGACGGATAGAGAGGAAGCAAAACGGAGGCAGTGAGTACATCGCGTTAACCAACGGATGGCAAGCTTTTTTGTCCGTTTTACATCCTCTTTGCATCCGTTGGTGCAGTGTGACAGGGGCTTAAGAATTTGTTCTTGCACAGACATTTCAGCTTATATTGGACATTATAATTATTTGCAAAATGTCTCCACTTTATGCATTTGTCTAATTTGTATGATTGTCCACCTCTTTGACTTTGGCCTGCAAATAATCATAAACACACATATTTATAAAATAATATAAGAATTAGAAAGCAAGTATTGTGGTTCCAATTGGCAAAAGAAAGCTCAGAACTATATTGGTTGGAAACATGGAATAGTTCTTCATCCCAGAGTGGATAGACCATGGCTAAAATGATGGTGGTGATATCAATTAAAATGCACACAGCAGCCAAGAAGAAAGTTTCTTGTTAACATAACCAGAAGATGGGACCCTTCAAATGCTTGGGCAAATAACCAGTAGTGGGATTCTCCCAGTTCTTTCTGGCTCTGTAGAACCGATAACTCTGAAGAGCAGCAGACATAGAACCAGTTTTATGTCTGCTACTGTTTTGGCCCACTGCCCGCATGGACTCTTACCTGACCTTTATTTCCTGCTTTTTCAACTTTAGCTGGTTTGCGTGGCACAGCTGCAGTTGAAAAAGCAGGAAAAAGTGCTTTTTCAACTGCTGCGTATCTGCACGCAGCGCTGCTCAGCTGTCCAGGCAGCAAGTAAATCACCAAACCAGTAGTTATACCAGTCAGATCCCACCCCTGGGCCTTACAAAAGTCCAGAAGGATTGTGGCCATCCTTATCACTCAAGACAGGGTATTTCATAGGGCAGGCACTGTGGCAGACAAGCCATGCTTCCTAAACCCTGAAGCTGGTATTCTCTGCTCAATAGAACCCAGAACATGCCCATTCTGCCAGACTGGATTGAATGGTTGGAAACAACTGGGGAAAGACTGAACCAGTGTTTTTAGGCTTATTAGACTCATATTAAGTCTAATTTACTATTTTGATATTCCTTTTCCACAATTTGGAGATATGTTGATAGTTCTTAACAAAATCTCTTACTTAAAGGATGTCATGTTATCAGTAACTTCTCACTGTTCACCCTAAATCTGGATTGTTGCTGTACAAATTAAAAACATAGGATATCAGGACAGACTGTTATGGTTCCCACTTGCCATTTATGTAACTCTTTGTTTATTCCTATTCTGTTTTTAACCAGTTAATATCCCATTAGGGAGCATTTGGTTTTATCCCAGAATTGTTTATCAATTTTCTTTGAAAATTCTGAATCCAATGTGCTATATTATTGAAGTTAGACATGTGTGTTGAAGGGATTAAAATATTTTTAAAGGTCAGCAAAAGATGTACCTAATTTTGTTTTTAAAAAGGCTATGTTGATTGTATGCAGCATGGGATGTCTACTTTTTGCCTACTTTTCAGTTCTTTGGTAGAAAAGACAACATAGGGATATGATGTTTGCAATTAATAAAAAAATCAACACATTCACTTTCACAAGATTCTTGTACATACTCTCTCTGTGTGCATAAGATTTTTATTAAAACTTTTTTAAATCAAAAGCTAATTAATACAAGCTATTATAACAGAAAAAAGAGAGAGCAAAAATGTACAAAAAAGAAAAAAAAAGTTGAAGAAAAATACAAAACAAGGGAAAAAATATTTCGAGGTTTTTTGTGACTTAAATGTTTTTTTTGTATTTTTCCTAACGCATGTTTCTTAAAAGCAAATCACATTTTTTAAACTTTTTCAAATAATGATTTTTCTTCTGTTTTGAGAGCATTTGTTCATGTTAACCATTTATAATCCATAGTTAATTCAAGACAGTACCTGTGCAGTTCAATGTATACTTCTCTTCACTATGTATTGTGGAATTTGTTTGTTCTTATATGTCATATGCACTTTTATTTGTATTTACTTTAGGTCTTCTTTAAATTTCCCCCCAAAATTTCTTGCTCTTTTCATGAAGTTCAGTTGGAATCTTTGTTGTTTAAAAGTTAAAATCACACCTTCTAACTTATTTCATCTAAATGGAATTTTCTTCCGTTAAAATTAGTCTGTCAGAATAAAAACCTGTTTTCGATTGTGTAGTATACTAACTGGAATTTCCTTAAGTACAATTACATCTGTATCCTCAACATAGTACTGAAACTGTTAAATACAATAAAGTGTTACCTTTTTCCTGACAAATTACACAAGGATATCATTTGGAACAAATCTTCCAAAATGTTTTTGAACAGATTTATTTATTCTATAAATCTTATTTAAGGCCCGGTCCCACTGGCCGACGGACACAAAACGAATGCATAAAGGACACAGTGGATGAGCAAAATTTTGGGGGTGGCTCCATCCATTGTCATCTGCTCCAAAAAGTGGTGAAAATTTGCATAAACAGAATGGAAAAGAACGGAAAAGAATGGATGTGGGTAGTATATAGCGGGGATGTTAAATGGATGTTCATAGGAAGCCTAGCGGATGAAAGTGGATGGAAGCGGATGACACCTCAGAAGGGGTTCCGGGGGATAATTGCGAAGTGGACATATAGAGGATGAAGTGGATGCATCACATATGCCTAAAGGAAAGAAAGGGGATGCCGCGCGGATGTATATCGGATGCAAACAATTCACTGCTCATCCTTTCAATTACTAACGATGTATAGACGTTCCATGTACCTTTTCTTTCCTCCCTTTTTCCGTTTTCAGCTGCAGTGGATATGAGTTACAAGGATGCCCAGAGGATGCAGAGAGGATACAGCGGACGTTTAACGGATGATAAACAGACATAGAATGTTTGTTGCTCATATGTCACGGATTTACATTGTAAATGGCGGAAAGTTCATCCGTTCAAAAGTTTTGTGTAGCTCAAAACTTCTTGCATGGATGAAATTGCAGTGGATGGATGCTCGACGGAGAGAGCGTATGAAACACATATACAATGAGTACACAACGGATGCATAGTGTTTTCCAACGGATGGCAAGCTTTTTTTTAACGTTTTACATCCTCTTTGCATCTGTAAGTGCAGTGGGACGTGGGCCTTAATTACTTATATAAGCCCATGTCACACTGAACCAACGGATGCAAAGAGGATGTAAAACGGACAAAAAACCTTGCCATCCATTGGTTAACGCGATGTATCCATTCTGTACTCACTGCCTCCATTTTGCTTCCTCTCTATCTGTCCAGCATCCATTTATGGATGTTTCATCCACTCCAAAAGTTTTGGGCTGCCTAAAACATTTGCGTGGAAAATGTATCCAGTTCATCCGTTCTGCATCCGCTACACATCCACTACGCATCCGTTACGCATCCGTTACGCATCCGTTACGCATCCGTTACGCATCCGTTACACATCCGCTATATCCGCTAGGCATCCGCTGAGCATCCACGCAACTTGCATCCGCTCGGACGCATGGAGGAAGCGTAACGGACGCAGAACGGATGCAGAACAGATGCCTAGTGGATGCAGCATGGAAACAAAGCATTTAAAACTGAAAAAATGTTCGCAGAGAGGATCTATCTCAGATATTAAGGATGTCTACAGGATGCCTAGAGGATGCCTAGAGGATGCCTAGCGGAAAACCTATACTGCCTATAAAAAGAGGGAGCAACTCACCTGCATCGCACTTTCAGAACAGTAGCCCAGCAGTGCAGACCTCTGCAGCCTTCGTCTATCTCTTCCTCTTCCACAGCATCCAGTCATGTCCACCGTGGATTGTAACAAAGTCCTTTCAGCAGCCACCATCGTTCTGCAACAGTGTGAAGCCATATGCAGGCTCTGTGAACACTACTGCAAGAAGAAAAGGAGCCACCCAAAAAGAGTCTGGGTCCGAAGATGGTTCACCAGTAGAGCGGAGGACGGACTGTACAACAAGCTGATGGTGGAGTTCAGAAGCGAAGACACTCGGGCGTTCCAGAACTTCATGAGGATGCCTAAAGCCATGTTTGATGAAGTTGTGCGGCGCCTGACACCCAGGTTGACCAAGGCAAACACCAGCTTCCGGCCCAGCCTGGAACCTAGGCTCAAGGTGGCATTCACTCTGCGCCACCTGGCCTCAGGGACCTCCTACAGGAGCATGCAGAACGGCTGGAGGGTGCCATCCAACACCATCAGCATTGTGGTCAGAGAGATGGTGCAGGCCATCATCGAAGAATACAAGGAGGAACTCCTCCAGTACCCCTCCACTGAAGAAGGCTGGAAGAAAGTTGCAGAGCAGTGGTATCAGAAGTGGAATTTCCCCCACACCATTGGAGCAATAGATGGCAAGCACATGGCCTGCAAATCTCCAGCCAAGTCGGGGTCCACTTATTTCAACTCCCAGGGCTTCTTCAGCATCATTCTCTTTGCCATGGTCGATGCTGTCTACACGTTCATGTACATCGATGCTTCTCGCAACGGCTCATCTTCGGATGCCCAGGTATACAATGCCAGTCACCTCAAAGAGGATCTGGAATGCAATCTCATCGTGGGCTTCCCAGATCCAGAACCCCTGCCCAACGACACACAAGATGTGCCCTACTTCATTGTGGGTGATGACGACTTCTCCCTCACAACCTACCTCATGAAGCCCTACACCTCCAGACTCCTCACCCGTGAAGAGAGGATCTTCAACTACAGGCTGTCCAGGGCAAGGTGGGTGGTGGAGAACGCCTTTAGCATCCTGCCACAGGTTTCAGGTACTTCTCACCACCATGCAACATTGCCCAGAGACTGTGAGGAGGATCATGGAAGCTTGCTGCATCCTGCACAATCTCATGCGCACCCGCTACCCAGTCTTGCAGAACAGGCTCATGGACCTCCAACAAGCCAATGGGGTCATGGAGCCTGGGGAATGGAGGCAAGGGCAAAACCTGATCGACACTGAGGATGTGCAAGGCCACAACAGAGCCTCAAATGAAGCGAAGAAGCAGCGCAACCTCCTGAGACAATGGTGCAACTCCCCAGCTGGAGCAGTGGAGTGGCAAGACAGGATGGTAGATGCTTAATGGATGCTTCCTTCAGCCTGTCTCATCACACAGGTGAGATTGGGCCATGTATGTTTGGTTGGCCTACAATGAACAGGCGTTTAATAAAGAGTTGTGTTTATGTTGACATGTGTGGATAATTATTACATTATTATTGATAATAAAGGGCCATAGGTGTGGCACCTGGGAGGGTGGACCATACAGTCCCACTATGCTTGCACTCGAGGTTTATCTATCCCACAGCTATCCTAACCCATCCCACAGCTATTACCCAGCCCACAGGTATCCTAACCCATCCCAAAGCTATCCTTACCCATCCCACAAGCATGCAAAGGCTTAAACCATTTCTAACAGTTTCCACCAAGACTTTATTAAAAAAAAGAAATGAAGCAAGTGTATGAGTCAAAAATATACTTTTTTAACAAGAAGCTATAAAACAAAAATGAGTCTCTGGCACTCCTCTTGGTTGCTCAATCTCATGGGTGAAGGGTGCAGGTGCTGTGGAGGTGGCTGGTGCTGGAGTGCTTGTCATCAGCTTCATCCGTTCGGCGTCCGCTCTGCTTGCGCTCTTTCCGTTCCGCGTCCGCTTTGCTGAGGCCCCCCGGAAGCCCTGCGGATGTGCCACCCATTCCCATCCGCTTCCATCCGCTGGGCTTCCGTTCCATATCTGCTTTGCATCCGCCCTGCGTCCTCCCCGCGTCCGTGTTATCTGCTCCGGTTATGCAAATTTTTGCCCCTTTTGAGAGCGGATAACAACAGATGGAACATTTTGCTCATCCGCTGTGTCCTTTTTGCATCCGTTGGCCAGTGTGACATGGGCTATAGATAGATCTATAGATTTCTGTTTTATTGATATGGGGGGGGGGG
>BLBF01000031.1:22127438-22142341 GCA_015471245.1 Laticauda colubrina | reverse complement strand
CTATCTATCTATCTATCTATCTATCTATCTATCTATCTATCTATCTATCTATCTATCTATCTATCTATCTTTGTGTAAAGGTGCCTTATAGTTCAGCTTGAAGACTGGTGATGACATCTATTTTTTATAGTTCATTTATACCCAGCATATTCACAGTCATGAAGCCAACCATTTTCTGGGGAACAATAAAGCACTGATTTCCCACTGATGTCTTCTGGGATGATGGTGGTGATGATGATCAACTTTCCAATATAACCAATGCCAATAAATTCCACCTTGCCAACTATGGATGTTTGGTCCACATTTTACTACCTTGCTAATCAAAGTGACATATGATTGTTTGTTAAATGCTTTGCTCATTCCTATGTCCATAGCATTCCCATCAATCTATTGTAGATAACAATATGAAAGAAAACATGAGATTTATTTGACACAAATTGCTCTTAGTCAATCCATGGCATTTTGCATTGTTTTAAAGGTAATCACATGAAGAAAATCTATCTGCAGAATATGGTAACTAAGGATCAAAAAGAACTTGATGGTTCATCATCACCATCACTATCACAACAGATCCATCACTTTGTAATCTATTCCAAAATTTTCTTAGGTATTGAAGTTAGTTTAAGTGATATGTAGCTCCTTGGACATCTCTGTTTAAAGATGGAATTAATCTGGAAATTTAAGAACACAAATTTAGGAACATAAGAGCTGCAATGGCACAGTGTAGTACTGCAGATTATTTCTGCTGACTGTTGGCTGCCTCCAATTTGGCAGTTCAAATCTCACCAGGCTCAAGGTTGACTCAGCCTTCTATCCTTTCAAGGTGGGTAAAATGAGGACCCAAATTGTTGGGGACAATATGCCAACTCTGTAAACTGCTAAGAGAGGGCCATAAAGCACTCTAAAGTGGTATATAAACCTAAGTGCTATTGCTAACACATTGTGCTCTACTCTAAATACAGAGTCCCCTGATTCTCCAAGCTTATTCTGCCCCTGTTTTCTGAGGAAGGAGTGCGTTGAATGCTGAATATGCATTGTGCTTTTTGTTCATTTGTGTTCTCTGTTTGTTAACGTGTTTTGTAAAAAGGAAATGGGAAAATCACACTTGCAGAAAAAACTAATGTTGTTACTGTTGTTTTAATCTTTTCAATTTTGAAATCCTAAGGCAGTTGCTGCTAATAGAAATAATTAATTTGCTGTATATTAATTCTAGAGTACATAAAAATAATGTTCCACACTTCCAAACAAGAGAAAGAGGAAAAGAGAGAGACAGAGGAGAAGGAAAAGAGAGTGAATTTTATTAAGATTTATCTGATGGGCTTTCAAAATTGCTAATGTGTTATCTAAATGGGCCACACATGGACCTCAGTGATGCTAGTCTAATTAATTCCCTTTGGCATTATTTTGCAGACTCAAATATAATACTACAAAGCTTGTTATTTTTACCTCCCTGGAGCTAACTACCACAGTAAAAGTAAATCTAATATAGTAATTTCTTTCCCACTTCTAACATCTACATCTCTTTATTAATAAGTCACTCATTTCAATATATAACCCTGAAGCAAAGATACTTTGTCACCAGGCATTACCAAATAGCTTTGTGATAAAGGTGTAGCTAATATATAATTAAAATGAAGAGAAAGTGAACCAACAGAAATATCAAGCATCTTTCAACATCTTCTACTTAGGCCAGAGAATGTGAATTTTTGTTGTTGTTTTCAATGGATCATAATTCATAAATGTTTTATATGAAAATAACAATGAGGTTTTGGGTTAGGCATTGAAGAAATACAGTCTTTGGGAGTAATGTGTGTTTTTGCTTCTCATCCAGTGAGTTTCCTTGCTCCATTTTTAGAGCCTCTTAAGGCCCTGTCCCACTGCACTTATGGATGCAAAGAGGATGTAAAACGTTAAAAAAAGCTTGCCATCCATTGGAAAACTATGCATCCGTTGTGTACTCATTGCATACGTGTTTCATATGCTCTATTCGTCGAGCATCCGTCCACTGCGATTTCATCCATGCAAGAAGTTTTGAGCTGCACAAAACTTTGTGAACGGATGAACTTTCCGCCCTGTACCATGTAAATCCGCGACATACGAGCAACAAACGTTCTATGTCCGTTTATCATCCGTTAAATGTCCGCTGTATCCTCTCTGCATCCTCTGGGCATCCTTGCAACTCACATCCACTGGAGCTGAAAACGAAAAGAGGGAGGAAACAAAAGGTACACGGAACGTCTACACAGCATTAGTAGCACGGAAATAGAAAGGATGCGTAGTGAACGGTTTGCATCTGATATACATCCGTGCGGCATCCCCTTTCTTTCCTTTAGGCGTACGTCATGCATCTGCTTCACGCGCTATGTGTCCGCTTCACAATTATCCTCCGGAACCCCTTCAGAGGTGTCATCTGCTTCCATCCACTTTCATCCGCTAGGCTTCCTATGAACATCCGTTTAACATCCCCGCTACATACTACCCACGTCCGTTCTTTTCCATTCTTTTCTGTTCTGTTTATGCAAATTTTCACCACTTTTTGGAGCGGATAACAATGGATGGAGCCACCCCTGAAATTTTGCTCGTCCACTATGTCCTTTATGCATACGTTTTGCATCCATCGGCCAGTGGGACCGGGCCTTTAGGAATTCTTAGGCATCAAAGAATTACAGTCTTTGGGAATAATTTGCACTATTTCTCCTCATCTGGCTAGTTTCCATGTTCCATTCTTAGAGCTACCCCAAATGCAAAGAAGCTTAGAGATATGACAATAATAGCCATCTACATTGCATACAAATAAGATATGCATTGTGCTTTTCATATCTTTTGTGTGATCCAAAGATGAAAACCTTCTTTGATTTGTGGGCTAAAAAGATTCGAAGTTCTGCAGAAACAACCACAATTCTGATTTTGATCTGATAAAGAATTACATTATTAGGAATATTTTTTTCATATATAGTCCATTGGAAGGAAATAACAAAAAGAGACAAGTGTGTTGATATAGAATGCAACCCCAGATGGATCATTTCATAAAATATTCTAAATGCTATAAAGTGGCATCTGTGCACAAAGGCAGTTTAATGTTCAACCTAGTTTATCTGTCTATCAGTGGACCATATGAAGAAGAGTTTAAAAAAAAAGCTGGACCACATTCCAATTTTGCAAACATCCAACTTTGCAAACATTTCAGTCACTTGAAGAGACAAGAAGCATTTGAAATGTTGATTTAAAGGTGGCTGTTACGTATAAGTTGGGCTGACAAAATCAGAAATGAGGAGATGATAAGCCACCTGAGAAAGACAAGGGAAATCTTCAAAACCATAAAAAAGTGAAAGTTAGAATATTTTGGACATGTGATGTAACACCTGGAAAAATACAGCATACTTCACTTAATCTTCTGGGGAAAGATTGAAGGCAAAAGAGGTCCATGCAGAAGAAGAACATCATGGCTTCAAAATTTCAGGGACAAAACTCGACAGCATAAAAAAATATTTATTTATTTATTTATTTATTTATTTATTTATTTTATTTTGATTTGTCAATCTCTTACAAGATAATAGGTATGGAAATATGCATAGTTATGAATACATGAAATGGGTACATATAAGAAAATAAAGAAACAATAGGACAGGGACTGTAGGCACATTGGTGTGCTTATGCACGTCCTCTACAGACCTCTTAGGAAAAGTATGAGATCAATAGTAGACTGTCAAAGGTTAAAATTTTGGGGGTTTGGGGAAGAAACCACAGAGTCAAATAGAGTGACCACTCTGTTGCTGAAGTCATATTTCCTACAATCAAGTTTGGTGCAGTTAACCTTGAATTTGTATCTATTGTGTGCTCTTGTGTTGTTATGGTTGAAGCTGACTATTCATTGACAGGTAAGTCATTGCAATGTATGATTTTATATACCATACTTAGATCAGACCAAAGATGGCGTAATTCAAGGTTTTCTAGGTCTAGAATTTCAAGTCTGGTGGCATAAGGTATTTTACAATGAGTAGAGGAGTGGAGAACTCTTCTTGTGAAATATTTCTGGACTTTCTCAACTGTGCTAATATCAGATATGTAATGTCAGTTCCAGACTTATGAGCTGTATTTGAGTATTGGTCAAGCAAATGTTTTGTATGCTCTAGTTAGTCATGTGATATTACCAGAGAAAAAGCTACATAGGATTAGGTTAACAGCTCTTAATGCCTTTTTGGCTATGTAGTTACAGTGGGCTCTAGCCCTTAGATCATTAGAGATGAGTATTCCAAGGTCCTTTACAGAGGTTGGATATTAGTCAACAAGGTCTTGACTATTCAGCTTGTATTTTATTTTCTGATTTTTTTTTGCCAATATGTAAGACAGAGCATTTATTTGTTTACAACAATTGCCAAATCTGCTTTTTTAAAAAATAATTTGTCTTTGTTTCCTTGAATTTAAATTCAGAAATAAGACCACATGTTATAGCTTCAAATGGAAATTCTTACAAAATTTTATCAAGAACTAGCAAAGGGAAAAGAAGAAATTAATTGGTTTATCATTTTAATGTGAACCTACTGAAGACACATTTTCTGAAAATTAGAAAGCCAATTTAAATCAAGGATCCTGATTTGTTCTGGGAATATGAGGGACAAAACAACAACCATAACAACTGCAACAGTAATGTATATCTTCAAAAGAACCCATAGTTTGGCCCTTAGATTGTAAAATGATTTATATTTGTCAAGTTGTGTTACCTTTGTGCTTGTAGATGGTAAAAAAAAATTGGTTGTTTTGACAAATATGACATCTAAAACTTTAATCCTCATAATATGAATTTTTTGAATTGGTGGATGTATAAGAAAAATTACTAAAGGGTTCTTGGTGTTCTCTGAGCTTCCCTCCTTCCCCCCAGACATTTCATTACCCAAACTACTGGTAGGTAATATCACCAGTGCTAGTCCTGATGATATTACCTCATTTGAGTAATGCAAGAAAAAAATGAAGCTTACAGAGAAACCCCTGATCTCATTTCAACCCTGAGCTCCAAATATTCTCCTTTACTCAGTGGTGGGATTCAATATTTTTACTACCAGTTCTATGGGTGTGGCTTGGTGGGTGTGGCAGAGGAAGGATACTGTAAAATCTCCAGTCAGAGATGGTATTTGCCGGTAATCTGAACTATTCAAATTTTCCGCTACCAGTTCTCCAGAACTGATCAGAACCTGCTGAATACCACCTCTGCCTTTACTGGTAACAAAATTATTAACAAGTCTAAAGCCCATGTCACACTGGCCAATGGATGCAAAAAGGACACAGCGGATGAGCAAAATGTTTCATCCATTGTTATCCGCTCTCAAAAGGGGCAAAGATTTGCATAACCGGAGCAGATAACACGGATGTGGGGAGGACGCAGGGCGGATGCAAAGCGGATGCGGAACAGAAGCCCAATGGATGGAAGCGGATAGGAGCAGATGGGAGTGGATGGCACATCCGCAGGGCTTCCAGGGGCCTCAGCAAAGCGGACGCAGAACGGAAAGAGCGGATGCAGAGCAGATGCTGAATGGATGAAGCGGATGCAAGCGGATGCACAGCGGATGCACAGCGGAAGCCTAATGGATGTCTGGCGTTAATTGCGCATGCGGGGAGGATGTCTTGCGTCAGCCCCGTGGATATAATGTGGATATAACGGAAGCAGCTCGGAATCAGGTCGCCATTCAGAGGAAAGACCTGCTGCTGGACACATCGACTGCCTTGCCTGCCCTGCCTGGATGTCTGCCTGCCAACCTTGCTGCCAGCCTTGCTACCAGCCTTGCTGCCAGCCTCCCTGCCAGCCTTGATGCCAGCCTGCCTGCAAGCCTTGCTGCCAGCTGGTCTGCCTGCCAGCCTTGCTGCCTGCCTTCCTGCCAGCCTTGGTTCATGTCTGCCTGCCAGCCTTGCTGCCTGCCTCCCTGCCAGCCTTGGTGCCTGCCTCCCTGCCAGCCTTCCTGCCAGCCGGACTGCCAGCCTTCCTGCCTGCCTTGGTGCCAGCCTCCCTGCCAGCCTTGGTTCCTGCCAGCCTCCCTGCCAACCAGCAACCCCACAACCATGCGGAAGCACAGCAAGCCTCAGCCATCTGCTGCCAGCCCTGGCAAGAGAGACAGGGCTACCATCCCGCCCCCTGGCCCTCACTCTGGTTCTGCTGGGGCTTCTGCAGCATGGGCTTGCTCTTCTGGGGCTGGCGCTTCTGCTGCTTCTGCTTCTGGAGGAGCTGATGACAAGCACTCCAGCACGAGCCACCTCCACAGCACCTGCACCCTTCACCCCTGGGACTGAGCGACCAAGAGGAGTACCAGAGACTCATTTTTTTCTTAAAGCTTGTTGTTAATAAAGTCTATTTATGATTCACACACTTGCTTCATTTCTTTTTTTTCATAAAGTCTTGCTGGAAACTGTTAGAAATGGTTTAAGCCTTTGCTTGCTTGTGGGATGGGTTAGGATAGCAGTGGGATAGATAAACCTCCAGTGCAAGCATAGTGGGACTGTATGGTCCACCCTCCCAGGTGCCACACCTACAGCCCTTTATTATCAATAATAATGTAATAATTATCCACACATGTCAACATAAACACAACTCTTTATGAAACATCCTGTTCATTGTAGGCCAACCAAACATACATGGCCCAATCTCATCCATGTGATGAGAGAGGCTGAAGGATGCATCCATTAAGCATCTACCATCCTAACTTGCCACTCCACTGCTCCAGCTGGGGAGTTGCACCAGTGTCTCAGGAGGTTGCGCTGCTTCTTCCCTTCATGTGAGGCTCTGTTGGGGCCTTGCACATCCTCAGTGTCGATCAGGTTTCGCCCTTGCCTCCATTCCCCAGGCTCCATGTCCCCATTGCCTTGTTGGAGGTCCACGAGCCTGTTCTGCAAGACTGGGTAGCGGGTGCGCATGAGATTGTGCAGGATGCAGCAATCTTCCATGATCCTCCTCACGGTCTCTGGGCAATGCTGCATGGTGGTGAGAAGTACCTGGAACCTGTTGGCCAGGATGCCAAAGGTGTTCTCCACCACCCGCCTTGCCCTGGACAGCCTGTAGTTGAAGATCCTCTCTTCACGTGTGAGGAGTCTGGAGGTGTAGGGCTTCATGAGGTAGGTTGTGAGGGAGAAGGCGTCATCCCCCACGATGAAGTAGGGCACATCTTGTGTGTCGTTGGTCAGGGGTTCTGGATCTGGGAAGCCCACAATGAGGTTGCGTTCCAGCTCCTCCTTGAGGTGACTGGTGTTGTATATCTGGGCATCTGAAGATGAGCCGTTGCCTGAAGCATCGATGTACATGAACTTGTAGTCAGCATTGACCATGGCGAAGAGGATGATGCTGAAGAAGCCCTTGGAGTTGAAATAAGTGGACCCCGAGTTGGCTGGAGATTTGCAGGCCACGTGCTTGCCATCTATGGCTCCAACGGTGTGTGGTAAGTTCCACTTCTGATACCACTGCTTTGCAACTTTCTTTCATCCTTCTTCAGTGGAGGGGTACTGGAGGAGCTCCTCCTTGTATTCTTCGATGATGGCCTGCACCACTTCTCTGACCACAATGCTGATGGTGTTGGATGGCACCCTCCAGCCATACTGCATGCTCCTGTAGGAGGTCCCTGAGGCCAGGTGGCGCAGAGTGAGTGCCACCTTGAGCCCAGGTTCCGGGCTGGAAGCTGGTGTTTGCCTTGGTCAACCTGGGTGTCAGGTGCTGTACAACTTCTTCAAACATGGCTGGAGGCATCCTCATGAAGTTCTGGAATGCCTGAGTGTCTTCGTTCCTGAGCTCCACCATCAGCTTGTTGTACACTCCGTCCTCTGCTCTTCTGGCGAACCATCTTCGGACCCAGAATCTTTTTGGGTGCCTCCTTTTCTTCTCGCATTAGTGTTCACAGAGCCTGCAGATGGCTTCGCACTGTTGCAGAATGATGGTGGCTGCCGAAAGGACTTTGTTACAATCCACGGTAGACATGACTGGATGCTGTGGAAGAGGAAGAGGCAGATGAAGGCTGCAGAGGTCTGCACCACTGGGCTGCTGTTCTGAAAGTGCGATGCAGGTGAGTTGCTCCCCCCTTTTTTAGGCAGTATAGGTTTTCTGCTAGGCATCTTCTAGGCATCCTCTAGGCATCCTCTAGGCATTCTCTAGAGATCCTTAATATCCGAGATAGGTCCCCTCTGCGAACATTTTTTCTGTTTTAAACAATTTGTTTCCGTAATGCATCCATTCTGCATCTGTTCTGCATCTGTTCTGCATCCGTTCCACTTCCTCCCTGCGTCTGGGCGGATGGAGTTTTGCGGATGCATAGCGGATGCCTAGCAGATATAGCGGATGCATAACAGATGCGTAACGGATGCCTGACGGATTCGTAGCGGAAGCAGAATGGACGAACTGGATACATTTTCCGCGCAAAAGTTTTAGGCAGTCCAAAACTTTTGGAGCGGATGAAACGTCCATAAACGGATGCTGGACAGATAGAGAGGAAGCCAAATGGAGGCAGTGAGTACATCGCGTTTTCGAACGGATGGCAAGGTTTTTTGTCCATTTTACATCCTCTTTGCATCCGTTGGTTCAGTGTGTCATGGGCTTAAAGATAGAGCAGAAAATAAAAAAAAATCAAAGGACTACCACCATAGACACCTAGAAAGCAAGAATTCAATTAGGCATATCAAGTAAGCAAACTATACCATGCTACTCTAAGCCATAAGCCATACTATAAACTTATTTTGTCAAAATGGATAACATTCATGACATTTTATAAACTGTACTATATTATGTCTTCATTTATTTTTTCTAAAAATTAATTTATGTAATTTAAGTCTTCACATGGTATGTTAGAAGTAAGACTGGCTGACCATTCTAGCAATTTAATTATTTTATTTACTAAAAATGTGCATGCAGAAACAAACATAAATTCCAATTAATAACCAGAAATCTGAACTGCCAAAGCTTCTAATCTATGGATTAATTTGTTAGGAAGAAAGTTATGCCCTCCCACTATTTCAAAATAAAAAGGGATTATTTTGGATATTTTAACCCTTTAAAAAAAAAACAGTAATCACCTGCAGTGCTGACTCTTTGTGATATTGGAATATCAAATATTGCAACCCTATCCATCTCTAATATTAATTACAAATGATTGCAGTGATATTTTAGTTAACTTAAAGCAGCCTGTCTCTGCCCTACACTGATTGAATAGTCAAAATAACATTTCTTCTGTTGGTTAAACACTTATTAAGGAAATTAAAGTGCCCTATAAAATATAATTAACTTCAGAATGTCCATCAGCAGATGCAGCTCATGAAAAGACATTCTTTATTGTGTTAGGATAGTGTTAGGATAAACGCTTACCTGGGGGAATTTATTTCATAAAAAAGGATACAGATGTAATTTCTTAATACAAATGTATAGTGGAGTTGAGGGTTTCCTTTGTATATCTGGGGTGATTGGGGGTTTCCTTTGAGTCAGTTTGTTTTTACTCCTTGCAACTGCCTGAAAAAGATTTCTGCAGCAATTTTATTAGAAAGGATTGTTGGAAATGGTTTGACATTGTCTCCTTTCTAGGGCTGAGAGATAGAGTGACTAGGCCAAGGTCACCTAGGTTGCTTTGTGGTTTAGGCAGGAATAGAACTCATGGTTCTCTAATTTTTAGCCAGATGCCTTAAGCACTCCACCAACTGGCTTTAGACATAATCAGTGTTACATATGCATAACTACTGTGTAGCACTCAAAATATGACTTTCCCACTTCCCTAATTATCTACTGACCCTTTCCACTGATTGAAGAATATCTGATGGATTTATCTCAAATATGTTTTTTTCTTTTCTTTTTTTTAAAAAAAAGGCAACTGGACTGATTTTTTGACAACAACAACAACAAAAAAAAATACTTTGCTTCCCATCCAGGAAGCTTCATCAGTTGTACTGGATGGTCAGGAAGACTGAAGGACAGTTACCAACAGTTGAAAATAGATTGTGGGGGGGATGGAAGGATAGGTTCTGACAGTATGCAAAAGAGAATGGAAGGATTTTGTTATTTTGCAGTCATATGGTCTTAACACTCTCTGAGAGCTGTTGAGGTTACTTGGGGTCACCTGTCCTGTTGCCTTTAAAAAAAAACAGCTTCGAGACAGCTATGACCTGGATGACTGAGAATCTTCATAGACATCTGACGGATTTATACACTTCTACTTTTTCAGAATTCATTCTTTTTCACTGACTTGTTCATTTGTATTCTTGCTCAACAAGTGCACAGACACACACAGAGAAATGCCAGACAGAACATACAAACTCTTGTCTTTGAGAAGGTAGTGTTTTTCATTTTCTTCCAAGAAGATAGGTAGATAAAATGGTAAATTTATATTTATGTCTAGAGTACATTGAAGTACAAAAGGTATAAATCCAACCCCCATCTATTCTCTGCCTTTTGAGTCCCAGATGATTGGCTGAGTATTTTTTGTTGCTCTGTACAGGAGAATGGAGCTGGAAAGCAGGTTAGTGGGGTGGGGAGGGAATGGGGATTTTGCAGTATCCTTTCCCTGCCACACCCACCAAGCTACACCATGCCCATCAAGACACACCCATAGAACCAGTAGTAAAAAAAAATTGAATCCCACCACTGATCCACTAGGTTAGGATTTTCTTTCACTTAAGAGTTGAGATACATTCTGTGTTTGGGGGATGGGCTGCACTAAGGGAGGTTCATTCAATCTCATTGTACATATGTTGTGCATTGACAAGAAAGGTTTGAATTTGATAAAAACTCTTTAGTCCAGCTTGACTTTTGGTAACTCAGATATACCCATGAAATGATCCTAACAACAATATGGAAGATGATTGCTACTTTTTCCCAATTTATTTCCAGTTTCCCAATTTGATTTATAAGCCTCAGATATTTTGGTATTCATCATCCAAGTATTATCTAGATCCAATCAGGTTTAGGATGTTTTCTATTTTGTTTTGTATTTTTAAGACCAGTCAATGTCAGATAAATGTTATTACATTGCTAAACTAAAGCCCATGTCACACTGCACCAACGGATGGAAAGAGGATGTAAAATGGAGAAAAACACTTGCCATCCGTTGGTTAACGCGATTCATCTGTTTTGTACTCACTGCCTCCGTTTTTCATCCTCTCTATCCGTCCAGCATCCATCGACTGAGGTTCCATCCGCTCAAAAAGTTTTGAGCTGCTCAAAACTTTTTGAGCGGAAAATGTATCCAAAAAGTCCTTTCTGCATCCACAACGCATACGGGGAACATCCGTTCTGCATCCGTCGGCATCCGTTACGCGTCCACTATATCCGCTAGGCATCCGCTGCGCATCCGCGCAACTCAAAACCACTCCAGTGGAAAGCGGACACAGGGAGGAAGCGAAACAGACATGGAATGGACGCGCAGCATTAGTAGCATGGACGGAGAAAGGATGAAAGCAGATGCAGCTCGCAAAGAAAGCATTTAAAATGGAAAAAAAATTCGCAGAGGGGACCTATCTCGCATTTTAAGGATGTCTAGAGGATGCCTAGAGGATGCAAAAGGACACATAGTGGAAAACATATATTGCCTATAAAAAGGGGGAGGAACTCACCTGGATTTCACTTTTAGTCCATCAGTCCTGCTGTGCAGACCTATGCAGCCTTCATCTGGCTCTTGCTCTTCCACAGCATCCATTGATGTCCACCATGGATCATAACACACTCATTTTGGGAGCCACCATCGCTCTGCAACAGTGCGAAGCCATCTGCAGGCTCTTTCAACTGTTCTATGGGAAGAAAAGGAGGTGTCCAAGAAGTGTCTGGGTCCGAAGATGTATTGGGAGAAGAGCAGAGTACGGACTGTACAACAAGCTGATGGTGGAGCTGAGGAACGAAGACCCTCGTGCATTCCAGAACTTCATGAGGATGCCTCCAGCCATGTTTGACAAACTTGTGCAGCGGCTGAGACCCAGGTTGACCAAGCAGAACACCAACATCCGGCCCAGCCTGGACCCTGGGCTCAAGGTGGCAATCACTCTGTGCCACCTGGCCTCAGGGACCACCTACAGGAGCATTCAGTACGGCTGGAGGGTGCCACACAACACCATCAGCATTGTGGTCAGAGAAGTGGTGCAGGCCATCATCAAAGAATACCTGGAGGAGCTCCTCCAGTGCCCCTCCACTGAAGAAGGCTGGAAGAAAGTTGCAGAGGAGTGGTATCAGAGATGGAACTTCCCCCACACCGTTGGAGACATAGATGGCAAGCACATGGCCTGCAAAGCTCCAGCCAAGTCAGGGTCCACTTATTTCAACTACAAGGGCTTCTTCAGCATCATCCTCTTCATCATGGTCGATGCTGACTACAAGTTCATATACATCAATGCTTCAGGCAACGGCTCATCTTCAGATGCCCAGGTATACAACACCAGTGACCTCGAGGAGGGGCTGGAACGCAACCTCATCATGGGCTTCCCAGATCCAGACCCACTGCCCAACGACACACAAGATGTGCCCTACTTCATTGTGGGGGATGACGCCTTCTCCCTCAGAACCTACCTCATGAAGCCCTACACTTCCAGATGCCTCACCCATGAAGGGAGGATCTTCAACTACAGGCTGTCCAGGACAAGGCGGGTGGTGGAGAATGCCTTTGGCATCCTGGCCAACAGGTTCCAGGTACTTCTCACTACCATGCAGCATCACCCAGAGACCGTGAGGAGGATCATGGAAGCTTGCTGCATCCTGCACAATCTGATGCGCACCCGCTACCCAGTCTTGCAGAACAGGCTTGTGGACCTCCAACAAGGCAATGGGGACATGGAGCCTGGGGAATGGAGGCAAGGGCGAAACCTGATAGACACTGAGGATGTGCAAGGCCCCAACAGAGCCTCAGATGAAGGGAAGAAGCAGCGCAACCTCCTGAGACACTGGTGCAACTCCCCAGCTGGAGCAATGGAGTGGCAAGACAGGATGATAGATGATTAATGGATGCTTCCTTCAGCCTGTCTCATCACACAGATGAGATTGGGCCATGTATGTTGGGTGGGCCTACAATGAACAGGGCATTTAATAAAGAGTTCTGTTTATGTTCAAATGTGTGGATGATTGATTACATTGTTATTGATAATAAAGGGCCACAGGTGTGGCACCTGGGAGGGTGGACCATACAGGCCCACTATGCTTGCACTGGAGTTTTATCTATCCCACAGCTATTACCCATCCCAAAGTTATCCCTGCCCATCCCACAGCTATTACCCATCCCAAAGGTATCCCTGCCCATCCCAAAGCTATTACCCATCCCAAAGGTATCCCTGCCCATCCCACAGCTATTACCCATGCCAAAGGTATCCCTGCCCATCCCACAGCTATCCTTACCCATTCCACAAGCATGCAAAGGCTTAAACCTTAAAAGTTTCCACCAAGACTTTATTTAATAAAATAAATGAAGCAAGTGTGTAAAGCAAAGATAATCTTTATTAATAACAAGCTGCAAAAGAAAAATGACCCAAGTCAAGTGTCCAAAGCAAAAATAAAGTCAACAGGTAGCCACCCAGTCTCTGGCACTCTTCTTGGTCACGGAAGTGTGCCCAGTCTCAGGGGTGAAGGGTCCAGGTGCTGTGGAGGTGGCTGCTGCTGGAGTGCTGGTCTGAAGCACCACTGGGGTACCTGGCCCCGAGAGGACAACAGGGGACGGTGTGTTGAGGAAGCTCTCAGACAGCTGGGGTGTCAGCCCCAATACCGAGGACAGATGTACTGAGGCCGGGGTTGGCTGTGGGGTGGAGGAAGGACCAGTGTAGTGGGGCTGTCTTTTCTGCAGATGGGTTAGGACTGGCATCTGTGGCATCTGTGGCGTGGGTGGCATCAGTGGCGTGGGTGGCATCGGTGGCGTGGGTGGCATCGGTGGCATCAGTGGCACCGGTGGCGTCCGATGAACATGTGCCTGGACAGGGAAGGGCTGCTGCCTGTGCTGCTGGACCTCCTGGTAGCTGTAGCCTTGGTAGGGGAGGACCTGTGGAAAGCCTTGGAAGGGCAGTGACATCACCTGGGGTGGAGGAGCAGACCTGGACTGGGTGGGAGCAGGTTCATCTTGGTCTGGAGGGTTGTGAAGAAGATCGGTGATCCTGTCCTTCACCACCTGGTACTGGGATTCCGCCATGTTCATGAGGGTCTGGTTGACATAAGTGAGGAAGGGCTTGCTGTTGGAGGATGGGGCGTCGGTTGTACCAGCTGAGAGAGGAGATCTACGCTGCTCCTGATGGTGTCTCTTATCTCCAGCAAGACAGTGTGGCTCTGTCCCTCTGGTTTGCCTCTCTGCCTTTCTGTGGAGGTGGAGCTGGGGGTGGATGCGGGTTGGGTTGTGGTGGAAGTGCCCTCTCCTTGCTCCTACTGCGTCAGGGGGTCCTCCACACGTTCCGCCATGGGTAGTACAGCTGTCGGGGGGGTCTCCATCATGGCACACTCCACAGATACCTGCCTGGAGACAGGAGCTGACTCTCTGCCAGAAGAGGACTGGCTCTCAGAAGGCTGCCTGAGAGAGAGGGTTGTGGGAGGGGCTGCTCCTCAATGGCGGATCTCACCCTCCAGGAAGCTGCACTTGGCCATCACGTAGGTCTCTCTGTCTGTCAGCTTGACCGCGCCTGGCCAGATTTCTTGAGGTGCAGCTTCCCGTACCAGGTGTGTATGTGATTCCACCAGCCGAGGAGCACCTCCGAAGTGTAGCCCAGGCTCTCTACCTTCTCTCTCCAAGCAGCCTGCTTCCTTTTGGTGTCGTGATAGAACCTGTGTCCCTTCCGCCATAGATAGACCAGCAGGACCAGCAGGACCAGGAGCACCAGCAGCACCAGAAGCACCAGAAGCACCAGCAGCACCAGGAGCAGCGCCAGCAGAGTAAGCACCAGCAGAAGCACCAGCACCAGGAGCAGCGCCAGCAGAGTAAGCACCAGCAGAAGCACCA